>JAYKKT010000063.1:5675000-6235000 GCA_036023115.1 Brasenia schreberi
CCTCTCTTAAAGCCATATTCAATCTAATCATGTCCATTGATCTTGTAAAAAATCTTCTTGCATTAAGCCAAAGTGGGTGACGATAAGTTGCAGAAGGACAAATAGTCCTCACTGGGTTCCCACGGGATGGGTGTTGTTAGTAGGGGTATCTAATCAGTAGAGAGGTTTAAGCATGAATCTCAACCATGTATTCAACTATAAAATATACCTTTACAGTGAAATATCAAAATTTCAGGAGGCAGGGACAGCCCTCTCCCCACCCTTCTATGTAGATCCGCCATTGTATCTATATCTAACTGATGTCCCTGAAACTTGAATTAAGTTTGCAGGTCGGCGAACTGGGTCACTTGTCGGGTTATTTCAGTTCCTGAATGTGTTGTTTTTCTCATTCTACTCGATTTTGAAGAGATGCACCTGAACTGGGTAAACCCAGCTACAATCCCGTTTATATAATGTATATTATATTTAATCATATGGGTGAGTCTCTCTCTGAGAGAGAGAGAGAGGTAATGTACACACATATACATATATGAATGGTCATCTTTAATATGCATTTTTGATACATGTTCTGTTGGGTTCGGGCCAGGTCTAGGTCAACCAAGACCTGAAACGATTTTTGCCGGTTGTTTTTGAAAGATCCGGGTACCTAAACCCCTGATTCCGACACGGATTATTTTTTTGTCTGTTGTTGGGTCAGGTCTAAAGATTGCCACCCTGTTAACAGCCTTGGCAAGATTTTGAGGCACACTTGTGAAATCCCAAAGCATTATCCCCTCCATCTGAAAGTGACATATTAGGCTATCTTTAAAGCAGCATTCTTTACGCATTTGAAAATTGGCGACACAAATGGACTTGAATCATGGCGCACTAACCATTCTTATAGCTGTTTCTAGGATCTTAATCTTTTATCTAATTAGTTTATTGCACAATCAAGTGTCTTGTTGTCTCCCACGGGCGTCAAATCCCTAGAAGGAATCATGTAGTTGCACGAATCATGCAATGAATTGATTGCTGACTTGTAATGCTGGGAGGAGATCATGGCCAAGTTTATACAATCCCATTTTATTTTCTTTTTCAATAAATTCTTTCCTCCACCCCCCCCTTCCTGAACCTTTCCTAATCTAATTGATAAAAATGATCTAGTGTTAATTTACTTTCTAATTTTTTTTTGGTGAAGTAACGGGTATCGAGCAGCCCGAAGAACCCCGACCAATCCAGTTTGAGCTGGGTCTGCCACTGTGTGTCAAAGTTCTGTTTCTCAATTCACAAGACTTGAACTGGAGACCTTGCTCAAGGTGGACAATTGCTGAACCACTTACATTATCCAGCAATTGGCATTTAGAATTAACATAGATTAGCGAAAATAAAAAATTACTGCAGATGTTCTATGCAAAGAAGTTATCGCTCAAAGTGGGAAGACAGTACTACCAAAATTAATGACAAATATATTATGAAGTAAAAATAAGAGCAACAATTCTTTGTGGAACCAACGGGCGTAGAAAATGAGATTGTTGCTGAAACGATGATGATGTGGGGGTAGAATAATCTTTCATGATATAAATAAACAATCGATTTATATTGGTGCTCTGTTCTAAAAAGTTAGTGTGACAACAATAGAATATAATATAAAATATGTGGAGGGCAGTGAAGTTTAACCACACCAAGCTCGCAATGGAAGACGGCTAAGAACTCATGCAGCTTACCAGCTTAGCGTGGGGTTCAAGTGAGCTGAGCTTCTCACGGGTGACTAGAGCTCAACTTTTAAAAAACTCGACCCTTTTCAGCTTGAGTTGCTTGGGAGCCAAGCTTGAACTCGCCAGTAGTCAGCTCGATAACCTTGCAAGAGTAATCAAGCTTTATAACATAAATATAAAATTTATTTATCTCTATTCAATGTCAAAGTTCGAGCTAAACTCACGATCCCAGTCGAGCTCAATTAGATTTGAACTCACCGAGCTTCATCGAGTAAATCTTTGTTCCACCGAACTCATATAATCCTAGAGAGTCGAGCTTTTAATCGAGTCAATCTTGGTTGCACCAAACTCAAAGGAAACTAGGAGTTGCGGTTCAGTTGTTTGAACATACCGCGAGCTCAAGCTTGAGCTTGAAGATCAAGGTCATCCGCGTGGAGCCAAGCATTTTCTTAATGAGTTGAAGTGAGCTCACTTGCTCGAGACTTAATCTCCACCTATTTTTCTAAACTTTTTATTTGATAATCAACCATAAACGATTAAATTTCACACATTGGATATCCAAGTTCAAAATAACAGACCGGAATTAAGTCTTAGCACGATCACAATTGAGGGGATAAAAAGAGAAGAAGAGATCACAAGTGGGAGAGGGATCTTAGCATCATCGAAAGCAAATACATCCTTTCATTGTGAATATTAGTAATAAATTACCAACAAGATCATTGCACGTGAGATCCAAGTAAAGTAAGGAGGCACTACCAAAGTTAAAGGTGAAGCAATGGAGCTAAAGAAATAGAGAGGGGGCTACCAAAGGGGAGATCTTGTATAAAGAGGCAGTTTGACAAGCCTGCCTCCATTAAACCCCTCTGATGCTAAAACCCCTTTTGCATTCGTGCACATTTAATCATGAATAGATAGTGCCACAAAAAGAGATAAGAAAGTATAATGGAGCTGAGAAAGCTCGTGATTTTCCCTTTTAGATTTGCCCTACGTGAGCAAATGATGGCTGCCACCGGTGGCCGATGTAGAAAATCTTTTTAGGATGAGGCCAACAACTCACTGTTATGCCCACGAACTTACTATGAGGTAGGGTCTCTTTTAGGGTAGGGCAAATTGTTCATGGTTATTCCCATGAGCCGACTGTGGCGATTTTTTTTAGGGTGGGGTAAATATTCGAGCAGCTTCAGCTTGAGATGGAGCTCACGAGGCTCGTTGGCTCATAACAAGGGCCTTGCTGTTGAGGGATTAGTCATGTATTATATTTAATATATATAGCTCAGTATTATTTATATATATACGGGAGTTGGGTTATATTCAATGCGTACGATACTCAATTAGTATGAATTGTGTAAAAAAAAACAGGTCCACTATAACCCAAGATTTTGCAACTGTAGGTATCAATTAAACACTATATATATATAGGATATAACCAGCTTTTCCTCTTTCCCTCTCTCTCTCTCTCTCTCTCTATATATATATATATATATAGTACATGGTATATGCCAACATATCTAAACAAATCTCAACCATTTGATTTGAGACATGGATGGTTGAGATTTGAATTGAGAAAACAAAAAATACATACATGAACTTTTTGCTTTTAAAATGAAAATTTAGTTTTTTCGTTTAAAATTAAAATACCAACCATCCATCTCTCAAATTAAAAAGTTGAGATTTATTTGGATGTATATGTAATGTTGCTACCATATAGCAAGCTTTAAAAGTATATGTATGTAACTTTTGCTTTTAAAATCCAAATATTAACCATTCATCTTTCAAATTAAAAAGTTGAGATTTATTTGGATGTACATGTAGTGTTGCTACCATATAGCAAGCTTTAAAAGTATATGTATGTAACTTTTTCTTTTAAAATCCAAATATTAACCATTCATCTTTCAAATTAAAAAGTTGAGATTTGTTAAGATGTACATGTAATGTTAGCATATCGCAAGCTTTATATATATATAAAGAGAGAGAGAACCTGGTATATGGTATCACACTAAGGTATTAGTATTTCTAAACAATTTTCAATCATTAATTTTGAATTCAAAAAACAAAAAAAAACATGTATCCTCTTTATAGTTGTATTTAATTCATATATATGCCTTTTACATTTTAGATTTATATATATATATATATAAACACTTAGGGCAATAGCCCACCTTGTAAGACTCTTGACACGCGCAAAAGCTGGCCACTAGTTCAACTCCTGGGGCAAGAATAGTCGGCTTCAGCCATCCATTATAGGAAGAAAAAAAACACGCATAGAACAGTGTGATGCACACCACAGCTACCACCATCACGTGAACTATAATGATCAAGCGATGCATGCGTAGGCAAAAAGGGCCCAGTGTGGTGCATGGCTCATAGCCGGTAGTAATAAACAAAGAGGAGCATCTTGGTTGGCCTTTTCGTGTATTAAGTTCGTTTTAAACTGCAGAATTATTCTGGCATCTCAAACATTAACATTAATATGTTCTTTTGAGCATCTAGAAAGGAGAATCACTGTGACAGCACCGTATACAGAAGAATCAGTGACGTATTCTTCGTTGCCTATCTGTATTACAAGATTCGGCTTAATACGAGACCGTAAATATATAATTAATTAACAGAAAACACTGCCACTGATTCTTAAAGTATCGAACGCATGACCTTCTAGTTGTGAGTCGACCCCCAGGTCAGGTGAGCTCATTAGTTAACGAAAGAGAATATGAGCCAACCGAGTTATTGAGCCTAAGGAAGCCAAGAGTTACTCAGCTGGTTCACCAGCCTGCATCATGCCTGGCCTTGTAGACCTACACATACCTTTTACTCCAATTAGTGAAGGGATGCCCGACATTGAGCCACCAAAAGGGCGTCGTTGTGTCCTGTATAATGCACGGCTTGTAATTTTTCCTTTATTATATTCCAGCACTTGATTGGGTTAGGAGATCGGACCGGTCAATGGATCGGGAAAGGCACTGGTAATAAAAAGAGGTTCCGTAGGGGCTCAACCCGTGGTTGGACATCTCTCTTTATATATATATATATATATATATATATATATATATATATAAATGTATTTACATATTATTTATTACAACAACTAAATCTTTTTCCATTCTAGATAGGACCGGTTACATGAATTCTTTTTGATCATATGAAATGCTAACAATGATAACAACAACTAACAGGGTCGGCTACATGGATTCTTTATTTTCACATAGCCCTATCCTGTGCCATGTTAGCAGTTAACTCACAATAAGCTAGATCATTCTTTATTGTTTCTTTCCAACACTTTGGTGGTCATCCTCTACCTCTTTTAGTACTTTCAAAATCTAGTTTTTCATACCTTCTTAAAGGTTCTTCTTTTGATATTCTTTCTATATGTCCAAACCATGTTAAACGATATTCTCTCATTTTATCTTTTATTGGTGTCACTCCTAATTTGTTTCTAATAACCTCATTATGTATACGGTCTTTTCTTTTATGACTACTCATCCATCTCAACATATTCATTTTTGTCACAAACATCTTTTGTACATGTTGATTAACTGCCCAACAATTAGAACCATAAAACATGGTAGGTCTAATTGCTGCTCTATAATATTTACCTTTTAACTTTAATGATATCTTCTTATCACAAAGAATACCCGATGCTCCTCTCCATTTTAACCAACCAGCATTAGTTCTATGTGTAACATCTCCATCAATTTTTCCATCACTATGAAAAAATGACCCTAGGTATTTAAAACTTTTCTTTTGGGGATGCAATGTGTGTCAATTTTAATTTCTATGTCCTCTTAAGTAACCAAATGATCAAACTTATATTCCATATATTCTGTCTTTGTTCTACTAAGTTGGAAGCCTTTACTTTCTAATGTTTCTCTCCATAGTTCTAATTTTCTATCAACTTTTTCCTTAGACTCCTCCACTAATACAATGTCAAAATGCTAACAACGAACTCAACATAAATTAATAATTTATTATTATTTTATTTCAATGTTTTTGTAGTCTTCTACTTCTTCTTTTTAACATTTTCATCATTAGTTTTTCATACATTTTTATCGATGTTTTTTTATCATATTTTCATGTATCTAAATTATCTTAAAATATATTTTTCTCATTTTATTATCTATTGGTATGATTTCTAATTTGTTTGTGATAACCTCATCTCATATATATGATATTTTCTTCTATGGTCATACATCCATTTCAACATCTTTATTTCTATCACGAACATCTTTTATTAAAAATAAAAAAAAAACTCATTTTTAAGACCAACATAAAATATCAAGGGACGCCACTTCATTAGGCTTCATCCATTTAACTACTACCAATAAAGTAGAGACCTTGAAAACTCTTTTAAATCAAATAAAAAGAAATTGCTAAATTTAGTATTTCAAATACACAAGTAAAAATTAAAAATAAAAATCCTTAAAATATCTTATGGTTCACCAGTTTCTGGTTTACCAGGCCGATCAACCTGCCAGACGCCGGTTTTGTTAATCCAAAATGTGGGCCGGACTGAAACATGGTCCGTTTCCCGAGTCTGCAGGTCAGTCCAGTTTCACAAACTATGTCCGTTAATAAATTAGCAAGAATTCCAGAAATCAACCCATATTCTATTTTACACATAAACCATATAATACCTTTTGCAGAGTAGTAGAACCCTCCCTCAAAATATCATTAGTGCAGGGCAGACACCACTGACGGTTTCAAAACCGTCCGTCATAACCCGTAGCAGATCCAGATCCAGATCCATATTATAGTTGGGTGGGGCAAATTTTGAAAAATTTCAATTACGGATTGAATTTTTTAAAAGAATTTGAAAATTTTGTATGGGCTCTGATTCCATCGCTGAATATAACTACGGGTTCTGATTCCTGTTCCTGTATAACAAAAGGAAAAGGTAAAATTTTGTAAAAAAATTATAAAATGGAACTAAAACCAACGGTTTAAAGCTCTGTTCTGCTCCTGTTTTGGTTTCCTGATGCACCTACATACTCACACATAATTATCATTTCTTTTGATTGATGAAAGCAAAGATCACAGAAATTTTTTATTGGTCGATCTACAACCTTAAGAAAAGGTGTCTCATACCTACAAATGCCATAGTGAAATTTTATTAGTTAATATAAATATCAAAATCTATAAAAAAAGATATAACTTGTACCTATTTGTTTTATATATTCAATCAAACTTCAATACTTTTGAGAATGCGTGTAACAATTGAACTGATCAAGAGCATGCAAACACAATGTCGCTAATGATGTTCATATCTAGTATCTTATGATGTAAAGCGTAGCATTGGTATTTGTAGAATAATTCAACCATCCATTTCTTCTTTCTTAATTTTCATCCTTGCATTATAAATATGTATGGCTTAGCTAAAACTAAGATCAAGATAGTACGAGATTGGCCCTCATCAA
This sequence comes from Brasenia schreberi, assembly GCA_036023115.1. Classification (NCBI taxonomy): domain Eukaryota; kingdom Viridiplantae; phylum Streptophyta; class Magnoliopsida; order Nymphaeales; family Cabombaceae; genus Brasenia; species Brasenia schreberi. The sequence continues at coordinate 5,682,103 of JAYKKT010000063.1, forward strand.
ATTAAGCTATTCTGATTTCGGTTCCGGTCCGATTCAATTTAGATTCTATCGTTCTGGTTTCATACTTCAGCATGGGCTTCCCGAAGTGAGAAGAACTTACATAAAGAGAACCAACCTAAAATCTATATTGAGCATAGCCAACCAATGCAATTTTCTTTGAATCGAACTTAAGACCGGCTATGAAATGGTAGGGTATGCAGAGAAGTTCAGCCATTAATCTGTTGATCTATTCTTATGCTTTTTGACTATCTTCACACGTGAATACCACCCTTTCACAACCTGTCATTTCCGCCATTAACAAGAGAGCTTGCTTCATTATGCGCTCAATAATCTACAAAGCAACCATCATGATATATGAGATGTCTGCTTGCCACCTTTCCCTCTCATGTCCCAATAAAGCTCTTCATCTCTTTCTTCTCCCTTATGGCTCGTTTGTTGATGGAACGTTACTTTGTGAAAGAGATGTCTTTCACGCTCCTGGTGTTAACGACAGTTGCATCTTTCTCATTAGGGGAGTCTCAGAAATCAGCGTTTGCGAGCGCTAGGACGGATGCTGAAGCCCTCGTTTTGTTCAAGAGCTCTATAAAGCAAGACCCCCAAGGGGTGTTACGAGGGTGGAAGCTGTTGCGTGGAGGCGAGCCATGCAGTTGGCGCGGCGTTACCTGCACCGATGTCGGAAGGGTTTGTTCTCTCGACCTGAGCGAAGCCAATCTTCAGGCCGACTCCGACGTGTCTCTCCGCCCTCTCTCCTTCCTCACCTCACTCGTCTCCCTCAACCTCTCTTCCAACTCCTTCTCTCTCAACGCCTCTTCATTGAATCCCCAACTCCCCACATCACTTCGATTTCTGGACCTTTCTTTTAATTCCTTCTCCGGCTCTTTCCCGAATGACTTCATGGCCAAACACCCCAATCTTCTCTCCCTTAATCTTTCCCATAATAACATCTCCGGCGTGATACCTCCAACCATCTTCTCTAACACCCTCCAGTTCCTGGATTTATCGTTCAACAATCTTTCTGGTGATCTTTACAGCATCGCTGTTGGTTCTTGTGGTAGTCTAATGGTTTTAGACCTTTCGGCGAACCATCTCTCCGGCGCGATACCTTTTTCTCTATCGAGTTGCTTGAATTTGAAATCGTTGAACCTCTCATCCAACGGCTTAGAAGGAGGGATGCCTACGTGGCTGGGAAATCTGACGGCTCTCGAGAGACTCGACCTTTCTCGCAACAAACTTGCCGGATGGATCCGGCCGGAGTTGGGACTCGGTTGCGCCTCCCTTGTCGAGCTCAGGCTCGGATTCAACGCCAATCTCTCTGGGGCCATCCCGGCCTCACTATTTAACTGCGTCAACCTCAAGACCTTCCATGCCTCCAACTGCAACCTCTCCGGAGATTTCCCTGGCGTCCTCATGTGGAGAATGGTTTCGTTGGACTCCCTCGTGTTGAGCAATAATTTCATTACCGGGCATCTACCTGCAGCGATTCCGAAAACACTCAGGATTCTGGACTTCAGCTCCAACAAGCTCTCCGGAGAGATGCCGTCGGAGTTGTGCATGGAAGGGTCCATGCTGGAAGAGCTGCGGGCGCCTGACAACCTCCTTACAGGAAGAATTCCGGTGAACTTGATGGTCTGCAGGCGGCTGAAGACTGTTGATTTGAGTATCAACTATCTCACTGGCGGGATTCCGAAGGAGATCGGTCAGCTTGCTGAACTCGAGCAGCTGATGGCGTGGTTCAATGGCCTGGATGGACGAATACCGCCAGAGATAGGCGGATGTCGGAACTTGAAGAATCTCATCCTCAATAACAATTTCCTTACTGGGGTAATACCAGCTGAGCTATTCAACTGCACTAACCTTGAATGGATCTCCCTCACCAGCAACCGGATTTCGGGTGTCGTCCCGCCTGAATTCGGCAGGCTCCAGCGTCTCGCCGTGCTACAGCTTGGTAACAACAGCTTGACAGGAGGGATCCCGCCGGAGCTAGGGAACTGCAGCAGCCTGGTTTGGCTGGACTTTAACAGCAACAGCCTCTCCGGCTGGATTCCACCACGCCTCGGTCGGCAACCGGGTGCCAATACACTCAGCGGCATCCTTTCTGGGAATACGCTGGCCTTTGTTCGCAACGTAGGTAATTCCTGTAAGGGTGCTGGCGGGCTGCTGGAATTCGCTGGTATCCGGCCAGAGCGGCTGCTCCAGGTGCCGACGCTCAAGACTTGTGACTTTACTCGGCTGTACTCAGGCGCGGCCCTTAGTGACTGGACTCATTACCAGACGCTGGAATACCTGGATTTTAGCTACAATTACCTCCAGGGCCGGATCCCGCCGGAGTTCGGGCAGATGGTGGTGCTCCAAGTCCTAAGCCTTTCTCACAACAGGCTGACCGGCGAGATCCCGGACTCTTTGGGAAACCTCCGCAACCTCGGCGTATTCGAGGCCTCACATAACCGGTTGCAGGGCCCCATCCCAGACTCCTTCTCAAACCTTTCCTTTCTCGTGGAGATCGACCTCTCGAACAATGAGCTCACAGGTCCCATCCCGGCACTTGGCCAGCTGACCACTCTTCCAGCCTCGCAGTATGCCAACAACTCAGGCCTCTGCGGCGTGCCCCTTCCTCCTTGCCAGCCGCAGGACCCCACTGAAGTTCCCAGTGCGACTAGCAGCCCTGATGGAAACTGGCACCCAAAGGCAGCGCCCTGGTTCAATAGCCTGGTCCTGGGCATCTTGGTCTCACTGGTATCTGTGTGCGTTATGATCGTCTGGGCTGTGGCAGTGCGGTCCAGGCAGGCGGAGCGGTACAATTCTGCACTGCTTACCAGCCTCCAGACCTCGTATCCGACGACCTGGAAGCTGGGAAAAGAGAAGGAACCACTCAGCATCAACGTCGCCACCTTCCAGCGGCCTCTTAGAAAGCTCACTTTCTCACAGCTCGTGGCAGCCACAAATGGCTTTTCCGCCGGTAGCCTGATTGGCACCGGTGGCTTCGGTGAAGTGTTCCGGGCCACACTAAAAGATGGTTCGCGCGTAGCCATTAAGAAGCTGATAATACTCAGCTGCCAAGGCGACAGAGAATTCATGGCCGAAATGGAGACACTAGGCAAGATCAAGCACCAGAATTTAGTGCCTTTGTTGGGCTATTGCAAGGTAGGAGAAGAAAGATTGTTAGTATATGAGTACATGGAGTTTGGGAGCCTGGAAGACATGCTTCACGAGGGCTACAGCCTGGCGGAAGACAGCGGCAGCGGCGAGAAGAAGCCGCCATTAACCTGGAGCATGAGGAAGAAGATTGGCAAGGGAGCTGCAAAGGGTCTCGCCTTCTTGCACCACAACTGCATACCACACATAATTCACAGGGACATGAAATCCAGCAACGTGCTGCTGGGTGCTGGCATGGAGGCCAGAGTGTCGGACTTCGGCATGGCGCGGCTCATCAGTGCACTGGATACTCATCTTAGTGTCAGCACGCTTGCCGGCACGCCTGGGTACGTGCCGCCAGAGTACTATCAGAGCTTCCGGTGCACGACGAAGGGGGATGTTTACTCGTTCGGGGTTGTGATGCTGGAGATGGTGACCGGAAGGCGGCCTACCAATAAAGAGGAGTTCGGCGAGACGAACTTGGTGGGGTGGGTGAAAGTGATGAAGAGCGAGGGGAAGGAGATGGAGGTGATCGATCCGGAATTAATGGTGGATTCGAAGTCCAAGCGGGAGGGTTACAACGCCGAGTTGCTGAGGTTTCTGGATATAAGTTTGAAATGTGTGGAGGATTTCCCCTCAAGAAGGCCCAGCATGCTGGAGGTGGTGGCCATGCTGAGGGATCTGTGCATTGATGAGAAGGAGGAGATGCAAACTTGAGAGCCCTTCTTTCTTTTTTTCCCATCCCATTTGTTTCTTCTCTTGTACTTTATCGTTCCCAATTTATCATTTATTTGTAATTTTCATTTGATTTGTTAAAATAAAAAATGCATGTAGAAATATGGGCAGTCTTGTTTTTCAGCCTTCCTCGATGCAATAGTTAGTTGGTCTGTAAGAGATAATGATTCTGTATCTGCCTTACTGTGCTTTGTGATATGATTTTAGTCGACAACACACACACACAACATACCCATGTGTGTGCGTGTGTATGTAATTATTTAAAGATTCGATTAGTGTCTTAATTGCGAATTAAATCAGTAGTTTTTTTTCATATGTGCAACCAATTCATTGGGTTAACAGCGATTTCTAGCCTATTTCCACATAATTTTACATGCTTAACGATCCGTTGGTAAGAGTTGAGCCAAACTAGGGCACTCACCCAACCGCAAATTTTGAAAAAAATTATAGCCCACCGTTGAATCCGTGAGCTACTATGCATACTTTTCATGGAGTGTTCGCCCACCCTAAAAGAATTTATGGAACCGCCAACGTAGCTCGTCATGAGTCAAACGGGCCAGACTGAAGGGACTCAAGTAGTTATACAAAATTATTATTGACATTGTGGCTATAATCACTAAATTACATATATGATGAAAACGCTTCTAATCAAGAAGGGTTATACAAAAATATTATTTAATTAAGAAAAAAATACCCTTTCAACGAAGATTGAAGGGATTCCAAAATAGTGACTAATCTCACAAACTTGATTTATTATCCTCTTTATGAAAAGCTAAAATAGCTCATTTTCATGAGGCTGAGTGTGGAGGCACAGTGTGCAAGACTTGAGTGGCCTGTTTGGAAGAGCGGGCTAAGAGAGCTCTCGTGATTGGCTTCATCTTCTCTGTCAGCTTGATTATAGTCAAGAACATGATCCTGTAGAGAATGACCATGCCGAAGAGAATGGCAAGATCCACCCACTTGGAGTATCCCATCTCCACTTGCCACATGTCCCTCAGAATCTCCTCGCCGGTGATGGTTGGTCGGCCGCCGGCCATGTTGTTGGGGAAGGTCAGCCCTTCAAACTCATTCTTGTAGAACCCTTGGTTGGCATACTTGTGGAAAGCTATGTAATACATGGGATACCTCCAGAATGGCTTCGGCAGATCGCCCGGCAGCCGGAAAAAGCCGCCGTTAAGCATCATCACTCCTTGTATCCCAGCTCCCGTGATGATGCCCATCAAGAAATCAGGCACGATGCTCGCGACGATCATCATCAAGCTCTCCACCAGCATCATGCATACAAATAACACTAGCGCAAAGTAGATAAAGTGCTCAACACCACTTTGGAGGCGGACCAAGTAGTAGGCGATTGCTCCGGGGATCACCGAAACCATAAGAAGGTAAGGAATTGATGAGAATGTGTTTCCAATCACGAATGCTGTGACGCCATAGTGCCCATTTAACCTCTCGCGTCCGAAAATCTTCAGTGACAACATATAACAGCTTGTTAGTGCAGTGGATTTCTAAAAGTTTGAATTAATCTGAAGACATTATGATCCCAAAGCTCTCTAATCATAAACCAGTCACCATCCTTAGTAACAATCAATTACCTTCATGTCTTCCACGAATGAAGGGAATCCACCAATAGCCATGAATGTGAGAAATGCAGCCACAAACATCAGCATAGATCCTCTTGCCTGCAAAATTTAGTTTTAGTTTGATATAATTAACGAGCTTATTCCATCGGAGTCAGATGAATGTAGAACCCGAGATGAATTACAATGACAACCAAGAATCCATGCACTCAAGGCCATCAATAATTTATTAGTTGTTTTGAAAGATTATGGTGCTGCGTATAAGTATGTACCTGAATTGATCCGTAGGAGTGGCCTACATTGTAGAAGATGGTGCCCACACACAAGCACAAGGCGATGTAGATGACCAGGCGCAGCCAGTAGTAACCAAGGTCTCTATACATATTTATAAAGGATCTCCTGGTTAGTACAGAGGCCTGCGTAAAAAAGCTTGCTTGGCTTCCTTTTTTCTGCAATGGCAGCCCCTCCTGCAATGGAATGGAATCGGCGCGTTGCATTAAAAATTAGCCATTAAACCATAAAAGAAATCTCCCCTTGTTCGACCCGTGTCAATGACCCCCCCATGTTCTTACCCTTTTGTTGATTTCTGACACCCTTCTTGACATTTGCTGTGCCATGTGGGATGAACTGTAGGAACTGACAAGAGTGCTTATTGCCTGTGCTGCGGTAACGACTCTAGCATCTTTTCCTTGCTCGATATCCTATAGAATGTAAAAATAACAATAAATTATTCAGTTTGGCGAGAGAAGAATAAAGCTTGCTCCTTTTATATATATCTAAAGATCGAGCATAATCACGACTGAGAATCTATTCTAACCAGCCTCTGTATCAAGGGAAGAAATGCGTGCATGGTTCTCACCTTGTCAAAGTCGGAGTTGATTGTTCGAAGATAGTGATCCGATGGATTCCTCAAAGACGGACAGGGAAACCCATTGAGAGCAAAAAACTGCAAGGAAACCAAACCCAAGTCAGATCCCATTTATCATATTGGTGAACTAATTGTGAATGAACCTAACTTTGCCCTCTTCGTGCATGCATGCGAATTTTGTTAAGCAGGAAGCAAGATATATGTGTGTGTGCGTGCCACACATTCAGTAAATCAAGAGAGAGAGGTCCTACCCTCAAGTTTTATGTGGGGTTGTTCCAAATCCTTGAAAGGTGGTTTCTTCGAGTTAATAAATGAATTAAATGAAAGTCTTATGGAACAAATTAATGGCCTTGAAGGATATATATAATCTAAAAACTATAGATATATCGATTATCCGGTTTTATGTTTAGCGGAAAATTATATAATCTATGATGAAGTTGTGATATATACCTCACTTGCAGCTGAAGTCTGGCCAAAATAGACAGTTTTTCCGGCAGACAAGAGGTAGAGATTGTGGAAGAGTTCAAAAACCTCACTGCTGGGCTGATGAATGGATGCAATGACCGTCCTTCCGTCGTGTTTGGCCAGCCCGACGATCCGGCTCATGACATGGTACGACGCAGCACTGTCGAGCCCACTGGTGGGCTCGTCCAGAAAGAGCAACTTCGGCCGGGTGAGGATCTCTATACAGATGCTGACCCTCCTCTTCTGGCCCCCGCTCAGCCCTTTGACGCCCCAACCGCCGATCCTTGTGTTCATGGCGTCCTGCAGACCCATTTCTCTTATTGTGGTCTCTGCCCTTTCTCTCTTTTCTGCCTTGGACATGGAGTCCGGCAGCTGCAATTGAGCAGAGTAATACACGGCTTCTCTCACTGTTAGAGTGCTCATCAATGTGTCTTCTTGAGTCACATATGCCTGCGTGAGAGGCAAAAGGCACAAAATACCTTATTAGCTTCATAAGCAAGCAATGATTGTGCGTGCGTGTATTCGTGTTCAGTTTCTGGCCCTGTCCTGCAACCCCAGTCTACCTATACTGCAGTGCTCCAATAATGACGACGAAGAAAGGAAAAATGAGGAGGATGAAATCTCTCTCTCTCTCTCTCTCTCTCTCTCTATATATATATATATATACGTAAAGGTCTAGTTTCAAGGCATTCATACCTGGACTCATGATTCAAGCTATTTAATTAAAAGGAATTTAGGTGCATCCTACTCACCGAGGTCCCATATCCTAAAGCCTGTCTTCTTCCATTGACAAGAATCTCTCCTGTTTGCTTTGTGTTCGAGCCCAATCTCCCTGCATCACACACCAACAAACTTTAGAGAGAGGATGAGATAGTCAGAGAGAGACTGGGGGAGTCTTTAAAAGCTTACCTGCTAATGTATCGAGAAGTGTGGATTTACCACAACCAGAAGGGCCCATGATGGCAAGAATCTCACCAGGCTGAGCGTACCCAGTCAGTCCCTGCAGTATCGCCCTAGTTCCACCCTTCCCGTTCGAGGCCGTCACCCACAGATCCTTCCATGTCAAATACACACCATCCTGCTGATCAACTCCGGCCCACTTTCTCTCTCTATCCCCCCTCTCCACCACCATTCCTTCCTCAGGTGCAGCCATTGCTCTCATCTGCACCTCCACTTGGTGGGCACGAGCCGTCGGCCTAGCTGTGAGTGTCAATTGCTCGCTCACCACCGAAACCTCATCTTCGGTATCAGAGATATACAGCGATCCCTGCCGAGAGGTGCGAGATCTGAATGGATTAGTGAGATTGATGCTGCTCTCAGAGACGAATCTATCGAATTCGACTCCATTCTTCTTCTCCATGGCCAGCTCGACTGGTGCCGGAGATCTGGTTGGACTCGGACTCGGGGTCCATCTTGGTACTTCAATCTTCTTGGTGGCCATGAACACACTGTCTGGTTCAACACCAAACAAATGATGCTTGTTTATTTGATCCTTTAGATCAATAATCTTGTTGATTTTCTCTTCGCGAAACTGTCTAATGCTCGAAATCGAATTAGAGCTCGCAAATCTAACTAATAACTAGAGATTTAATTCTCTTAAGATTGGCAACTATCTTAGAGAATAAAGAAACCAACTAAAGAGAATAGCTTGATGTGCGTTGGTGTTTGATTGTGCGTGTATTTATAGTCCGTTTTGGTTGAGACGATGACTTCACTTTTCCACTTCTCGATGAAGAAAAAGGAAGAGAAGACTTTGACTTGTTTAACTTTTAAGTGGGATTTAGTCAGTCAGAGACTCTTGGTCCATAGCGCGTTAATGTTTTAGGAGGTCAATGGTGGCGAGCTGATACGGCATGGGCTACTTAGTCGCTTGGTTGCGGAGTACGATTAGGTCATACCGTAGACCTCACGCGTATATCTAACTTTTAGATCCAAATTGATTTATTATTGTTTTACTTTTTTTTATTTTCCTTTTAAGTGGTCTCTTTTGATAAATCACGTGCCTTATTCAAAATCTAAAAGTTTTTTGAAATTAAAAAAAGTTAAGTATTTTGGGGACATGAAATACAAATATTTCTCATGCCTCCTAAATCCAAATTGAAATACAAATGTAAGTAAAACTTTGATTGGCAATTGCATGGAGTTGTTTCTCATACAATCTCAACTTTTGCTCATGAACATTCAACTGGTAGAGGTCTCTGCCTAACCAAGCTTGCCTTTAAAAGAAAAGGTGGTCTATTGCTGTCCTAGAACTTTTTCTAGGGTGAGGAGCGAGGCCACGGTTAAAGCTATGGGGGTACTTGGGGTGATACAAAATAACCCATGGGTTAAACCGTGAACTATAGGGCCTTAACTGTTGTCTATACCTTCTCCGGAATTTGGGTGAGCAGACGTCTCAACTCACCTTAGTGTAGATCCGCTGCCACTACTAATTGAGTTAACCCATTTAGGTCAAAATAACCATGCCATTTTCAAAATGGCATGGCCAGTCATTAATTTGTTGTTAGGTGATAATTAGATTATTGGTGGATACAGGAGCATTTGAACTCGCGATCTCAAGTTAGTGAACTCAATTGTGACCCTTCGATCGTGAATTTTTAAGTGATTGTATAATGAGGTCGGCCCTTGATAATTACTTATAACTTAGTATTAAGTCTTGGGTCTTTGTGAATAATGAAAAGTACCATTTTTCTTTTACAACTTAATAAGAGTATGCATTTTCAGTTTATAGTATGTCATGGGTTGTTTTCGGCCTTTCTACCACCGATATAATCTTCCTTACTTTTAAGTTCTTTATTTTTTTTGTTGTATATTATGTTATTATTTTGTTCAATCTTTATAACCTTCATAAAAGTTGGCCTAGCATAAGATGATCACATATACAAGTGTCGGACTTCCATTCGAGACACGACACTTTTATTCTCTTAGAGCAATACTTTTATTTTATTTTTGGTAGCACGAAAATTTTCAACCACAACCATCTCACTTAGTTACGATGAAGAAGCCAAAGCCAGATGCATGCCCCCAGGTATCGAACTCAGTGACTCCATTTTGTGAGCCAACCCCCTAGTGAAATGAGCTATTGCTCCTTGTGCAACCGTCTCATTACTCGAGAAGACAAAGTGGTATCAAAAGGGACACTTGCCTGTTCGAAAACGGAAGCGCTAGTGCAGGTATCACGAAATTACCAAGCTACCCATACTTTTGGTATCTCCTTGTTCGCTGCCCTACGGTGCTCATTTTAATAATTGGATCACGAAAAGAGGCATGAGAATGGGCACCTTCTTTAACACAGCCAACCCGACCGTTTTCTTAGTGGAGGGGCAGTGCAATAATTTAAGCATTATTTCTATGCTTTAGTTGCCAAAACAGGATAGTGTCAATTTTGATGCATGTTATACTTTTCTCACTTGTTATCATAACAAGAGTAAAGCACTGGATCCCATCTTAATTACGAAGTTAAAAAGTTCGCTTAGGTAAGGGATCACTCTTGCATGGCCAGTCCCAAGTCCAGATAAAGGAGGAATGTTATGTTAGACTTCTTATAACCGGCGTAAAACTTTGTTTGACTTATTTATCATGAATTCTACAAATTATGATAGGGCCTTGTAAAAACAAAAAATTCATGTAGCCAACCCCATCTAGTATGTTTAGTTGGTGTTGTTATTTATCATGAATTCTACAAATTATGACAGAGCCTTATGAAAACAAAGAATCCATGTAGTCAATCCCATCTAGTATGAGAAAAGGCTTAGTAGTTGTTGTTGTTTTACTTTTCTCACTACTTTTGTGAGGAAAAGCTTATGAGCCACTCCCTTTTATCCTTTTATGCAAAGTAGAGGTTTGAGTGTTAGCTCAACGGCCAAGTGTTCTAGCACCACTTCTATTGGTAGGGGGTTCGACTCCCAAAAGGTGTGATACATGCATCGGTGTATGTGGGTCTTAGGCTTCGGCCTCCTCTTATAAAAAAAGAGAGTGAAGCTTTGGAGTAGGGACGAGTTCATTGAGCCATCACTAGGGTTGGTAATGGGGTAGTTATACCCATCTCCAACCAAAACATTAATGAGGTGGGTATAGTTTTGGATTCTTTTTTTCTCCATTGAGTAGCATTGCTGATACAAAACAAAATGGAGATATATATACAATATATATATATATATATATATATATATATATATATATATATATATATATACAATATATATATATATATATATATATATATAAAGAGAGAGAACATTTTGCATCTTGGTATATAATCTTATATCAACATCTCTAATGTTTGATCTTTAAGATTGACTGCAGATATTTGGATCACTTTGTATATGCAAATACAAAAGTACTATAATGCATTTAATTCAAATCTCTACTGGTAATCTTATATTGGTAAAAGATTATCCACAAAGATGTATTATGCAGCTAAGACTCTCTCTGTATATGTGTGTATATATATGTATGTTGGTTGGTTGGGTATCGTGTCCAGTACTGATTGAGGCATTTTATCCCCAAACTTAAACCTGATCTAGCTGTGCCCCATCCTGATTCCTGGTCGGGTCAATATTGGCATCCCTAGTCATGACCCATGAACTCCAATGTAAGGCTGGTAAATGGCCTAGCTACTGGTGGTTCTGTTCAGTTCGGCTCATCATGAGCTCATCTGAATTCAGTTGGAGATCTAAACGGCTGGACACGAACACGAGCTGATCGATGAAAAATACAATTTGAACACGAATCATGCACGTCCAGTTTGACTCAGAGTGTAGATGACCACTGCCACAAGTTTCCAGATTCAATGGAGTCACGGCAATTAGGTATAGGTGACCTGCTTGTGCCATCAAAACTGTTCTCTTGTTGCAGTCGTTCAAGTGAGTCGAGCTGTTAGCGAGCTCTTCGAAATCGACTCACAATAACCAGAACTCTTCTCAGCCTTGTCAAGCTTGAGGTGAGATCAAGTTGACCTTGATAAGTGAGTTAATCGAGCCCGAGCTCGTAAGTAATTGGTTCGAGTTGATTTCAATTGGTAAGCTCAAATTCATGCACTCAATCAAACTTGACGGAATTTGAGATCACAAAACTCGATTTAAGTAGCCTAAAGCCAGGGAGTGCTTCCCCACATTAACTTCATATTGTTTGAGTCTCAAACTGTTTGAAACCGGGACCAGGTCAGTTCTGGTTCTGGTTCGGGACTACGAGTTCCGGATTAGGCTTGAGTCTCAAACTGTTTGAAACCAGAAAATTCATTTAAATTTTTTAAAAATATGGAGCCGATGGTTCGCAACTGCCGGTTCTTGTTTCAACCCGGTGCTAGTTCGAACGATAATTACAGCCTGACTGGTTATACATACATAGCAGGGATCCCTCACTCCGACCTTCTCCACTTTGAAAAACAACACAGGCATGCATACATCCAATGGCCGGTTCCAGTTTCCTTAGAACCAGAAACCAGCAGAACAGAACCGGGACCGAGCAGTCCTGGTTCTGGTTTGGAACTATCAGTTTTGAATCTAGCTTGAATCTGAAACTAGAAAACTCGTTCAAATTTTAAAAAATAAGAATTTGAGAAATATGGAACCGATGATTCGTAACTGTCGGTTCTTGTTTCAATCCATTTCCAGTTTCATGGAAGGTGAAACCAAAATAGAACGGTGTGATCCCCGGTTTTAGGTCCTGTTCGATTGATTTGTAACTGTCGGTTCTTGTTCCAATCCGGTTCTAGTTTCATGGAAGGTGAAACCAAAATAGAACGGTGTGATCCCCGGTTTTAGGTCCTGTTCGAATTGGTTCGTAACTGTCGGTTCTTGTTTCAATCCAGTTCTAGTTTCATGGAAGGTGAAACCAAAATAGAACGGTGTGATCCCCGGTTTTAGGTCCTGTTGGATTGGTTCGACCCAAAAATGCAAAAAGAGATTGGCACTAAGTCTAAATCTAAAACTCCTGTTAGGACACCCACCCTCAACTCTGTGGTGGCACACCATGAGAGTCGAACCCTGACCGAAAGTCTAACGTGCAGTGTCACTCTCAGCTATGCTAGTGGCAACTCATTTGCCGCATTTGTGGAGGCATTGGTATAAATGGTTGGTATATTGCAAGATGCATGATCGTTACACTTCACCTGATGCATAGTAAAGTCTCACCCACAGAGATGGCTGCTTTGGACCCGGTTCAGCGGTTAAAGTCGAACATGAACCACCTCCAGAACCGGTACGGAACCGAATCATGTACCTTTGGTTGTGGTTTCACCTTTCGAAAATCAAATTGAAACCGTGCTCAGGGCATAATCCCAAATGATGAGGCTCTTGACTTGTGCATTGTAGAATACAAGTTCGACTCCTGAGGTGTGCATACCTAGCCTTTTTTTCGTACTATGAAGTCGGCTATATGGATGTTGAAAGCCTAATGCAATCCTTTTTTTTATTTGGGCTTACGACTGGTTATGTAAGAATGATCCCTTACATAAATAGAGTTGGGTGTGCATACCTCTAGTTGTAAAATAAGAAAAATAAATTTAAAACAGTTTCAAACACATTACAAAATTCAATTCTTAATGCTTTTTTCTTATGAAACCGAAACTAAATCGGGCGCAAAACCATTATTGAATCGGATCCAGAACGAAACCGGAAGTGAACCCAGAGGGGGGTTGGCCGGTCCCGGACGAACCGACTGTTTGGGGCCAGGTTGTTTATTCACGCTTGGACAGCTAAATCAGTGGGACATCATGTCGCGGACATGAGTTTTCACCAGGAGACGGCCTCTCTTTCTCTCTCTCTCTCTCTTACCCCTCCCCTGGATCGTAGGCCCTCTTTTCGGCACCAACCAGGCCTTCCCATTTCCACCACTTCGTCTTCTCTCTTCATTTTTCTGGGTGGTACTAATGAGAGTAGCTACGTGCTGATATCGCCATGGCTGGAAGTGGGTATGGAGGAGATGCCAGCCAGAAGATCGATTACGTGTTCAAGGTCGTCCTCATCGGCGACTCGGCCGTCGGAAAATCGCAAATCCTCGCGCGGTTCGCCCGCAATGAGTTCAGCCTCGACTCCAAGGCCACCATCGGCGTCGAATTCCAGACGAGGACGCTTCTCATTCAGCACAAAAGTGTCAAGGCCCAGATATGGGACACGGCTGGCCAGGAGAGGTTAGTGGCTTCCTTCTTCTCCTTCTCGTTTCTTTATCCTCTCTTGACGCCTATAGATTGTCAAGGAATGCTGGGTTAGGGTGGTGCTCGCGACTGGCTTTCTCCTTGGGGTTTGGGTGTGGCTTCCTGGTTGCCTTTTGTTTGATGTGTTTATTCTTGACTTCAAACAGCTCGTCGAGCTACTTCTCTGTTGTACACGACTTGGGGTTGCATAGAATTAAATCTGGGGTGTTCGATTTTTATCTTTCTTCTTCTTTATGGATTTTCTCTTTGCGGCCTTTTGATCTGGATTATCGCGGTGCCAACGCTCTGGGTGCCGCATTCTATAGTAATTAGTTGATTAGAAAAGGTTAAGCTCGCGTTGTAATAATGAGATCATTTCAGCTTCTGTTCCTTATTTTCTTTGAAATTCTTGAGTTGCTTTTATGTTACCCTTCATTTGGGTTGCGCTTCATTTCACTTAGTAGAAATTTGGGGACAAGACAGTTTGTTGGCATGTTAGTGTAAGTGCAGTATGAAAGATAACCTCTTCGTTTCAAAATATGCTCAAGCCCTGGTTACAATCGTCCTAGATAATGTAGTTTGTACTTGTTCATTTGCAGTGGTGTTAAGCTTCATGGAATCAAGAATGCTCGAGTATGTATCTTTATGCTTGGTTAATATTTGAGTGAGGATCAGTTCAGACCGTTAGTAAAGCCTGCTTAATGAGATTTTACCTAATATGTTTGGAACCAGATGGAAAGGCCAATAGTTACTTGGATCTGATTATCTGATTGGATATATTCTGCGTGTGACTAGGTCCACATCCAGCAAATGAAGGTTTGGACTCAGATGGGAACTGCATATAAAGCTGGGAATGTATATCTTTCTTCTGACTCTTGGAACCTAGGGATAGGCTCTTTAAGTTTAGACGGGTAGTCTAAATTTAGGGGAAGCACGAAGAATCTCTTAGTGATAGGCTTTTAGTAGGACTTACATATTTGAATCCATATCCTTTTGCTGAATTAAGTCAAGGAGCACATCCCTAATTGTTAAGGGCTCTGCAAATATCACTAGATTTTCCAATTTCGAGATCTTTGGGAGAGCTTCAGGGCCATTGGAGACGTCTTCTGAGGTTTATTATGACAAACAGGAGAACCATATAAAATGAACATCCTCCTCGTGAATCTGAGCACAAGTACAAGAAGACACTATTGGTAGTAATCAAAATGGGTACCTAAAGGAGCTTGTCATACTTTCCTACTGCTAATTAGGTGATATGGCATTTGAGAATGTTGCCAGTGACCTCTGACGAACTGAGGAGTTGCTGATGATGAATTCAGTGTTTTCTTTTTCTTCATTACCTATGTAGGATTTTGCAAAATCCAGACCGCATGCCACCTTGGGTGCTGAACTGGTGACATCCTATACTGAAACCCTATAGTGAAGGCTTGAAGTATGTATGTCAGGAATGACAACATTGATCATAACCAGGTGGTTCTTCCTGGTGTCTCTCTGGTATTAGAAAAACAGTCATTGAACCATATATGAAGAGGCGACCTCCATCTGTTGGAAGTTGGCAAATCTGCAGTTCTTTTCCTTTTATATTCAATTTCAATTCTTGCCTCTTAAGTATTTTGGATGTCTATGAAATTATGAATCTTCTGCAATTTGGTTTTCTTATAAACCTCTCTCTCGGATATTCTTGTGGTAGAAAGGGCATATATGGTCTGGAAGTTCATCTGATATTCTACCAATGGTTCTATGGAATAACGTAACTTAGTTGTGGAGACGTTATGAGTGCTTCCTTATGTTTGTCCCATTCATTTTGATGAATGCCACTAACAGAGCTCGTATTTGTGAGCTCCAAGGATGCATGCCTTAACCTTTTCGAGTCCATAAATCCCAGCATATTTTAATGACGACATGAAATGTCCATATAACATTCTGGGAGTAAGAATTATGGCGAAAATTTCATTAGGGATCTTCTGTCTATGATGCTTTGTGATGTAGAATGTTGAAGTGCATGATTGAAACATTGAGATGGACTAGTCTAATTTTCAGATTGTTTAGGTAACTGGATTAAGCTCTGTTTTCTATCTTGGGTTGCAAAGTAGGGTGAAAGGACAACTGGACATTGTGGTTTTCCCACATGTAAACTGGCAAGTAGCTGCAAATGACTTTGCAGTGGATTAGCCGACTTTTGGAGAGATTTGCTTTTCAGAAGTATGTGCTATTATTTTGCATTTGTTCATAAATTGGTTTTTTCTTGTGCTATGCATGGTTGAGGTGTTTTTCAGAAATTTGACTGAAGTTTAGCTAAGGTAGGAGTTCATTCCTCTCTTCTAGCAAGAGGGGGATAATATTTCATAAAAGCTCGTGTTATTCATCCAGATTTTCCCTTATGCACTGCTCCGGAAAGTAATGTTGAATTCCTTAAAGGGGGATTGGTTGGAACTTGTAATGTGACCTGTTGCAGTACGAATACAGGTACTATCTATGATTCATGGGCTTACTCTTTGTTGTTAGGTTGAAATTTGTCAGACATTTGCTGAAACAAGATGCCACGATTATTTGCTAGTTGATTTATTTTAGGGGATTTGTTACTTAGGTAACTGCACCCAGGAGGGGAGACTTCCACATGTCCCCACAGTGTAAAACCCGAGGCTAAGACCTGCAACCCCAAGGCTTGACAAGGTGGATAGTGCCATTGTTGGCTGCATCTCTAGACACCAGTGTTGGGATGTGTTAGTTGGTTTTATGTTCATAGATTCATACCAGATGCTTTTTTCGCCAACACATACTGCTATAAAAGTGTGTGGTCGAGACATTCCAATAAGCCAAAACTTGTTCTAAATTTGGGGTCTGGAGTTTCACCTTCTTGACAATGATATCCTATAGGAACACCCAAATTTATTCTTTGGTTGATATCTAGTTCATTTTTGACTTGTCAGATCAGCCTTAACTCTAATAAAAATAGTTCTGACGGAATTGAAGATGGTTCGTTCATGGTATACTTGCATATCATACTCTTCTGAAGTTCTTTAGTGATTCAATCACTTTGTGGTTGGCCGAATGTGGTTCTGAAGAACTCACACTTCTTATGATCAAGTACCATTACTCCCTCAGTAGTAGGAGCATTGAAGCTATAGGAATTCAGGATCAACAAATTTTGGATTATGCTTAGCTGCCAATATAAAGTACAACAACAACTAAGCCTTTTCTCAAACTAGATGGGTTGTTATATGGATTCTTTGTTTCCATAGAGCTTGATTATGTGTTGTACTAACAATTAACTCAACATAAGCTGGATCATTCTTTATTGTTTTCTTTCAACACTTTTGTGGTCTTTCTCTTCCTCTTTTAACATTTTCACAAACTAGTTTCTCGTACCTTCTTGTTGGAGCTTTGGTTGATGGTCTTTCTGACGAGGACATCGACTCTAACTCGTTGACTTTGAACCCGGGCACCAAATCAAGTTCAAATGACTTTAGCCCAGACGCAATCATGGACTCGTGTTCCAATAATACAATGGGATGAGTTGAAGGGCCTATGACCCGATCCAAGACCCGTCTCACACCAGGAACTCCACCTTCCGTAATTTAATGTGCCTTCATCTAATTAAAGTTGAAGTCATCCATTGCTATTCTGGTGAAGAACTCGATGCAATTGAAGACACTCATACAACAACAACAACTAAGCCTTTTCCCATACTAGACAGGGTCGGCTACATGGATTCTTTGTTTCCATAGGCCCTATCATGTGCCATGTTAGCGGTTAACTCACAATAAGCTAGATCATTCTTTATTGTTTCTTTCTAATACTTCTGTAGTCGTCCTCTACCTCTTTTAATACTTTCAAAATCTGGTTTTTCATACCTTCTTACATGTTCCTCTTTTGATATTTTTTCTATATATCCAAACCACCTTAAACGATATTCTCTGATTTTATCCTCTATTGATGCCACACATAATTTATTTCTAATAATGAATACGCTCACACACATTTCGAAATTGTCACGAGTCAAGTTTATGAAAATTGCATTACTTGGCTTAAATGAAGTAGTCTCAATATGTTCAAACCCATGTTTTTTCTTTATTTCTTGCCTATAATAAGGCCTATATTGCTGGTTAGATATTTCCTTTGTTATTTTCAGTATCAGGGATGTGTTTAATAAGTTGTAGAAAGGAAACCACAACTGGTGGGTATTGAAAACTTTCCAAATCTCCAAGGCCATGTTTCTTTATAGCATATCCAATAAGGCCTCTCCAACCCTATAAGTACCCCCTTTGGGTTGGTGTTGGAAGACATCTTGTTCTCCCATTCTTGAGATAATAAAAGTCATGCAAGTTTCAAGTAGGGTTCCTTCCCAGGGTCTTCTTGTCCCTTGTTCATCTTATCTAAGTCTTGTGGAAGGCTTAGTGGCGAGTTGTTGGTGTAATCCTTATCGAGAATTCGTGGCGGATTGCTTCAACATACCCGGCACACATCACTTCCTATGTGTCCAAACCAACTTAAACGATTTTCTCTCATTTTATCTTGCCACTCCTAATTTGTTTCTAATAACCTTATTACGGATGTAGTGTTTTCTTGTATGATTACTCATCTATCTCAGCATCTTCATTTCTGGTACGAATATCTTTTGTACATGTTGATAATTAAGTGTCCAACACTCATAATAGCGGGTCAAATTTAATATATTTGTAGTATGTACATTAAAAGTTCTTAGTGGCCTCTAAAAGGTTTAACTTGATGGCTTCATCCTTATGATATTTAAAGGGATATCACATTGAGAATCAAAAGCAATAACTTCTTCCTCTTCAAACCTTGATAAATGACATTTAGACTTGAATATGATTCTCAGCACTTACTCGTAAAATTCAAATTAATCATTTTGTATTTCTAATGTGAAATGTGAGTAGTACTGCTTAACCTTGGTTTGCGTACAGATTAGCCAAGAGCTGCGTTGACCTGGCTAAGGTGTAGACTAAGAAAGAGGAAGGTACAAGTTTGATATGTCGGGTGTGTACCACATGGTAGAGGTCTCTCTGGCCCAGTTTGCCTTTACAAAAAAAGAAGCAGCTTTTGCACGAACAAAATATACAGTTTCAGCACAAGAAGCCGATCCTTTCTAGGGGTTCAACTCACAAAAGAACCTTCGAGTTGAAGGTGTGGGAGTTTGATCCTCTGTTGTGCTCATCTGGTAGGTTTCTGCCTAACCCAAGCTTGCCAATAAAAAGAATGACAGAGATTGGCTCCTTCTAGTGTGATACTAAACGGCATCTTTTGATGATTGAAAGCTTTTATGTTTTGTCAACTACAAAAGTAAGGATGTTTACTTACTGAATTCAGCATGTTTACTTGTTTTGACAGTTGAAGCTGCCACTCTGCCTTCATTTATGCGATAGCGTTATCGATCATGACATTTCATCATTTATAAATGCATTTTAATTATGCTAATGCAACCCTGATGCCAAATGGCTTCTCATGGCAGGTACCGAGCTGTTACTAGTGCATATTACAGGGGTGCTGTTGGGGCCATGCTGGTTTACGACATAACCAAGCGCCAGACCTTCGACCACATACCGAGGTGGCTGGAAGAACTGCGTGGCCATGCTGACAAGAGCATTGTCGTAATCCTGATTGGCAACAAATGTGATCTCGAAGATCAAAGAGTGGTTCCTGCAGAAGATGCAAAGGAGTTTGCACAGAAAGAAGGCTTGTTTTTTCTGGAGACCTCTGCGCTAGATGCCACAAATGTCGAGCCGGCTTTCTTGACCGTGCTGACGGAGATTTTCAACATTGTCAACAGGAAAAGTTTGACTCCCGGAGAAGATCAGGCCAATGGGAACCCTGCAGCACTCACTGGGAAGAAGATCGTCATCCCCGGCCCAGCTCAAGAGATCCCCGCAAAGAGCAGCATGTGTTGTAGGTCATAAGGTAGTATGGATTGTCCCGGGGTTTCGAGCAATGTTGATCATGATAGTGTATTTGAGTGGCTGTTGTAGCTGATGTATATATTTTGTTACCTCTATCTATGTTTGCCATTGCCAAGGGACCTGAACTGGGGAGGCCAAAATGTTGGATGAAGAGACTTAAACTGAATCTTTGCTCCTCGGGCGATACTGATTTTTTGGTCATGTGATGTGAAACCGTTGCATGAATGTTATTGAGCCGATAACGCAAGCTGAACCCTGGCAAAGCTGACCCTTTTTGTGGCTCATCCGATTGGGTAGTTGGTACATGACTTACCTTATCTGCTTATTTTAAATGGGTCAATCTCTATGCAAAATAAGGTGCAAGAGACAAGGAGCAATAGCTCACCTGGTTGGGGGGTCGACTCACAAGGTCATGAGTTTGATACTTGGGGCATGAATCTGTCATCACTGTGTCCATTGTATGAAGGGGGGGAAACAAGGTGCAAGACGAGCCGAGTGTGAGTTTTGCTTTTGCTTATACACGTCGCAGATTGAAACTTTCCTGTCCTCATTGAGGTAGTAAACGCATCGGCTATTCAGGTTAGTTTAGCATATCTTGTTGCGGTGGTATGTCAGAGGTGGAAAGGATCTAGCTTACACACATGTAGAGAGAGAGAGAGAGAGAGAAAGAAAGGTTTCGTTTATTTTCAAATCTACTTCATTTCAACCGTTCAATTTTTTAAATGAACAGTTTATAAAACAAGAAATGTATGGTATCAAATGTGAAGTACAATACAACAACAACAACTAAGCCTTTTCCCATACTAGACGAGGTCGGCTACATGGATTCTTTGTTTCCACATATCTCTATCATGTGCCATGTTAGCAGTTAACTCACAATAAGCTAGATCATTCTTTATTGTTTCTTTCCAATACTTTTGTGGTCGCCTTGTAGCTCTTTTAATACTTTCCAAATTTAGTTTTTCATACCTTCTTATAGGGTTCTTCTTTTGATCTTCTTTCTATATGTCCAAACCATCTTAAACGATATCCTCTCATTTTATCCTCTATTGGTGCCACTCCTAATTTGTTTCTAATAACCTCATTATGTATACGGTCTTTTCTTGTATGATCACTCACCCATCTCAACAACTTCATTTCTGTCACAGACATCTTTTGTACATGTTGATGATTAACTGCCCAACACTCATAACCATAAAACATGATAGGCCTAATTGCTGCTCTATAATATTTACCTTTTAACTTTAATGGTATCTTCTTATCACAAAGAATACCTGATGCTCCTCTCCATTTTAACCAACCAGCATTAATTCTATGTGTAACATCTTCACCAATTCTTTCATCACTCTGAAAAATTGACTCTAGATATTTAAAACTTTCCTTTTGGGAATGCAATGTGTGCCAATTTTAATTTCCATGTCCTCTGAAGTAACCAAATGATCAAACTTACATTCCATATATTCTGTTTTTGTTCTACTAAGTCAGAGGCCTTTGCTTTCTAATGTTTCTCTCCATAGTTCCAATTTTCTATTAACTTTTTCCTTAGACTCCTCCACTAATACAATGTCATCTGCAAATAACATACACCAAGGTACTTCATCTTGAATATGTTTTGTTAACTCATCCATCACCATTATAAATAAGTATGGACTTAAAGTTGGTCCTTGATGTAACCCAATATTAACTTCAAAGAAGCCTGTCATTTTTTCATGAGTCCTCACACATGTTTTTGCACCATCATACATGCCTCTTATAAGGTTAATGTATGTCAATGAGATACCTCTTTTTTCCAAAGTTCTCCAAAGAACCTCCCTCGGTACCCTATCATAAGTTTTTTCTAGATCAATAAATATCATGTGAAGGTCTTTCTTTTTTGCTCTAAAATGTTTCATAAGACGTTTCAAAAGGTGAATCACTTCAATAGTAGATCTTCCTGGCATGAATCCAAATTGGTTCTCTGTTGTACTTGATACTTGTCTTAACCTACGTTCTATAATTCTTTCACACAATTGCATAATATGGCTCATTAACTTGATACATCGATAATTCGCACAATTTTGAATGTCTCCCTTGTTCTTATATATGGGTATAAGTGTACTTGCTCTCCACTCCTCGGGCATCTTTTGGTTTTTTCATATTTCATTAAATAGTCTTTTGAGCCAAGTGATTCCTATTTCTCCTAGTATTTTCCAAACTTCTATAGGAATATTATCTGGTCCTACCGATTTACCACCCTTGATATGTTTAAGAGCCTCTTTGACTTGATTCTTTTGAATACGTCGGTAGAAATTGTGGTTTATATACTTCTCTGATTTGGCTAACTCTTCTAAGCTAATGCTAACATCTTTATTTTCATTAAAAAGCTTATAAAAATAGTTTTTCCATCTATTTCTTATATCATCATTTGTCACTAGAATTTTTTCATCCTCGTCTTTGATGCGTCTAGCATAATTAAGATCTTTAGTTTTCTTATCTCTAGTCCTAGCTATCCTAAAAATATCTCTTTCACCCTCTTTTGAGTTGAGTTTTTTAGATAAATCCTCCCAAATTTTAGCTTTTGCTTCACTCACGGCCTTTTTCGCTTCATTCTTTGCTTTCTTATAAGCCTCTAAAGTTTCACTAGTTTTCTTAGTATAATGTAATTTGTAACATGCCCTCTTTGCCTTGATTTTATTTTGCACTACTTCACTCCACCACCAAGCTTCTTTTTGTGCCGGTACACCTCCCTTAGATACACCTAACACATCTTTTGCCACTTTCCTAATATGTATAGCCATATTGTTCTACATATCATACGGTGTACCAACATAATTCCAAACATCTCCTTAAAGGACTTTTTGTTTAAATATATCTTCTTTCTCGCTTTTGAGGTGTCACTATTTAGTCCGAATAGATCGATTCACTCTTTTCTTCTTTGTCCATTTTTTTATTTGTAAATCCATAACTAAAAGTCGATGTTGGGTGATTAAGGTTTCTCCTGAAATTACCCACGCTCTATCTTTTTTCATACAAATAAAGCAATCAATTTGTGTTTGCCATAAGCCACTCTTATAAGTAATTAAATGTTTATCTCGTTTTTTGAAGATTGTATTTACTATAAAGAGATCAAATGCCATAGCAAAATTTAAAATCTCCCTACCTTCCTCATTTATATCCTCAAAACCAAAGTTTCCATGATTGCCTTTATATCCTAATGCCTCTTTACCGATATGTTCATTTAATTCTCCTCCTAAACAAATCATCTCTCATTGTGGAATCTTTTGAATCACCTTTTCTAACTCTTCTCAAAAAGCTGTCTTTATACTATCTTCTAGTCCTACTTAGGGTGTGTAAGCACAAACTATATTCAAAACCTCTGCTCCTAACACTAATTTCAATGTCATGATTTGGTCACCATATCATTGTATGTCTACTATACTATCCTTTAAATCTTTATTTATGATAATACCAATTTCGTTTCGAGCCTTTTCTTTACCTAAGTACCATAATTTAAAACTTGTATCCTCTATCTCCTTTGCTTTTTCTCCAACCCATTTTGTCTCTTGTAAACATAGAATATGAATCTTTCT
This sequence comes from Brasenia schreberi, assembly GCA_036023115.1. Classification (NCBI taxonomy): domain Eukaryota; kingdom Viridiplantae; phylum Streptophyta; class Magnoliopsida; order Nymphaeales; family Cabombaceae; genus Brasenia; species Brasenia schreberi. The sequence continues at coordinate 5,705,499 of JAYKKT010000063.1, forward strand.
CCAAATCATAGTATCTACCACCTCCATTAGCTTACCTGATAATGTTTCGATATTCCAAGAACCAATACGAATCTTATTATCTAGGAGTAACTTTCTTACTCCCCGCATCCGTCCATAATAAAAATGTGAAGACCCTCTCTGAAAATTATTCATTACATTCGGGCGGCAATGTAGCGGGACTAACTTCTTTACCCACACCCGTCCATGATGTGTGAACCCTCTATGCAATTGATTCACTATATTCGGACGAAAATGTGGTGGCCCTTGCTTACTTATTATTGCATTCGGGCTATATAGCACGTCGCTATACAGGGACGCCCCAAAGCAATGCTCATAATTTTTGTAATCCATGTTATAAAAATCCGACGAAGTTTTACGCTGGCTGTCGGAAGCCTAACACAACCCTCCTCCTTTATCCGGGCTTGGGACCGACAATGCAAGGGTGATCCCTTACATGGGCAAAGTTAAATGTGAAGTACAATAATACTTTTAATTTAAATTTTCATGATTGATCATATCAATCAAATAAGAGAGATATTTGCGTAGATTTGAACAAGGATAGGGTTTGAGTATATATTTATATAATTATGATCATGTTAATCAAACAGTAAAAATATTTGAGTAGTAGGTTTAAGCATAGATGGAGTTTGAGTATTTATCAATATATATATATATGAGGCTGTGTTATGTGTCAATGTACATTTTTTCTTTGTGGTACAAACTGATGGCAGTTTTTCTTTGCGGTACAAAAAGGGGCCTGGGCACTGAGGGAGGTTGCGAGCCTCTCAAGAAGGTGATGCCCTGTTGTAACCAAGTTGGTTTAGTTGTCGAGACATCTATGGCCTTCTCTGTATATGTCATTAGCCTTAACCTCCCATTCCCTCTAACCAAACCCAAGGTACTTCTCAGAAGGGAGTCAGCTGGACTCCCTACCTGATGTTGAGATTTTTCCGAGTAAACCAGTGTCATGGGGCCGTTCTCGACAATTATTTTGCGGTATTCTTCATCCCATGCCATCTCTAACACAGTTATGACGCCCCAGGAGGCTTGCCAATAATTGCAAATGCCAACTTTCCGTGCCAAGTCCTTCAGCCATCCACAATACAGTATTTGACAAGTAGGAGTGTGTATGGTTCAGTTTGGTTTGGTTCTAGCTTTAACCCTGAACCAAACCATTAGTTTCGGTTTTCGACTTTTAGAAAACCTAATTGAACTGTGCTATAGTTAGACCTGAACTAAACCAAGCCACCAGTTGCTATTTGGTTCGGTTGTGGACTGTAGTTCTACTAATTTAATAATTTTACTAAATACAATGGATTATAGCATGTAATTCTACAATCCGCATTTTATATGTATAGTAGATTATAAAACTCATATATATACAAACTTATAAACTTGTCAAGATTTAAATTCATATAAGTATATAAACTTTATATATGTATTCTCATTTTGTATGTGTCTAAGGTTATAACGCTCACATACATAAACTTATAAAGATTATATATATAAATTTTATAACCTTATATACGTATAATGGTTTGGCTCAGTTCGGTTTCAAACTAGAACTGTAAACTAAACTACTATAATTTTTTTAACTAAACCGAACCGAATCAAACTGCCAGACATCTAGAACCGATTCGAGGTTCTAAATGTCTTGGGGTTTGGTTCGGTTGTGACAGTTTGATGAACAACCATCTTGACAAGTACAAAGAGCTTTGGTCAATTCACAAGTTAAAGGTCATGAGTTCGATAGGAGGATATGCATTTGGCTTCGGCCTCCCCATTGTACCAAACAAATCGACAACGAAGAATTGTCTGTCGTAATACACTGCTCACAGTATCGACTCTTATCTTCCTCTTTGGTGTCGTTACCCTTCGATGGCGGACTCTGCAGGTGGGAATTCGCTTCCGTTGTCGCCGGAGAGCTGTCGGCTTCGCGGGGCCTCTTCACGGTGACGAAGAAAGCGAAGAAGAGGGGAAGATTTCTTGGGAAGCCCTCATATGGAGAGCCAATAAAGTCCCCATTTATACCGTTGCTCTCATTCCTCTCAACGTTAGTCACTTCTTCTTCTTCTTCGTCGTCGTCGTCGTCCTCATTTTACGTTACGATTTTGCGGGCACGGATGCAGGTTGGGAGTGCGGTGGCGTATTTCCAAACGGGGATTTTCGACGCCCAGCGGTACTTTGTGCACTGGGTCTCATCTTTCTTCGTCATAGCTTGGCTCAATTTGAGGTCAAGTTTCTCATGTTATGGTTTGCTGGGCGCTTGATGCCGATGCGAGCCTCTTTTTAATGAGAAGTTCTGTTTGCTACTGATAGCAATGACGTTTTCGATTCTGAAACCGGCGTGGACAAGAACAATAAAGAGTCTGTGGTGAACATTGTCGGCAGGTATAATCCTTGACAAGAATCTGTCTTTTTTATATTATTAAACACCATAGAAAAAGGAAACTGACTTGTGGCCGTTCGGGGTGATTGAATTGAAGCCGTGATGCTGCTTTCTTTGCGGCAAATTCGTTCCTTGTTGCCGGAATCGCGGGCCTTGTCTACGGTTCTATGCAAGGGGGCGACCTCCGAGCTATAGCGTTGTTAGTTGGTGCCATCTTTTGTGGTTATGTGTATCAGGTATGAATTTCTAACTGGCCGATGTAATTCTGATTGCGAATTCCCGTGTAGACCTTTCAGCATTCAGTATGAGTTTATGTAATTCCCAGTCTTCAATCCTCTTTCGATCTTTTATGATAAGCTTCTCCGATTGAATTTGGTTAAGCTTATAATCATTTATTCTATTTCCTTAACCATGAACCTGTTTTTATACTCAATCAGCGTGATCATGGTCGTGTCTTGTAATTGCTATGTGGTGTATTATGTCATATTTTCTTGGTCCGATTGTTAGAGAAAGGTAACATGACACAAGTTTTGCTAACTAAAAAACAGAGCTAGATGTAGAAGAGTATGTTGTGGAAGACTCTGGCATGCAAATGAAGATAAGAGAACTTGAAGAGCATAACAAGAATGGAAAAAGCTTCACTGCTATTGTAGCTGAACATTTGGTAGTAGATACGGTGGACTCATTCTTTGGATGCTTAACCTTTTTGTTCTAGATGTCTGTTACATTGCAACGAAGATTGGTATATGTGGTAGTGTTTGGTACTAGCTGCCCCCCCCTGAATAGAGAGCAGTTTGCAAATCAAGCTCCACACGCTGCTCCTCGACAAATCCCCACCTTGTCATGGGGTAGGAAGGACTAATTCAATGATGTTAGATAGGCCCACCTCCATGAACACTGCTTTTGAGTAAGAAATAATCTGCTTATGGGGCACCGGTAGTTGATGGATTCATGATTCTTCAAATAAACTAAACAGGTCGAGATCTGATTCCATCATCCGTTGAAATAGATCTGCCAATTTGTTTGAGTAAGCTGCAGGGCACTGATTGTTGCTTGCTCTCGATATGGATGTAAGAATGTTAGAACAAACTGAACTGACTGAGATCTAATGCAAACATGTATTTTAGGACAGCTCCAAAGGATGACCAACACGAGAGAGAGAGAGAACAGCTCCAAAGGATGACCAACACGAGAGAGAGAGAGAGAGAGAGAGAGAGAGAGAGAGAGAGAGAGAGAGAGAGAGAGAGAGAGAGAGAGAGAGAGAGAGAGAGAGAGAGAGAGAGAGAGAGAGAGAGAGAGAGAGAGAGAGAGAGAGAGAGAGAGAGAGAGAGAGAGAGAGAGAGAGAGAGAGAGAGAGAGAGAGAGAGAGAGAGAGAGAGAGAGAGAGAGAGAGAGAGAGAGAGAGAGAGAGAGAGAGAGAGAGAGAGAGAGAGAGAGAGAGAGAGAGAGAGAGAGAGAGAGAGAGAGAGAGAGAGAGAGAGAGAGAGAGAGAGAGAGACGCAATCATGCATAATCTCCAAAAGTTTGACAGTGAACAAGCTAAACATGCAGCACTCCACAAATCCTGCTGCGATCACCAGAGCTCAGTTTGCTCAACTTACCTAATATGTAGCTTGTTCCTTGTTAATAGTTAATGCGTTTTATTTCTTCTGCAACTAAGCATCTTGAAGCTGTCTAGGAAGTGTGTGCACATCTGTGCAAATTCCATGCTCTTACTTTCTACAAATCTTTGTGGCTTCTATTTTAGGTGCATCAATCTGTAACTGGTTAAAAAAAATGGTGTTCCTTCCGATATTAGGACTATTCTGAACTTTATGCAAATTTTTCCTAAAGTTTAATTATTTGGCAGTGCCCTCCATTCCGGCTTAGTTACAAGGGACTTGGGGAGCCACTTTGTTTCCTAGCCTTTGGTCCACTTTCGACTACTGCCTTCTACCTTTCACAGATCAGCGAGAGGTAAAATTTAGTGACTGCCATGCTTGTACCCTTTACATGCACGTTTTTTGCATATGTTGTGATTTGTGCCCTCCATTTTCAACAAAGGGATCCAGCTTCCATTAGGACAGACAATTGCATCGGCATCAGTGCTGGTAGGCTTGACAACTTCATTGATACTTCTCTGCAGTCACTTTCATCAGGTGCTGACGTTAGACCTGCCTCCGCCCACTTAATAAGTTTATTCCGAGCTTCCATGCGACACCAACTTAATTGAGAAAACTTCAGGTTGATGAAGATCTAGCTGGCAAAATGTCTCCATTGGTAACTCATAACTCATAATTCTTTGAATTGAAATTGAATTATTGATTAGTCTTATGAGAAGTCAGAGAGGAACTTCCTTGCTTGCTCACCTATTGCACCCTATTGAAGGTCAGAATGGGAACGAAGATGGGCTCTGATGTGGTAAAGGCTGCTGTAATGATCCTATATTTGCTCTTATTAGCTATGGTTTTGCTAAAGACGCTCCCTTCGTTGTGCTTAGTAAGTGTCTGTCCTTTTAGTGCTTATATTTTGTATTAAGCTTTCTTCCTCATCCTGATTGACGTGGTACTCGTTCCAGCTTACATGCATGCTTACTCTAACAATGGGGAAAATCATTATCGATTTTGTTGAGGAAAATCACAATGTGAGTAGTAAACGTCACCCAAACACTCAGTTCTATTCTTTCATCGGAAAACTACATGAAATTCTTTGTTTTGCAGAATAAGATAAAGATTTTTATGGCAAGTATTTCTGCGTACGGCTTCATACTCTGTTTGGAGCTGCGTTGGCGATCGGCTTGGTTATTGAAGGAAGATGGTGAGTGTTTGAGTTCGTCAATGGCATTTCACATGGACAAACTGCGATTAGTTTTGCAGATCTTGGTTTCCTGGAACGATTAGTTTTGCAGATATAGGTTTCCTGGAACGTCTCTTAAGCATGCCTTTGTGAGCTAGAAGCCTACAAGTACTGGTGGTCAACTATGGTAAGGCAAAGTCCATCCGCTTCTTCAGTGTCTTGTATGGCATTGCATGAAAAGGTCCAGTTTCTGGGTCTCTATCTGCAGGCGTGCACCCCTTAGTTTTCGGGGTAGGTCCTTAGCTTTCTGGGTAGGTTACAAATGTCAAATGCTTTACTGGCGAGCAGCATATAAGATGAAAAAATTATATGTATGGACTTTTTCTGCACCCCCTTAATTTTGAGTGCTGCAATGAAAGCTTATAAATGGCATTTGTGTTTTCAGGTTTAACGTTTATGAAACGCAGTGATATATATATATATATATATATAGTTGAGATATATATATATATATATATATATATATATATATATATATATATATATATATATATATATATATATATATATAGTTGAGATATATATATATATAAGAGGATGTCTTAAAAGTATACGGTCAATCTTGCATAAAACATCTTCATCATTCGATCTTTGATATCAATAGTGGAGATTTGAATTAACAAAAGTGCAATGGTACTTTTAATTCAAATCTTCCCTGTTGATCTCAATGATCGAACGGTAAACGTGTTTATGCAAGATTATACACCAAAAGATATTATGCATTTAGGATTCCTTATATATATAGAGAGAGAGCAGACTGGATTCCTTATATATATAGAGAGAGAGCAGACTGAAGCCTGAAGGCGCTCCCTTCTTCATGATTAGTGAGTATTTTTCCTTTTTTGATGCAGCTTTATGAACCAATCATGTATATTAAAATTGGCTTGGAACTTGAGAAGCAATGAGCAAGCATTGTGGTGTGTGTCTCCAAGCGAAATATAATAAAGGAGAACAGTTGTGTCCTCTCTACCTAGCCCTCAGCGATGTTCAAATCTATGAACTTCAATTACTAAGATCTGGGCCCGTGATTAGTGGAACTAGAAATGAGTTTGGCAATTGCGCAAGCATTTGCTTCTCGATGGGCGACTGGATTTACAGCAGTTCATCATTACTTGAAGAAATGAGCGAGTTTGGACGCGTAGTGGACCTGAATTAGAATCTAAGAGGCTCATTTGAGAATGGGAGTTGGAATTGTGAGAGATTCAAGCATCACCTGTTGCCGGAGGTGTTCAGCCATGAGGAGCTGAATGCTATTCGGAAGTGGCCTGAACCTGAAGGAGTCCACTATTTTCTCTGGATAGACAATCGACTACATACCGGTGAGCTCATGCTTAGATGGCGCGGGTCAGTGAACAAGTCGTCATCTTTGCAATCGGGCGGAAGACGTAATACATGCATCAAGACAGTGGTGAATCTAGAAATTCTTTTAGGGTGAGTCAAATAGGCCCTCAAATGGTTTACGGTGGGGCAAACCATGTATTATAGCCCATGAATCCAACCCGACTTGCGAAATTTTGGATGGAGCGGATGCTTCGCCTTGACTCAATGAAGATCAGACACTGCATTAAGGTATTGTTCGTGTGTAGTGCCGCTATGGGGAAGATTAGGAATGGTTACCAAGAGGATTAGCTTCTTCACTTCTCAAAAGGACTGCTTCGTAGACAATTTGGAAGTTTTTCCCAGGCAGAGATGAAATCGCATGGAGTACCATCTTCGGAGTTGCTTGTTGGTGTATCTGGCGATGGCGCGATGAGGCTATGTTCGAAGATTGATCGGCGGGAACTAGATTCTCTATTATACAAATAATTTTGATGTATGCAAGAGTTTGATTTTAGAGCAGTGCTGAAGATGGTGGGAGTATAGTGACCCCTTCATGTGTGGGAGGAGGCTTTGGCCACTTTACAGATGTTATGAACATTGGATTCTCACCACTGTTTGCGTTACTCAAGCTAACATTCTCGCTAGGGATAAGAATATCGCATCTTTACGTAACAAGTCAAGATAGGGCTCGAGTGTCACCAGAGCGTTAGCTCAATGGCAGGGTGCATATGTGGGTGTGTGCGTTCGGTGATGGTAAGATGTTGGCAGTGGTGATTTCCCAAGCTCCTGTAATTAAAAATGTGCAAACATCAGAAGCCACGGCAACTACATCAGGTTTACAGCTGGCTAAAGCTAAAGCACTAAACCTACAGAGAAAAAGGGCAAACACTCAATTATGTGTTATACTAATAGATAACTCAACAGCTATATGATTCTTTATTATTTGTAGTCTTTTCTTTTTTTTAACATTTTCACCAAGCTTCTTTTAGTATCTTTTTCATGTCCAAACTATTTTAAAAGATTTTTCTTCATTTTATCATTTATTGTTATTACTTTCAATTTATTTTTAATAACCTACGAGATTTCTTTTATTTAAGCACACATCCATCTCACATCTTCATTTATGTCACACACAACTTTTGTACATATTAATCATTCACTTCGCAATATTTTAAATCATTAAAATATAGCGAATCTAATCTATAACATTTAACTTTAATGATATCTTCTAGTAACATAGAATACATTATGCACCTCTCTTTTTTTAATCAATTTATATTAATTCTATGTATAACATCTCTACTAATTTTTTTTATCACTATAAAAAAAACTAACCTAAGTATTTAAACTTAACAAGCAAGATTTCCCACACTTTAAATGTGGGCTACAATATGCAGTGCGTGCTGAAAACTAAGGATGTTAGAGGTCAGATTTGTTTTGGTTTCAGCCTCCACGTTGAATCAACCTAACACAATTGATTCTCAAATTTGGAGAAGTAAACCACGCCATTATAAGTTATAAACCTGAACCAAAACACACCACCATAGCCAGTTTCGTTTGGTTGCAAACCACGGTTTATAACGTTTCAGCACGCTAATACATGATACTTAAGACTATCAAAATGTAGGGTTACAAAAGCCAAAATTGTAATTTTTCGTTTTTGGTTGGAGAATATTTGAATGACACGGGACCGAGAAGTTCTCTCTCTCACACACATACATATATGTGTGTGCGAAAGAGTCATAACATACAAGTCCCTTCACTTTTTGCCGCAAGAGCACAATAAGCTCGTTTTTTTATATTTTTCAAACGACCTTATAAAATTCGAAAAGAATTCTCTTACCCTGAGAAAATAAAGGGGTTTTATCGGTCAAAGTTTGAGATATAGAATCGCGGTTCTCTCTCTCTCTCTCACACACACACACACATATATATATATATATATATATATATATATATATATATGAGAGAGAGATAAAAGTTTCCTCCAAAATCATACCGTACAAATCCCTTTACTTTTTGCCGCCAGAGTGTAATAAGATTGTTTTTTTATTTTTCAAACGAACTTATAAAATTTGAAAAGAATACTCTTACCCCGAAAAAGTAAAGGGGTTTTCTCGGTCACAGTTTGAGATATAGAATCACATTCTCTCTCTCTCTCTCTCTCTCTCTCTATATATATATATATATATATATATATATATATATATATATATATATATATATATATATATATATATATATATAATATGGGGTTCACGGTTCATTTTCCAGTTCAAACCATAGAAAAAAATGCAAGACAAATCAAACCAAAAATTTGGATCAGTTTAGTTGTGTGTTATCACTTCTTTGAACATCCTGAATGAAAATTGTGGGGTATTCGCTTCACCTTTCAGATTTTCTAGATCCGATACTGTTTAGGACTAAAGCTGGATTGAAGCAGTAGAGCTCAAAAAGTCATCAAGATTGCATCAATAAATGATGGAGAAAGGTAGCAAACAGGAGCAGATATTAGACTTTGGGCCTACAGGTTAGAGGAGAGTTTGTTCTGGAAATTACTTTTAAGATATGCAACTGAAATCTATGCCTCACTGTACCTTAGACATCTACTTTAAAGGCATTTATTATGTATAACATACAGCACATAACAGAACTTAGACAACAAACAAGAAAAAAGAGTAAAAAATCCAAAAAACGGCAATAGGAGAAAAATTCAACAAGAGAAAGAACTAACAGAGACGAAGCTTGGATAAGTGCATTCAAATTTCAATTTGGGTTCTTTCTGCCAAGCAGATGCTCTGAAACAAGATCAAAGCTTAAGCTGCAGAGACTATCAGGAAAAGATCAAAACTATACATTGAGATGAGGTGGGGCAGTCCACTCTGAACATTCCATGGGGTATTTGCCTTCAACACCCCTCCCCACCCACCCACCCACCCACCGCCACACACACACAAAAAGAAACACCTTTAGATCCACCACCACAATCAGATTTCATGAAGAACAATATTCAGACCAAGAACCACGATCTCATGGCATTAAATTCTTCTCCATTAAATTTACACTCCATAACCAGATCCACTTCTATCAAATCGAGAAGGATCAGAACAGAATGGAGCATAGCAAGAAGCTTTCCTATATATGGAAACCTCAACAACAACAACCATGTTAATCGTACTTGAAATTCAGAAAATCAATGAAAAACCTATAACACATGGCTGATCCATGAACTACGAAGTTCGCTCCACCCTAAACAGTTCAGCAAGCTATTCGCCCCATTCTAAAACAATGCCTAGATCCACCGCTTTGGGAGGGAGGGGGGGGGGGGGGGGGGGGGGGGGGGGCGTAGTAAGGTTGGAACCGATCCCTAATACAGTTGACAACCAAGTTCCAACCATGAGTTTTCCCTCATACAAGCTCGACATTCGTGATGGTTAAAATCCATAGTGCAACTGCAGACTCTCTCTAGCAGCAGACAATGGTGTTCCCTACTTCCCATCTTATGGACAGAATAATGCATATATTTACAAGTCAAGCTCAACAATGTAAGATACTTCAGGATCTTTTGACAATAGCAGAGGAATATGAGGATCTTTCTCAAATATGAGATCCAGGTGATGCAAGTAGTTCTTAATCTCCTGGCAGTGGACAACTACGGATCATGTATCCTAAAAGGAATATCTACAAATGTTAATGACGCTCAGTTGCTGCAAGATCCTTCGGATGATAGACTTTTAACCATTACTACTTACTAAGCTTATTAAAACTACTGAATATAGATCCTAAAATCAACTATCTGACTGAAATTTTGCACAGGTGCAAGAATTGGTATGCCTGATGTCACATTTCATGTCCCACTATTTTCTGGCAACTCTTTCCCTACTTCCCCACAATTAGTTGCAGGAACCATAATATTACGTCTTATGAACTTGGTCATTGAATAAATTATATTTGGATTTGGTGTCTTGGGCTCGTCAGACAAGTCAATAGGGTTCAAGAGCATAGCACCCTCCGGACCATAGCCTATTTGTTGACCCTTTTGAGATTAACGAGAAACAAACACTTTATAAATAATAAAAACAACTTACATCACAAGCTCCATCCATGGAGTGGTCGGCCACATATTTCGAGCCGCCTCCTTCCAATCACGATTTCTCACTTAAGACTCTAACCCTAATGACTCACTAATTTATACTAACAATCTAACTTGAAAGACAAAACTACCCTTAGTAAGTGGCTGGTAGGATACGGGTCTTAATGGATCCAAGAAGAATCCATTAGGACCCATATTACATTTATTTACATAACTTACTAGGTCTATTACGCTTACTTACATAATTAACTAAATTTACATATAAACTAAATTTTGCATCTAGACAATCAAGATTCAAGTTGATCTCCAAAACGTCTCCTGAAGTTGAATTTTGAAGATTTGTAATTTTTAGTTGTAGAAGAGTTTTCTGGAGTCCTCCTGCTAATGATGGTTTTGTGAGAATATCTGCTAATTGCCGTTCTAAACATACATGAATGAGATCAAAAATGCCTTGTGAAATCTTCTCTCTTATGAAATGACAATCTATCTCAATATGTTTGGTCCGTTCATGAAAAACTGAGTCAGAGCAATTAATAGAACTCTGTCACACAATACATGGTATAGAGAGTGGACGAGAAAGAAAACTCTCACATTCCGTATAATCCAACGAACCAAACAATCTTTGCAGGATATAGCACGATATTCTCGCTCAGTCTGCCTTAGATCGAGCAACACATAGTTTGCTTTTACTTTTCCATCATTAAGATGTTAATCACCAAAAATATACGTAAACCAAGGACAGACGAAGATCTGGATCACCGTGTGACGTCATCCGCACATCGTAGGCCTATGTCAAACGCAGCCTACATCACAAGATCAATTGATTGGAGTATTCCCTAAAGATCTATCAAAATTAATCCTTGTACCGAGGCCTTCTTAATATATCTCAAGAATTCAGCTGCCTAGAAGAATCAACATCCCAATGATTTATTAAGGAGTTCAAACTGACTAACAACATGAACTCTTACATAGCGCAAAGAGATGTCACAGTCGAGTTATAAGTGAGCGTTACATAAGTGCTTCAACCAATCTCACGATACCTTTCGGGATCAGAATAAGGCTCCGGACGAGTTGGTAACACCATCGTTAAGATAACTCCTTGCATTAACCTCAATGGGACGTCTACGCCTCTATTATCAACGAAGTCTAGTTTCGCTTCAAGAATATCATATGCCACTATACTTATTTGTGGGAATAGCAAGATATGCCATTCCTTGAGTAGCAGGCTACCTAATACCCAAGAAATTTCGTAGAATTTTCTAAATCCTTCAGTTTGAAAATCGCCTGAAGACGAATGTAACTCGCTTTCAAACTGAGAAATTACCATCGAATATCGGGTTACCAGCGGATAAATCATGCGTCATCTACATAGATAAAGACAAAATGAATACGAACACCTACATCAGCGCAGAAGTATGACAATAGAAAGATTTGCAATGAATTACCTTCCTTTACTGTTCAGTCAAATCTAGCGGGAAGAGATCACAACAAAATCTTCCAAACCCTCAAGCATCATGGAGGCCCAATTCGAGACCGCATAATGCTTTCTGTGAGATTTGCGACATAAATCAAACTCATGTACAGACAGCAAACTTAGGAGCGAATTTGCTCATATAAACTCCTCTTCTTGAAGCTCTCCATTCAAGAAATGCATTTTTAACATTCAAGTTGAAATATGTGGCACCGACGAACCTAAGCTGCCATCGCAGATAAGAGTAATGGTCATTGTTACTTTTGCAACATGTGAGTAAAGGTATCCCATGAATAGATAGCAAATACCATTACCGCGAGGATATACCACTTTAGCAACCAACCCAGCTTGTATCGACGATCAATAGATCGGCCATACGTAATTAGTCTTTGATTTTATATACCCAACTGGACAACCAACAACAGTCTTACTGTGGAGGAGAACTAACCAAGTCCTGGGCACTGCCTTTTGTTCAAAGCGCTTAAAAGTTCCTCATCCAATCATGGCTTATGCACATCTGAGGGATCAAGAATGCCTCACGAATATGTTTAGGAATTGAAGCGGTAGAGACAACAATAAACTAAAGTATGAAAGAATAAGAAGGAGATGAACGATATTAAGCAAGAAATTAAGACTAGGATGAGGATCGTAACTGGATCAGGACCTTACGAATGCGTGATTGGCATTGACGTAGCATGGTGGGTTCGACAAGGTCGTCGTAGGAAGCTGAGCTACCATAGGTAAGGACAGAATTCTTCGGGAGTCTTGACTCTAGCAGTACGTTGGATCGGGAATACGTGCGGCGGTATTGATGCGTGATAAGAGGAGGTAGAAGATAACTCGAGATGGTTGCATGAGGAACTATCTTGTTCCTGGGGCTTCGGGAAAGACTTGCTCTTGCAACGAGATAAGAGATGGAACAAAATAAGAGCAATTAAAACGTCATGAGATAATGTTAGACGTGAATAGAATAGAAAGGTATGGAGTTTCTTCAAGAAAAAACAACATTTGACGGATATGACACATACTGAGTATTGGTAGCGATGAATCATTTCAACGATGATCCTTTTACGGTCTACCTATAACCAAGAAAGACACATTTAATAGCAGATCGAGGAGGACAAGTTTATCTAAGGCTCCACGGTGAGAGATCTAAGAACTAAACAAGTACAACCAAAACTCTAAAGAAAGAATGAAATCAACTGATATACCCATACAACTTTCTTCAAAAGGAGACAAACTCTGGAAATATGAGAAGATGGAATTGAAGGACCATCCATGTTAGTAAGAAGCATGCACAGTTAGAATTTTTCACCCCAAAACACACGAAATGTAATTGATACATGAAGTAGAACGAGTCAAGAGCGCTTCAACAAACAGTGCCTATGTTTTCTTTCAGCAACACCATTTTGCTTGGGAGTATCTAGGTACAAGAAGTTTGGTGTAATAGTTCCATCTTAAGGCAAGCAACAGGAAGATTTATTGTGAGGGGTGTATTCTCCACCCAAATCACACCTTGAAGAACATTTAATTGTCTTACAGCAGAATGTTGAGTTTGACAACCTTTGTCCGAAAAGTCAGACATAAAATCAGAAGAATATGTGGAAACGGTCTTTCATTAAGAATAAACCCAAATACATCTTGATAAAGATGATCGTCAATGAAAAGAAACATAATATCGAGACCCTCCTTTTGATGTAGTTACACGAGAAGGTCCCCATACATGGTGAATGAATCAACTGATCAAAAGGAGAAGAAGTTAAATAAATCGACTTTCGAACTGAAAAGGTAAAGATCTGACAAATTTTGCGCAAGTTGACATCCACTCTGATTAAGGTTTTTATTATTCTCAAGTTTGTAAGATTTCCTGGAAGCCCCGTGGATGCCAAAATCTGACAAACGAGAAGAAACATGACCTAGACGAGAATGTTCATAAGTAAAAACTAGAAGAATAATGACAGTCAAATGAAAAGAAGATAATCACAACTATTAGCAAGGTAGTATAATTGGGTACTTTTAACTCATCCAAAAGATATCAGTCCCTCCCTACTACCGTCTTGCAATCAAGCTTGAGTACCACTGTTCATCCCGTACATAACAAGAAGAATCGGGATCAAATGTTCTGGAGAACAATTACTTAGAGGCACATAAGTTGGCATCACTGATATCAAGATTAATTTGAGGTTAGGCCGTATGAATAAAGCAGTTAGAGAGACATAGTTAGGATCGTGAAGCATGCTTGACCTAACACTTTGGCAACAAAGGCATTGAGTGCCATCAGTCTAGAGTAACAGAAATCATAGAAGATTTAGAAGGAGACATAATTGGACAACAATGTGAAGATATTACTGACATATGCGATCAGAAAATTTTGCATCCAATAACCCATACGTAACGAGATATACCGAAGAACTACGAGGCAATCCACCATGGAAGAAGAGTGCGTACATAGCATGTGAGAAGAAGTAGATGGCAATTGCGAATCAGTCAGGCATGCCTTTAACAATTCTATTTCCTTTTTCATATCAGCCAGCGAAGTTGAGGTGTCTTCAGTCTTTTGTTTATCAATATGATCTGTTTATCAGTCTGATCATTGCTGAAATATACCTTAGATTTATTCTGAAAGTAAGTAGGCTTTATCCCAGCAAGTTTCCTTGGTCTGTCGAGATTTTCCACAATGGGTGCAAAGTAACTTACCATTTTCGTCAAGAGGTCGGTCCAGATCTACCTTTGCCTCTACCATAGCTTCCTCTTCCACGAACAAAGGGTGGAATATACGCATTCTTCCCGACAAATGTTGAGGTCTCAGTATTGATTTTGGTTTCCTTTTCTAAATGTTTCTGGTCTTCTTCTCGAAGAAGTGAATATATTGTACTTAAGGAGGGAAGTTCTTCTCTACTGAGAATGTTGTTCTTTACTGCTTCGTATTCTGAAGAGATGCCCCATAGAAGATCAAACACTTTACGTTCTTCAAATTCTTCGTGTTGCTCCTGTGTTCATGTCTGACATTTTGTTTTTGAATACAAATGTAATTCTTCCCACAAACCTCTGAGTTCTGCATAATATTCACTGACTGATCTACCTCCCTGTCTGCACTTTCTAATCTTTTCAATAATATCGTACTTTTTTGTAATATTCTTCCTTTGTGTATACGCCTCTTGGGCTGCTAGCCAAATGTCCTTTGTTGAATCTAAAAACATAAAAGTGTTGACAATTGAAGGTATCATAGATTGTATAAGCCAAGCACTAACAAGTGCATTTTTCCTACACCATCGAGAATACAAGGGATCTGTAGTAGGAGGTTTGGGAATTTCTCCTGTCAGATAGTCTCATCGCCCCCTGGCCATGACAGCAAGCTCCATAGATTGGGCCCATTAGAGATAATTTTTTCCATTAAGTTTCAGATTTGTAATTTGGAAGGTTTCTCCTTTATCTGAGAAATTGTCACAGACTTCGGGAAGTTTGTTTCTATCCATTCCCTCTTACTATCTTTAATGTCACTAGTACAGATTACTTTCTCTATGAAAACTGGTACCCAGTTGGTATCTAATATAATCATTGGATCTTAATCAACAAGATAAACAATCCTTTTTTTTTTCGTGAACCTGTCGCGCGTCTCGTCTGCAGCGCATCTTGTCTTCAAGTTGTCGTGATCTTGATCTAAATCGCAAATATAATATCAAATCTTCAACTTACCTTGAATACTTGTACTAGTCGTCCGAAAAAAAATTCAGCACATCCACAATTTCTGCAACTTCCCATGGGACTTGCTTGAGGCTGATTTTCAAAGCCTTCCGCCAAACTTTTTAAAGAAAAAGCTCTGATACAATGTTAAGATTAACGAGAAACAAACACTTTATAAATAATAAAAACAACTTACATCACAAGCTCCATCCATGGAGTGATCGACCACATATTTCCAGCCACCTCCTTCCAATCACGATTTCTCACTTAAGACTATAACCCTAATGACTCACTAATTTATACTAACAATCTAACTTGAAAGACAAAACTACCCCTAGTAAGTGGCTGGTAGGATAAGGATCCATTAGGACCCATATTACATTTATTTACATAACTTACTAGGTCTATTACGCTTACTTACATAATTAACTAAATTTACATATAAACTAAATTCTACATCTAGACAATCAAGATTCAAGTTGATCCCCAACAGACCCACTGGTCATTACCAAAACTAACCGCCTTTCATACACCTTTCCTTCCTTCGCATTTGCATCTACAAGCTTCCTCTCGGTTCACGATTCACGGTTGGAAGACATTTTGTACCTAGGATTAGTGCTGGTTATAGCATCAGCAGTAATTTGAAGGAAAGAAAAGGACTTTTGCGTCCAATGATAGCAGGATTTTCAGATGCATACCTCCTATTGCAACATTCAACTATTGTACTGCATGTAATGGAGTCAGGCCAGTGAGAATGTCAGATTTGAGATCCAATGATATTCCTTCTCTGAGGAGGCAAAATCCCCTTATTAGAAGCTCTCAGACTCTTGCACTCTCCAGGTATCTCCTAGTGCTCCTCACCATCTGCTTTTTTTACGTGATAATGATTCTAATTGCCTTCTTCTTTGCTGTAAAACCCAAAATGTCCGATGCCACATTAAGCTTTAAGGCCAGAAAGGATAAGGGTCTCGATTCACTATAAATACCCTCAAATGCCTCATGGGGAATCTGAATATCTTACTTTCACATTAATTGTCTCTTTTTGCTTTATTTCCCTGATTGTTTTACTTTTTGACAACACCCAAAGACTTTTACCACTTTTACTACTGCTGCTACTACTAATAATAACAATAACAGCAACAACAACATCCAATGACATTCCCAAGATCCTGAATATCCAAGTGGCTACATTATGATGTACTCCAGCCAAATGATAATTTCAACAAGACACAACTTTAAACAGGTTTTTACAAAGTTACAAGTTATGTTAAGCCTAGCACCTTTCTCAACTTGAGATTACCATTGTCATGCCAACCGACCCTGAAGTTATTTTCCTCCAAAAGAACTCAATATGACACCATACATGTTTCATCAAATAAATTCATTAATGAGGTAATATCCTTTCTAAGAAGTGGACCAAAGCTTCTCCCCTAATTACAACAAAAAAACCCAGAAACTACAAATCGTCTCTAGGATGCATGGGTTCCTAAAACTATAAACACTGTTAAGATTGTGCATAGCCATCCATAAGGAGGTCTACAAACAAAAGAAAAGAAATCAGCTCAGCTTAATCTGTGGCAATAATGCATCGTGTAATACAGTTTGAACCATATCATACCACAGAGAAAACCCAACCACCACTAAAGCCAAGTTTAGATTCAGGATACAACGCCAAACTACTATGTAGTCCTCAATTTTGGAGGAAAACAAGTTTGCAGATCTATACGCAAAAGCTCTTTCCAGCTTGCACCTGAACCTTCAAAGCTGCTCTTGCACCTTTACAGTTTAACATTAGTCATCCGCAAGCTTTTTATAATAGGTGGAGTTGGATCTAATAGGTGGAGTTGGATCAAGGCTACAGCACAGGGACGCCCAAGAGTGTCTGCAGTCCATGCTGCTGAAGTACACAGATGTTAGAAGTTAGAACCACCCAATCGAACATAAAAAATCACACTCTAGGTTTTCCCCTTATAGATTTCAAACGTAAAAATTACTTCTATTTTACTCTCCATACAAGTTGGACATACTGCCGAAGACAACCCAAATTAATACTAAAAGTTGTTCTAATTCTACATTTTAAGTCAAATTGTAGCTCACTTGTTTGCATTCTCCAGCAGCCTTTGTTCATTCATTTCCCTGATCCATTCTCATTTATAACAGACCACAGCATTTTAAAACAAAAGCAAACTGCAGAAAAAGGGTTCACATTTCTGCGACGATAGTCTTATAACTTGAAATCTGAAGATGAAGCAAAGGGGAGAGAAACAAGATTAAGTAAGCAAGACTAGCACACATCCCTGGCGTGCTGATCCCAGCTGATATAGCCAACCCCACAACCCTTCTCCACGCTGCCTGCCTCTGCACCATTTCCCTCGCAAATTCAGGGTCCACTATCAAACTAGCCAAGTTGGGGTTCCTCTGATATGCCTTCTTGATCCTATCCAAAAACACAGCTCTTATGATACACCCACCTTTCCAAATCCTCCCCAATTCCCCCAAATTCAAGTTCCACCCTTTCTCCTCACTCTTGGCCCTCAAAAGATTCATCCCTTGAGCATAGCTACAAATCTTGGAAGCATACAAGGCCTGCCTGACATCATCTATCAAACGCTTCTTATCAACCCCACTTCTCAAAACCCCCACTTCCTCATTCAACCCTGCCTCCTTCAACACACTCGCAGCACTCTCCCTCTCCTCCTTCAACCCGCTCAAGTACCTGCAATCCAACGAAGCTGCAATCGTTGGCGCCGCCACGGAAAGCTCCGCCGCCTGTTGCACGGT
This sequence comes from Brasenia schreberi, assembly GCA_036023115.1. Taxonomy (NCBI): domain Eukaryota; kingdom Viridiplantae; phylum Streptophyta; class Magnoliopsida; order Nymphaeales; family Cabombaceae; genus Brasenia; species Brasenia schreberi. Next base: position 5,724,072 of record JAYKKT010000063.1, read on the forward strand.
CCATTTTCCGGTGCCCTTCATCCCCGTCTTATCCAAAATCTTATCCACCAAATACCCATCACCACCCTCATAATCCTTAACCTTAAAAATATCCGCAGTTATCTCAATAAGAAAACTCTCAAGTTCCCCTCTATTCCACTCAGCAAAAATATCAGCAAGTTCAGAATTTGACAAACCCCCACATGTTTCAACACATCATAAGCCTCAGAAATAAGCTGCATATCACCATATTCAATTCCATTATGAACCATCTTCACGAAGTTTCCAGAACCACCCTCGCCGATGTAGGTAACGCAAGGGCCATCGTTGACTTGAGCAGCAACCTTCGTTAAGATGTCTTGGACGTTGCCATAGGCTTGGTAGGACCCACCGGGCATCAAAGATGGTCCCTTTCGGGCACCCTCTTCGCCCCCAGAGACGCCCATGCCCAAATAGAGGATACCCTTTTGGGAAACCTGTTGGATGCGGCGTTCGGTGTTCTCGTACCACTCGTTGCCGCCGTCGATGATGGAGTCGCCGGGTTCCATGTGGTCGGAGAGGGCGGCGATGGTTTGGTCGACGGGGGAGCCGGCCTTGACGAGGATGATGACGGATCTGGGGCGCCGGAGAGAAGGACGAAGTCGCGGGGTTGTATTGACCAAAGAGTGGAGGGTGCCCTCGTGAAGGCACGATCTACGGTCTCGTCGACTTTGGAGGTGGTGCGGTTGTAGACGGAGATAGGGAAGCATACGTACCAGGACAGAGACACGACGCGGGTGTCAAATATCCCTAATTGCTGGAGATTGACGGACAATTTTTATTTATTTTTTCACTTTTTCTAAGTTTTTTTTTACAAAAAAAGGCAGAAAACACACACGAACCTCCTAATGAGTGGCAACGGCTCTAGTGCATCCTGCCGTTGAGCCAACTTTTCTAAGTTATTATTGTGGATATGTAGCCCTAAATTTATGGGTTAGTCACCTAGGTTCGAATCCTGTCATCATCAAGCGAAGGCGCAGGACATGAGATACGGAACCCCTGATGTTTATTTAAGGAGACACGATACGAAGTTAAAGTGGTGATACGAATCAGGTAAATAAGTGATGATTCATCGGGTTGGGTAGGGTTTTGCTTTCTTTGTTGATTTTTTGTTTGCTTCTGAAGAGATTGCTGATGACGGCACGCGATTAAACAGAAGGTGTGAAGCACAAGCAGCGGTAGCTCAACGGCACGGCGCTTTGACGACCTCTCCCCAGGCAGGCAGGAGTTCGACTCCTGGAGGGTGCAGAACTGCCCGTTAAAATTTAGGTTTTGGTCTTATATCATTTGAAATGGAAGAAACATAAAAATTTTAATAAAATTAATTATTAGTATAGACAATTGGCTGAATCAATGGTTTCAAACCAGAACCAAACAAGGCGTCTCGAATTCGGTTCTGGTTGTAGGACCTCTTCCACTGATTCTTAGCACAATGCTGTTCCGGTTGAAACTGCCAGTCTAGTTTGAATTCAATTGTATCTAAATCAGCATCCGAATATGACCCAGATCCAAGTTCAAATAGTTGCACCAATAACTACAATAGTATCTGATTGACGACAATCAAACTTGATTTAGAGCACACTGAGTACTTTTTTTATTGGGTTTTTTAGTGAGAGAAGATTTCTTTTAGGGGTTTGGGCAGCCCACTTCTACATTAGAGCCCATGCTAAGACTTTCAAGGTGTTAGTAGACCTAGTCGGGTTCAGGTAATCCTGGAACAGCTGGTTCTTGGTGACAGTTCTAATTTCATCAAAACCTAGAAGCGAAACAGAACACCCCCAACAAAGGTGAGATTTAACGTTGAAACCAAAAAAATGACTTGAGCCATTAGTTCTAGTTCGGTCTCGGGTTGGGTTCTGGACCTCGATTTGTTTGGTTGCAGTCTTGTTCCAGTTTTTGGTCGCAACCCCATCACCACCACAAAAGCTTAATCACGTGAATTAATGATTCTTCTCAACCATGCCGTCTGTACGAGGTCTTTGGTTACACGTTTTGGGATTATGAAACTAGATCTATAATTACAAACAATTACAATTTCTTCGAGAGTTTCATTTCGTATGACCCTACTTTTTACTCAAATCACGAGGAGGTGGGCCATAAGAACTAAATCTTTCAATTCAGTACTTCCAGGGCCTCGTAATAAGTAGTCCTTCCATAAGCTAATTAAATTATTTGGACATAAGATGCAATCCCAAATGAGCCAAACATGCTCCATTCATTTTTTATTTTCTGAATAGAGGATTCAATCAATTTGACATTTGAGCGTGAATCTAAAACCGACAGTTGACGTTCCAGTGAACAAGATCCAAAACCCGCAGATACAACAAGTCGGCCTATAATGTGAAGAGTCGATCATTTTTTCCCCTTACAATAGGAAGGCCGAAGCCAGATAAGCATGCTCTTGGAATCAAACTCATGGCATGCATCATGTGAGTCGAGGTCCGTGCCAGGTGAAATAACCCTGCGGCGACGATCAACTAGGAGCCAATTACGCACTCAAAGCTCTGACCTGGCTAGGAATCTCGACTCATCGGTTGCAGATCTTGAGTTCGAAACCAAGGGCGTTATGGGCCAAGAGAGAGGCGATGCGTTCCACAATTTTGCCCGTCAAACTGCGCCTAGATTTCAAACTGTTAACACGTTGGCGCGAAGTTCGCGCTGTTAAGTGGTCTTTCTTCTTTTGGAGTTTTGGGTTTTCCCCACCAACGCTACAATCTCGGGCGCTCGGCCGTCGCCCTTCCGTTGAAAGCAACCAATCTCTCTCTCTCTCTCTCTACACGCATGGCCTTCGTGCAGATCTGAGAGATTCCTTCACGGGCATTACAATGTCGGTACGAATTCACCCATTTGAATGGCATTTTTTTCTTCAGTACTTCTGCCTATTTTTTCCATCTTGTACTAACTCCGGTGATTTCTTGCTTCTTAAATTCCCAAGTATTTTGTTGAAGAAATTATTAGTCGCGGCATTTCTTATTTCTTCTTCGTCGCCTTCAGTTTTGCTTAATAATTAATTTATACTGCTTTTAATTTGCGTGATTCCTCTATTCGAGACTCGATTTTGCTTACAGTCTATTGGAGCGGAGGACATAAACTCCTGTGTTTTGGTGGTTCAGTTTGTTAGTTTAGGGTGTATTTGAGTCGTCGGCAGGCATGTGCCGCCACTGATTCATGCGGGCCTTCCGCGTTTTTTTTCCTGATAGAAACCAGTAAATATTTTATTGCATTTCAGCATCAGTATGCAGTATATCGGACAGGAATTCCGATACTTCTCCTACGCTTTCTTTGTTACGAACATTCTTACCAGATTGAACCAGCGGATCCGCTGCCCAATTACAGTTTCTGGGAACAAAGGAATGATCAAATCTATAAAAATTGCTGGCCAGCATGAAGAGTTCTTTCAAGGCATTGCATTTTCATGGGCATTCAATTGGTAACGTCTTTCTGCCCTTCATACCAAGTTACTAACCTTATCGAGGTGGGTGGCTTCTTGAATTTTTGATACCAACCATAGTCACAACAACAACAATTAAGCCTTTTCCTATGTTAGTTAGGGTGAGCTACATGGATTCCCATTCCACAGAGTTCAATCTTGTGTCATGCTAACATTTAACTCAACAAAAACTAGATTAATTTTTATTGTTTTCTTCCAATACTCTTGTGATTTTCCTCTTCTTTTTTTAATATTTGGTCATATAGTTTCTCACTCCTTATCGGAGCTTCCTTTGGTCGCTTCTCCATATATCCAAACTGTCTAAAATGATTTTCTCTCATTTTCATCTATTGATGATACTCCTAATTTGTTTTTGATAACCTCATTGTGAATACTATCTTTTCCTGTGTGGCTGACCATCTTTGTTTCTGCCATGAACGACTTTTTCTTACGTTGATGATTAGTATGACCTTAAAACATTATAGGTCTAATTGATATCATCTTCTTGTCACATAAAAGGCTTGATACACCTCTCTGTTTTAACTAACCTGCATTAATTATATGCATTTCAACCTTAAGACATTGTAGGTCAAATTGTTGTCATCCTTGTCACACATAATACTGGATATACTTCTCTATTTTAACTAACCTGCATTGATTATATTCATGAAATCTTCACCAGTTTTTCCATTGCTCTGAAAAACTAGTCCTATGTATTTAAATCTTTCCTTTTGAAGGATGTAAAATGTGTCAATTCTTAATTTCTATGTCATATAGTAACCAAATGATTAAACTTGCATTACATATATTTTATCTGTTTTATTAAGTAAAAAGCCTTTATTTTCTAGTGTTTTTCTTCATAACTCCGATTTCTTGTTTTTTCTTAAACTCATCCTCTAACAAAATGTCATCCACGAATAGCATACACCAAGGTACTTCATCTTAGATATGCTTTACTAGCTCATCAATGACTAAGGTAAATAAATATAGACTTAAAGATGATCCTTGGTGTAATTCGATATTAACTTCAAAGAAATCCGTTGTTCCTTCATAACTCTAAGCATTTTCTTAAGAAGGATCTTCTTGGATTTTCATAGAAAAAACCAAGGGCAAATATTTCCGAGTGCTTTAATCAAAACACTTGAAAATTTTCATGGAACTATTAGAAAACACTTATGAGATAGCTTTGTGAAAATTATAAAAGGTAAGAGAGAGAAACAAGAATTAACAGCCTTTGTTACCATTCTTCTTATGAAAAATATAGAAAACCACTTAGAGGGACATTAAAGAAGAAAAAAACTCAAACAAATATGTAAAGTTAGGTATATCTACCAAAAAATTGCCCAATTTTACAATATATATTATCCCAAGGAGAAGTAAATAAAGGCCAAGTAGTATTTCTTGTCCAATATTTGCAATCTCTCTCTCTCTCTCAATTTTCTTGAGATTACTGTTTTCCTATAGAAAAATGCTAAAAAATGAAATTCTCCCAAAGATCATTGAGCATTGATGTAATGGATGCTTGGTTCCTAATTTTCAAAGAAAAAAGGTGGGATCTTTAGACTCTAGGTTAAGACAGTGATCTCTCCTTTCACTGATGGTAAAATCTTTGGAAAAGATGGAGCAACAAGAAATTTGATGAATTGCTTTGAATTTTTTTCCACATTGAGAGTATATAGTGTTGTTAGTAAGATTGCATCAAATAAAAATGAAAGATAGGATATGTGAAAAGACAAAGGTCGGCACCCTCTTGGCAGCCACAGTTCTCTCCTTTTATTCATTCTCTGTTCACCCTAAAAATGTGTTTAGGGTTTAAATAGTACAAGATTTATAACTTAAAAGACTAATGTGCCCCTAATTAGGCCTAATTCTCAATGGATCATAATCTGATCAATTGGGATCCACATTATTCAAAAATATAAAAAACAAGTGCAGGAATAGAAATTGTCCATCTTCATCATCAACTGAATCTCCAACACGCCCCCTCAAGTTGGGTCTTGAAGACTTAAAATACCCAACTTGACACAAGTCTTCTTTAACACATTAACAGAAATTGGTTTTGTGAGAATGTCCACTAGTTGATCTCCAGAACGTACGTAGAGAAGATTGAATATTCCTTGGAAAACTTTTTCTCTAATAAAATGACAATCTATTTTAATATGTTTGGCCCTCTCATGAAAGACTGGATTAGATGCCATCTGAAGTGCTGCTTTACTGTCAATGAAAAAATTAATTGAAGCCTTTCTTTTTAGGCCTATTTTATCAAGAAGTGATATGACCCATAATCCTTCATACATGCTAAGGGCGATAGCACGATATTCAACCTCTGCACTTGACCTGGCCACCATTGATTGTTTCTTGCTTTTTCAAGATACTATATTTCCTCCTAAGCATACCACATACTCGGATGTTGACTTTCTATCAACTTTGGAACCTGCCTAATCAGCATATGAATAAATCTCTATATCAAATGATGAATGTGGAGTATATAATAAACCATAAGTGATAGAAGATTTCAAGTATCTGATGATATGGAAGATTGTACTCATATGATGTTTAGATGGGGAATGCATCCATCTACTAACATATCCCACCGCAAAACTCACATATGGTCTTGTGATAGTAACATAGATTAGTTTTCCCACTAATCGTTGATATCTACCAACATCTTCGTATGGTTCTGTTGAATTAATATTCTCCTTTTTTGAAATTTCAATCGGTGTTGAACATATTTGACAATCCTCCATTTTAGTTTCTTGCAATAAGTGTAGAATGTACTTTCTCTAACTCAAGAATAGACAATCTTTGCTCTGGATAATTTCGATGCCCAAGAAATAGTGTAATCTGCCCAAGTCCTTTAAGTCAAACAGTGCACTGAGTTGTTTTTTCAGAATAGTTGTATTCTGTATCGTCACCTGTAATGATGATGTCATCTACATATACCAATAATAAAATAGTTTTCTTCCTTTTATTCATAAATAATGTATGATCACTAACACACTTTTTGAAGCCCAAACTCTTAACACCATCACTAAATTTATCAAACTATGCACGTGGAGATTGTTTTAAGGCATAAATAGATTTCTTTAGTTTGTAGACTTTGTTTGGTATTTGTCCGGGGTCATATCAAGGTGGTAGATCCATATAAATATCTTCTAGAAGGTCACCTTGAAGAAAGGCATTCTTCATATCCAGTTGCCATAAGTTCCATCATTTATTGACAGCCACACTTAGAATATTTCTGATGGTGTTCATTTTTGCCACAGGTGCAAACATTTCTGTATAGTCAATACCATAGGATTGACTAAAACCCTTGGCCACTAAACTTGCTTTGTATCTTTCTATATTTCCATAAGCTTTGTACTTTACTAAATACACTCATTTACATCCCACTGTTTTTCTTTCTGGTGGTAAATCAACAAGTTCTCAAGTGTTATTTCTTTCTAACGCTTCAATTTCTTCTTTCATTGCTACTCTCCATCTTTAATGTTGTAATGCTTCTGTAAATATTCTGAGAATATAAGTATTATCTGCATTTATCACAAACAACTAATACTCTTTGGGATAGTTAGCATATGAGACCAATTCTTGTAAGGAGCATCTTGTAGTTGCATGTTTCCCTTTTCGAAGTGCAATGGGTAAATCATCAGACTCAATAATAGGATCTTGAGGAATTACCTGAGGGAGAGTCAATTCTGATTCAGGGTGAGAATCTTGATTCAGAGTAGTAGATTGTTGCAGAAGAAAGGCATTTCTCTCACCTTTGGTATAAACTTGTCATTCCTTTTCTTGTGGAAGATGTATATCTTTTTCTTCCCTTTCAAACTCTGGTTGATTTTCACTAGGTGGAAGTGGTATCACATTAGGTGAAAAGATATCTGATGACTTACCTTCTTGTTTGCTATAAAATAGAGTATCTTCAAGAAAAGTGACATCTATAGTAACATATGACTTTCTTTTTAAAGGATCATAACATTTAAACCCATTCTTAGTAACAGAATATCTCAAAAAAATGCATTTCACAGCTCGAGCATCTAATTTATCTCCCATCCCATAGTATATATGAACAAAACAAGTGCATCCAAATACTTTTGGTAGCGGATGAAATTGTTTTTGAGAGGGGCATAAGAAATGAAATGGAGTATTACCATTTAAAACTCTGTTTGGCATACGGTTGATAAGATACACAACTGTTAAGACTGCTTCACCCCAATACATCTTTGGAACTTCGTACCCAAGTAAAAGAGTTCTGGCCACCTCTAGAATATGTCTATTCTTCATTTCAGAAACGTCATTTTGTTGTGGAGAATGTGAACATGATGTTTGATGTAAAATACCCATATTTAAGAAATATAAGTGGAGTGATTGAGACATATATTCACCACCATTATCACTGCGAATAATTTTGACATTGTGCTGAAATTGTGTTTGTATAAACTGACAGAATATAGGAAGAATATCTTTTACTTCTTCCTTGGTTTTCATAAGATATATCATGGTAAACCTGGTGCAATCATCAATGAAGAAAATAAAATACTTGTGACAATGTAATGAAATAGTAGAGCAAGGTCCCCAAACATCAGAGTGAACAATTTCAAAAGGTTTAGAGGATTTTTCTTCATTTAAAGGAAATGAAACACGATAATGTTTTGCCTTTTGACAAGTTTCATAGTTCACATTCAGATTATTACAATGAGTAAACTCTGGCAATAACATCCTAATCTTTGATAAAGGTAAATGTCCTAATCTTTGGTGCCATAAAGATAAATCTCCCTTATGCTTTTTTGTAATTATTATTGACTGCATTGCTGCTCCTCTAACTTCATCGTAAAAATAAAGGCCTTTCCGCATACTATCCTGACCAAAGATCCTTCCCGTCCTCAGTTCATGAAAATAACATCTAGTAGAGTCAAAAATTAAACAACAGTTTAGATCTTGTGTCATGACAAATATGTATAATAAGTTTATTGAAATATTTGGAACATATAAGATATTCTTTATCAATATTTCGATTCCAGGCTCTGATACCATGTTGGAAAAACATGGATGCGCAGCGGAGATTAAAATCACAAACATAAACAAATATTGAAAAGGAAATATGGAGATCGGAGGAGGGGGCGGACTTCCAATGTAGGTCGCCCCCCCTTTTTCTGTCTCTTTCTTAATCACAGACTCTTAAACCCTAATACAACTTATCAACCCTTATATAAGGAGCTGTAAAACATAAAATGACCAAAATACTCCTAGTATAAAAAATTACCAAAATGCCCCTACAGTTTCGGGCGAGTACAATAATACCTAGAAATATAAAACTAACACAAAGACACTAGATAAACATATTCTTCAACACCTCCCCTCAAGTTGGGAGTGAGATACTTCAAACTCCAAACTTGCCAAAAAATCTTCATATCTCTTTGCAACGTTCTTAATCTGTCTTCATCACTGGTTTAATCTTTAATAGCTTCTTTGGCTGTAATATCTTCAACTCAGCCTTCTTGGCTGATCATATCATGAGCATCTCTGGCTGCAATATAAACTTAGCCTTCTTGGCTAATCATCTCAAGCAGCATCTCTGGATGCAACATCAACTCAGTCTTCTTGGCTGTAACAATAACAAAGCAGCCATCCTGATTGTCACATCAACAAAGCAGCCATCCTGGCTGTCACAACATCAAAGCAGCCATCCTGACTGTCACATCAATAAAGCAGCCATCCTGGCTGTCACAATTATCAAAGTAGCCATCCTGGCTGTCACAACATCAAAGTAGTCATCCTAGCTGTCATCTCAAGCAGAATCTCTGGCTGCAACATCAACTCAGCCTTCTTGGCGGTAACAATAACAAAGCAGCCATCCTGACTGTCACATCAACAAAGCAGCCATCCTGGCTGTTACAACATCAAAGCAGCCATCCTGACTGTCACATCAATAAAGCAGCCATCTTGGCTATCACAATCATCAAAGCAGCCATCTTGGCTGTCATCTCAAGCAACATCTATGGCTGTAGCAAACTTTTATCAACATTCCTTTTTTTTCTGCCTCCTATTTTTTTTTCAAGCAGCTTTCATAGGAGCAAATTCCTACAACCTCACTGGCTGTGAATAAAAAAATATTTTTGAAGTCCTCATAATTGCAATCTTCAGTATATATCTCTTCTCTATAAACTTTCTTCATGTTGTTTTCCAAATGGAGACAATAATCATGTACTAATCTCTTCTTTACTCTTTTCCTGAATTTTTATCTCTTAGACATTTCGTCAAACACTTGATGTATAGGTAAATATATCTTCTTGAGTATTTCAGCGAACACTTGATATGCAGATAAACATCTCTCTTAGCCATTTCATCAAATACTTGATGTGAAGGTGAATATATCTCTTGGACATTTCATCGAACACTTGATGTGCAGGTAACTCAGCTCTTCTTGGACATTTCGTCATAACATTCTCTTGACTAGGGAAGCATGAAGTTGCCTGCCTTATCCAAGGCCTTCAAATCACCACAAGCCTTCAAAATGCTGGACATGTGCAACAATGATTGTAATCCAGCAAATTAAATCACGCTTAGACATTCTATCAAACACGCAACATGCTTCTGATAAATCCCCACTAGCACAAGCATTCAAGATGCAAACTAAAGTGGTTCCATTAGGCCGAATACCACTCGCCAGCATCTCGTCAAAAAGATGAAAACCATCATTCACACAACCAACCTTCAGGTATCCATTAATCAGAGCGGCCCATGACACAACATTTTTTTTCAAGCATTCCATCAAGCACACTCTGGGCATCTCTCAATTTCCCGAATTTACCATACAGAGATCATATTGTTACCAATGAACAACACCAACTTGCCAAATCCCTTCTCGACAAAGGAATGGATGCGCCTACACTCTCTCACGCTAGAACACGACTGAAGCAACGAAATCAACATCGACTGAAACTTCATCCCCAACATGCTCTCAAATTGCCTAGTCTTTCCCAAGATACTCATCATCGCATTGTACGTCTGTGAATCGTGAAAGAACCCCGGCTGCTGCCCTGCCCAGTAAAAGAACTTCGACGCCGGCTTTCGGGCATGTCGAAACCTATTCAACACATCCACAACCAGTTGGTGAGAAAGGTTCACATTGCACTGGCCTAAAACGACTTCCATATTCCCATCTGAAGCAAACAATTCCTCAACCACTTTGTACACCCTGTCAACCTCTTTGACATGCTCTCTCTTTTTATCATTGTCTTCGCCATGAGGAATGTGTATCTGCAGTTTCCAAAGCCTTCATTGTCCTCTTCCACAGATTCTGCTAAGTCTTTTGGGAATGAGCACTACAAGAAGCAGGACTATAAAATGGCTGTGGAAGCACAGAAAAACCCTAATCCGAGAGAGAACGACGAAGACGACACTGAGCCACCAATATTTTATCAATATTTCGATTCCAGGCTCTGATACCATGTTGGAAAAACATGGATGCACAGCGGAGATTAAAATCACAAACATAAACAAATATTGAAGAGGAAATATGGAGATCGGAGGAGGGGGCGGACCTCCAATAGAGCCCCCCCCTCTTTCTGTCTCTTTCTTAATCACAGACTCTTAAACCCTAATACAACTTATCAGCCCTTATATAAGGAGCTGTAAAATATAAAATGACCAAAATACCCCTAGTATAGAAAATTACCAAAATGCTCCTATAGTTTCGGGCGAGTACAATAATACCTAGAAACATAAAACTAACACAAAGACACTAGATAAACATATTCTTCAACAGGCTACATGGATTCTTTGTTTCCACAGATCCCTATCATGTGCCATGTTAACAGTTAACTCCCAATAAGCTAGATCATTCTTTATTGTTTCGTTCCAACACTTTTGTGGTCATCCTCTACCTCTTTTAATACTTTCCAAATTTAGTTTTTCTAACCTTCTTAAAGGTTCTTCTTTTGATCTTCTTTCTATATGTCCAAACCATCTTAAATGATGTTCTCTCATTTTATCCTCTATTGGTGCCACTCCTAATTTGTTTCTAATAACCTCATTATGTATACGGTCTTTTCTTGTATGACCACTCATCCATCTCAACATCTTCATTTCTGTCACAGACATCTTTTGTACATGTTGATGATTAACTGCCCAACACTCAGAACCATAAAACATGGCATGCCTAATTGCTGCTCTATAATATTTACCTTTCAATTTTAATGGTATCTTCTTATCACAAAGAATACCTGATGCTCTTCTCATTGTAGCTAACATTGTAGCTAACATTTATTGGACTTGACTCGAAACTGAGGAATAATATATGGAATTTTGGATACTGGTAGATGACCCAGACGATAATGCCAAAGACGAATATCTGCATCAAGAGCGGAGACACTGCAGGAGGGGGGAGGCGGAGATGTATCTTCAAGAATGTATAATCCTCTCTGTAATTTACTATGTCCAAAGATTTTTCCCGTCTTCAGATCCTGAAATACACAACCAGTAGGATGAAATGTTACACAACAATTTAAGGTACGAGTTAAAGAGCTGACAGAAAGAAAGTTGAGCGGAAAACTGGGAACATGATATACTGAGGATAAATCTGAAAGACATGTAGAGACATTGCCCGTCCAATCATGTAAGTAATAGAACCATCTGCCAGTTTAATGGGTGCCTGATCTGTAAGAGTCTGGTAAGTGGAAAAAGATGTGCACTAGCCAACCATATGATTTGTAGCCCCTGAATCAATTATCTAAGTTTTTGAAGTGGGAGAAGTGAAGGGAGTACCCATTACGGTATGTGTAGCCTGAGCGATTGTGGCTTGGGTGGGAGGAGAAGAGGGTTTTGCAGAGAATCATTGTTCAAGACCCTCAAGGCGTTTGAGAATCTCCTGAAGGCCATCAGTGCTGGGAGTGGAACTGTCTGCAAAGTGAACTGAAGGATTGCAAGGTCGATAGTAATTGGGTTTACCATGTAATTCCCAACAATGTTCTCTGGTATGACATGATTTACCACAATGGGAGCAGACCGGTTTATGTTTATCTTCTGTAGGAGGGCGTCCACGGCCACGACCACGACTCTGAAGACCTCCTCGGCCACGAAAATTGGATCTGTCCTCTCTAACCTGAAGTGCATGTTAGTCTGGGGTAAGAAGATGATCCTTCTCAAGATTTCTGCGGTCTTCTTCTCTGATTAATAATGAGTAAACAGTGCCCAAAGATGGCAGTTCGTCTCGGCCTAAGATATTCAGTTTGACTGATTCAAATTTTGGATTTACTCTCCACAATAAATCAAAGACTTTCTTTTTTTCAAGCGCAACCTGTCGTTCAGTATAACAAGTAGAACACTGGATATTCGTGTAGTAAAAGAGTTCATCCCAAAGACCACGAAGATCTGCATAGTATGTACTGATAGATCGATTGGCTTGTTTGCATTTTCTGATTCGCTCCAGAATCTCATATTCTTTGGCAACATTCTTTGTCCGGGAATAAGCCTCAGCAACAGCACACCAAATGGCATGGGCAGAATCTAAAAACATAAACATTTTTGCGATAGATGGAATCATGGACTGGAGCAACCACGATGAGAGTAAGGCATCTTCTCGTTTCCAGGTGAAATAAATATTGTCATTGGGCGTTGGAACGGAGGAGTGACCCATCAAATGTTCCCATCTCCCCCTTGCTACAATGGCGAGTTCCATAGAGCACGCCCATTCCATGTAATTACGTCCATCCAGTTTAGTCGTGGTAATCTGAAGAGGTTCTGTTTTTTCAAAGAAACCAGAGAATTCACCGTGAGGAGAAAAAAGATCAATGCCTTTACCTTTATCAGCCATTACAGACGAATGAGATGCGAAGTATAAGGGCAGTATTCAAGCTGCACTAAGAGAACTCGCAAGGACAGCCACACCAAAAAGTGGAATGCGGCACAAGTTGAAGAATGGACCAGCGAAAAAAAACATGTATCACAAATCAATGGAGTGATGCGAGGCTGCTGGTCAGACTGCTGCAAAATGGCGGAAGCGATGTGAGGGTGGGTGACTGCTTAACGGATTGCAAGATGGAATCGACCTTCCAAAATGTCGATGATAAGTGACAATGATCAGTGCCTGTCAAAAATATTCTGCCGAGAGGCTAGCAAACACAGAATCGCAAGGGAAGGCTGCTGGACTTCTGATACCATGTTGTGAATGAACTTCATCCTTAAACATTTCAATAGACATAACAAAAGGAACTTACAATGAATGGCAGATTGGAGGCATTCCTCCAATCTGCCTTAAGCCCAAAATCGGCTTCACCCTGGCAGCCGTCACCCTCTCTTGCTTATCCTTACTCTCTAACCCTAATCACATATTAATACCCTCTCTAACTTAATTTCCTAATCTACCCCTACTCATAATTAACTATTTCTAAGAAGTCATAAGACTCAAAATGAAAACTAATATAAGACAGGACATATTTACATGACTTGACTCTCATTACATGCCAAGACGACTTTCCTTAACAGTATTAACCTATGTTCGATAATTCTTTCCCACAATTTCATAGTATGGCTCATTAACTTGATACTTAGATAATTCGCACAATTCTGAATGTCTCCCTTGTTCTTATATATGGGTATAAGTGTACTCGCTCTCCATTCCTTGGACATCTTTGGGTTTCTCTATATTTCATTAAATAGTCTTGTGAGCCAAGTGATTCCTGTTTCTCTTAGGATTTCCCAAATTTCTATAGGAATATTGTCTGGTCCTACCAATTTACCACCCTTCATATGTTTAAGAGCTTCTTTGACTTCATTGTTTTGAATACGTTTGTAGAAATTGTGGTTTATATACTTTTCTGATTTGGCTAACTCTCCTAAGCTAACACTAACATCTTTATTTTCATTAAAAAACTTATAAAATAGTTTTTCCATCTATTTTTTATATCATCATTTGCCACTAGAATTTTTTCATACTCATCTTTAATGCATTTAACAAAATTAAGATCTTTAGTTTTCTTATCTCTAGCCCTAGCTATCCTAAAAATATCTCTTTCACCCCTCTTTTGAGTTGAGTTTTTTATATAAATCCTCCCAAACTTTAGCTTTTGCTTCACTGACGGCCTTTTTCGCTTCATTTTTTGCTTTCTTATAAGCCTCTAAAGTTTTACTAGTTTTTTTAGCATAATGTAATTTGTAGCATGCCCTTTTTTGCTTGATTTTATTTTGCACTACTTTACTCCACCACAAAGCTTCTTTTTGTGTCGATACACCTCCCTTAGATTCACCTAACACATCTTTTACCACTTTTCTAATATGTATAGCCATATTTTTCAACATATCACAAGGTGTACCAACATAATTCGCAACATAAGGAATAACAAACATATAACAAAAATATATTTTAACCTTTGCCTTAACTTCATACTATATGCAATATATAGTATATACCAAATCGTGAAGACGAGTCCACTACTCGAACTATATGTTTGGCTTAATATGCGTTAAGCAAACCTCGATAAATTTGGTGCATCTACACCAAATCGAGCCCACCATTCATTTAAAATAAAACTTAGTAAATGAAAGGATTAAGTCTTAAGAAGCAATAAAAGTCATAAGAACGAAGAAGTAATAATAATTTATCAAAAAACCAAATCATACCTAGCCGCATATGAGAGAGGAGTCGTATTGCAATTGACCTTCCAAAATCTCCAATGCTATCTATATACTTATGTAGATCTAAATGAGTGTTGTACCTAGTATATGAATCTTAAATAAGGTCAATTGCATTCAATATCCCTTTCTTACTTTATCGTTCTCTACAAAGTGAGAAAATCTAATAGAGGGATTAAGAAAATATGCAGCAACATGCAAATCATGATGCATTTATCGATTTAAATATGTATCAATTATCTTTCAAACCTTCTTTAGAAGTGACTGCTTACAGTAAATGTTTGTTTGTATTTAAAATTTGGCCTTATCCATAATATCATATATATATATATATATATATATATGGCATAACATGCCTATCTTCACGATATACCATTGTCATTACCTTCACTAAAAGCATAATCATCCTAAAAAAAAGTGTTGCATTTCTCCCAAAAGTTATCATTAAAAATGACATCTACTACCATAACCCCTCTCTCTTTCTCGACAAACTTATATAGCCTCAAGCATCTTACTAGTTGCTCTAAAGTTTGTAGCATTATCAATGATGAATTGAACAATATTTTGAACACCAACATCCTCAATAATATCTTCAAAAATAAGGAGTAAGTTATTAACAATTTTATCAATATTGGACAAGTCGTAGAATTTAAAAAATAATGTCCCCTTTGGACAGTAAAGAAAAAAGTTCACTAATGTTCTACAATGCCCATTTATCACCATCAGCTATAATAGAACAATCATTAACCTTTCATGACTCCATTCATAAACAATATCAACCATTTTTGTAGTAATGTACCCTTTAGAGCATGATAAGTAGGGACCTTATAACCATATCCTACATTGGCAATAGCATCTGTCATGCTTTGAAAAGAAAATGAATTTGCAACACTGAACAGGAAATAATTTTCATAAAAAACTTTGCATATTTCAAATCTACTTTCTCAATTACCTTCCTGAAAGCCGTAATTGATTACCTAGTTGAGCTCTAGAAGTAATACGATGAGGAAACAATGAATGTGTTCCACCACCTTTAGCACCTCCTCTACTACTCCTCGCAGCCATCAAGGGGACATGGGCTCTTACAGTGGAACAAGAACCAACCCCACTGCTACTGCGACCAGAACCTATACTTTTTTCTTTATCTCGTATTCTCCTACTCTCCTCAAATGTCTCTTCCTCCTCCTCTCTAACTGTAGTATAATTTTTTTTCGAGAAGCATATTGAGACATCCCAACCGCCTATTTGTGCTCTCTCTTTGTCATAATCTCTTCCTTTCCTTTGTGAGCTCTAAAACTTGTTGAATTTCATACTTCATACTTTCAAGTACCCGACGACAAGCATTTGCATCCTTTTTAGTTCTCGCAAGATTTGTTTAATATGAGAAATACCTTCATGCTTCACCTCATTATAGGACATACACTTATAAATAGGCCTATTAGCTTTATACATCGGGTACAACACTTCCATGTTGGATCGCCTCGTTCTGATGCCATCAAGCAAAGCAAAGATAAACCATGAATTTGAGAAAGAGAGTAAACCATGAATTTGAGAAAAACCCTATGAATTTTCAACGATTTAAGACAAAAAATGTGTGATTCTTCCATGAAATCGAGTAAATGAAAGGTATTAAAATTGTTTGAGAGCAAGGTAGGGGTAAGAAAGGGTTTGGGAGCAAGCAAAACAATAGAAAAAACTTGAGTTTCTCGAGTTTTATATCGTGTGAGTCAATATCGACTTGTATGATATGGGCCGTATTATACGATGCAACTCGATAAATCGTAGAGCATGATACGGTATCGTGTACCATATCATGTTGACTTACGATATACGAATAATTCTTACCGTATCGAACGATACGATACGAGTTTTACAACATTTGTTAAAACACTGCTTGAATGTGGTCATCTACATAAATACATTTGGAATACAACTTTTTCTTTCTTGCAAATTTATATACACGTGCAAAAAGTCATAAGCTATTTGGGAGCAGTTTGGATTAGGTGAAATATCCAAGTAACGCAAAACCTTTAATTTGATTAGGTAGATAGTGTTGAAGACTATTAATCCTTATTAATTTTTTGTTTTGGGTCGTCAGGATCCAATAGAAGCTGTATGTCATCTCTTTTACTTACTAGGGGTAAATTAGTCTTTCAAATTATAAATCATTATATATATTAACCCTAATTGTAATATGTTTTTTAAGTAAAATAAAGAGAAGAGAGAGGATGACTACACAAGAGGGAGGCATCGACCCTCTGTTCACTTCATTAATGGAGATTTGCATCTGTTTTTGACGTGTTAATGTTTTGAATTGTTTACCAATATGGTATCAAAGACTAATCTCTTCAATTAGGGCATATTTTCATAATTCTACTATAGTTCTCAACAAGAAAAGTTATGTAGGGTAGCGTGAATCAGTTGCAGTTTTCAAAAATTTGAATAAGGTCACTTTTATCTTCGCAAATAGTCATTACGAAAAATAATTTCTAAAAAAGGGAGAGTGAAGAGTTCTTTCAGCCTTAGAAGAAAGGGGTTTTCTTCATGTTTGACAAAGAAAAAATGGTAGAATGTGGATAAAATATTATTTTATAGAAGGAAGAAGGATTTTATATTATAAACATAAAATTAGATGACAAAAATTACCTACAATGGATTAGATCGATTGAATTGACTGTTATGACAAGGGAGCGATGGGATTATTTGACTGATGATATTCTCATATCCCACTTAATTGATCATTCCTACTTTAAATGACGTAGGAAAAATGCTCTAGTAAGTGCATGGCTCATCTAGTCCATAACACCATCCATTGCAAGTATTTTTAGGTTTCTAGAATTAGCTAAAGACATCTAGGCGGTTGTTCATGATGCGTATGCTTATGAGAAGAATATTACAAAAAAGTATGAGATTATAGAAAAAATCCACAAATGCAAACAAGAAGAAAGATCAGTGAGTGACTACTATACAGAACTTCGTAGCTTATGGGAAGAATTACAATACTACTCAAAGACCAAATGTCAAAGTTGCATGAAGGAACAAACTAGTGAGTTTGAAGAATGAAAGGTGTTTGATCTTTTATAAGGCATCTCCTCAGAATACGAGA
Organism: Brasenia schreberi; assembly: GCA_036023115.1. Taxonomy (NCBI): domain Eukaryota; kingdom Viridiplantae; phylum Streptophyta; class Magnoliopsida; order Nymphaeales; family Cabombaceae; genus Brasenia; species Brasenia schreberi. The sequence continues at coordinate 5,742,254 of JAYKKT010000063.1, forward strand.
TAGTGAAGAATAATATCTAAGCAAAGAAGAACTTCCTTTATTAAGTACAGTATACTCCTTACTACTACGGGAAGAGAATATAAGATGTTTAGAGAAAGAAGGAAAAATAAGCCAAAAGATGATTGCATATAGGGAAAAAAATATGCCTAATTATTTAAGATCCCGTGACAGAGGAGCCTATAGAGGTCATGATAGAGATCGGTTCCAATATCCTTAAGATGAGAAGGATAAGTTAAGTTGTAGTGGAAAAATAGCCAACTGCACTTCTACTACCACCATAACCTACACATTTTTTCTTTTCTCGCATTCTCCTCCTCTTTTCAGATCTCTTCTTCTATCTCAATTGTACCATGAAATTTATCATTACCATACATCCCTTCACCAAAAACATCTTGTTTAGACATATCCCAACCACCTATTTTTGCTCTCTCTCTTACCCTTAATCTCTTATTCTCCTTTGAAGTCTCCAATACCTCCTCAATATTGTACTTCACTGCTTCAAAAACCCGAGGACATGCACTAGCATCCTTCTTGGTTCCCGAAAGGTGGTATTTCTTATGCCATGTTTTACTGCAATTCAAAACATGCACTTGTTCACAAGCCTATTGCCTTCATATATCGGGGTGTAATATTTTTATGCTGAATCGACTCGATCGAAATCCATTAAGTCAAGAGTGGACAACAACAAGAAGAAAAAGACGTTTTAGAGGTTAAGAATCATGAAATCTATAAAACCCTCAAATTTTTCAAGTGAAAAATCGAGTATAATGCAAAAGGAAATAGGTATACCACAGCTTTAACAAAAACCCTAGAGATGGGAGTTGGATTGGGTGAAATACTTTAGAATCTTGTGAATAAACCACCAAATCAACAAGAACAAGGTAAGAAGAGGATCTTGAAGTAAGAGAATGACGTGAAAAAGGATTTGGGAAGAAGCAAAAATAAATTTCGCAACTTTCAGATTTTCGGATTTTATAACAGAGAAATCAGCATAGACTCGTACGCTACGGTACGATACGATAAACCGCTTATTGTGATATGTGCCTTTGTATCGTATCATATACTCTACGAGACATGATAAAATCTTATCGTATCGTATGATATGATACGATACGATTTTTATAACATTCACTCGCCCAGACATGTCACATGTTGTACACATTGCAGGCCAATTTCAACAAGCCTCTACTGGTACTCACATTAGTTAATAACAGCTAAGCTTTTTCCCATACTATACGGGGTCAGCTAAGTGCTCACATTAGTGCAGTTATAAAAATCATCAAATACATTAAATACTATGCGGATAAGGGGCATTTATAACTTCTTCCTTTTCTTTTGATTTGACTGCATATACTGATGCAGATTGGGATGGAGATGTCAACAATCAATGTTTCGTGATCGGTTTTTGTATATTTTTAGGTGAATACTTGATCTCTTGAGGAAGCAAGAGAATGTGTTATTCACAGAAGCAAAATACCGAGCTATGACAACTATTGCTACGAGATCTCATGGATTACAAATGTGTGGAGAGATTTGGAGGTACCCTTGACTAACTGGCTCGACCATTAGGGCTAGGGTTAATTAAATATGCTAGCCCTAATTAGCCGTTTGGGGCTGCCCCTCAACAGCTAGTTGAAATAGCCGTTGGGGACTCCAACCCCAACAACTACTTCTCTCTCTCTCTCCTTTCCCTCCCTCACTCCTCTTTTGCTTTTTGGTTGTTGTAAACTACATTCTTGCTTTATAAATAGAGCATTCACCTACATATCAATATGTTGTTTTGCAATACTTTGAATATTTGTTGTCTTCTTGAAGTGTGTGATATCCAACATATTTTGACTATTTGATCATCAAGAATTCGATGCTTGAGCTCTTTGTCAATTCTTGATCGTGCTATTGTGATTTGGCGTAGACACTTTGAAGTGTCATTCTTACACAGACAAAGATGATCAGCAACCTCACACAGAAACATATCGATGAGCGGTCAGCAGATGAGGCTGTAACTCTGCTAGTTAGCACGGGTGATATAGTTAGACTTGGTATCATATAACATTGGGCTCAGGTTCTCAATAGAGTAACCATAAGTTGCAATCTTTGTGTTGTTTCTTTTTCTTTTTTCCATGGCATTTTCATGTTTCATAACCAATAAAAGGAAGTTGGAGAATGATGGCACAGATCGTTTGCATATGCATGTGCTTAGCAGAAACTCGTCCAATATTGGTTTCTATCATTTGCTTATACCCGCACTAGTGATTTTAAATGCCGTGTCCTGGCTGGCACCTGCACCCATATGACATAGGTAGCAATATGAAGAATGCTATTTAGTTAAAACTGACTTGTTCCAGGTAAAGCAGGACCTCGATTCTAAGCTGACGGTTCCAGTTCATCAAAACCTGGGTCCATGTCTGATTTCAGTTTCATTTCAAAGATTCATGAAATGGAGAAGGTGGGATTTTAGAACCAACAGTTCTAATTCCAGTATCATAGTTACAAAATGCACATCCCAAATTACGAAGGACACTCTCTTTTCTCTTCCTATAATACCCTGTAGTGTTTACCAGCATATACCACTCTCTCATTTCTCCGTACTCTCTTCTGGTATGGGGACTAATCGGAGATGCTCCCACCACCCCTCTCCTTCCTCCTGCTCTTCTCTCTCTCTCTCAAGTCCACCACCCTTTTCTCTCTCTCTCTCTCTCTCCCCTCCCATCTCTTCCTGCTCTCCACTCTTTCATACTGCTGGGGTCCGCCATCGTCTAGCTTCCCTCTCCACTCCTCCCTTGCTTTGCTCTTAAAAAGAAAAGGAGACGATGTGTCTATGGTGCATCTCTTTTGGATAGGAACCACATTGTGATTGAGTCTCCTACACAAGGGCTTGTTTCTTTTATATAGGAAACGCACTTGGGATGAGACTTCTTGAGTGCGAGTAATAGAGACAGAAAAAGTGTAGTTTGTATAGAAAGGGAAATATGAAGATTTTCAATAAAAGGGTATGCCCTGAGTAAAAGAATGTGTTGCTAAAACAGGTGAAATGCAGTTAGTCTCATCAATCACCATTTCCTATGAAAAAAGTTGCAAATACATGAGATCAACAAGAACAAGTTCCATTGATAGATCTAGAATTTTATGTGTGGTGGGGCGAACTGCCTGTTCAACCTTTTAGGGTGGGGCAAACAATGTATAGTAAACATGGATTTGATCTTGTCGTGCAACATTTTCATTGGCTTTTTGAATTGCAGGTGGGGCAGCCGCCCCTCAATGTAGATCCACCATTGACAAATTCTCGAAATAATGGCATCAACAAGAACGGAAGTTCTCAAAGATTAAAAGGAAATATTTTTTCTTGATTTCTTGATAGTGTGTTGGTTTTCTCAAGGAAAACTCTGACATAATTTGTATCCAAAGTTTTGCTCGTTTGAGTTTCAAACAAGTTTTACCAACATTTTCACGGTGAAAACAAACCCATGTCACTTACCCAAATACTTAGACTTGTTCGCTTCTCCCATCTCCTAGCTCATCCATTTATATGTAGAAATTAATCGCGTGATACGAAACTGCTCTACCTCGTGCTGACTAACTCGGAACTAATGATAATGGAGAATAGGAATTAGAGGTTGTTGTTATGCCTTAGGCTCATTGAATTAGAAAGTGTAGAACTTATGCATCACACGTAATTCTAACAATACTAGCAGTGTTTCTAGTTAGTGGTATTGAAAGGTTGAGAATGTCAAACGAAAGAGCATCACTTGTGCCCTTAAATCCTAGATTTGACAACGAAAGTCATATATATATATATAAGAAACCAGATCCTATCCACATTTGATGTACACATTCATTGCTTTTTTATGGAATGATAGTAATTTTTAAAAAAATTAAGGTTTTCAAAAGAGGACGAAGGACAATATTGTTATACTCATGTCTTCAAAAAATAATCTCTTATCGGGTATAAGTGAAGAGTATATGTGATATGATCCAATTAATATATATATATATATATATATATATATATATATATATATATATATATAGAGAGAGAGAGAGAGAGAGAGAGAGAGAGAGAGATAGAACAGTGAAGGGGGCTATAGAATTAAAACATAAGATTGAAGCGTCCTATGTTTCTATGAGAAAATGAGGAATATTACTAGTAAAGTATTTCCATACATGCACCACATGAACAAAAACTAGCATAAACTCAAAAGCAAGGCATTGACAAAAATGAGAGTTTAGATATTTTATGGGATGTTTCATTATGCATGCCTATCGAATAAGAATTATCATAGGCTCAGGCTTCGTAGTAAAATGCAGACTTCATTGCAAGGTCATATAACCATGTTTTTACTCTTTTATGAGGCCTACTAGCAGCCCACTCATGGGGGTGGGTCTAGGCCCGACTAATAGTTCCGCAGGCCTGGTCTCGTAATGAGACACTTCGTTACATAGAGTTACTTGCCAATACTTTGAACTATAAAATTAGAGATGCAGAAGTAAAGAACGCAGGCATTAGAAATTTATTGACCACACATAAGTATTAAAATAAAAAAGGTGAGTCACAAGTTGAAATGATCGTGTTTTATAAGTGGGAGAGGCAGAGTTTGGTAAATGCATAAAAGAATTTATGTTAAAATGCATACACCATTAGCTATGTTCTCTCTCTCCCCTTATATATAAAGAGAGGGAGTAGTTCTAAATGCATGTCTTTTAGTGCATAATAATACATAACTTTTTCTATCTTTTGATGGTTAAAGTGGTAAAATAAAAAGCATTTAATACATATGGTGGATGTACAAAAGTACAATATTATTTTCTTAATTTAAATCTTCATTATTACTATGAAGATGTTTATGCATGATTATACATCAAAAAATTTGTGTATATAAAACTAAATCTCTTATATATATATATATATATTATATGTGCACTGGGAGTCAAAGGTTCTTGTTCTGGTTGAATCAATCGGACCCAAACCAGTGCTTCTGGTCACGTTTTTGGACTGGTGAAAGTGTAACTGAGCCCGGATTGTGGGTTTCCCCGCTTGCAAACTGGTTTCAAACTGGCCTTGTCTATATTATGTGAGAAATGCATTGATGTTGCTGGAAACACCGTTTTAATCTCTGGTTCCTAAAACACGCTTTTCGAAAGACACTTTTATAACTCGATCGCATGTAGTCCCACCTAACACATGCGTGCGCACACACACACACACACACACACACACATATATATATATATATATATATATATATATATATATATATATAGAGAGAGAGAGAGAGAGAGAGAGAAACAGCATAGTTCATGAGTGTATATATAGAGAGCATAGTTCATGCATGTATATATAGAGAGAGCATAGTTCATGCGTGTATATAGAGAGAGAGCATAGTTCATGCATATACTTATTGATGCTTACATCTACTTAAACATCTTCATCCTTGATTCATGAGTAAAAAAAAAAAGTAAAAATATCATTATACTTTTTATACTTTATATTTAATATATTTTTAAAATTTAAACCTCCATACTTGATCATGTGAATCCACTTTTGCATATTTACTAATGTTATATATATAAATAGAGAGAGAAGGATTACAAACGATGCTCAAGATATGCAAACCTTTCCAAGTGAAGCCAAACCCAGCTTAATCTCGTTAGGTTTGCAAACCACACCTAAACAAGCTAAGCACGAGTTGAATTGGCATCGCCACTCCATAATAATTAGCAAGCCAAGCATAAGTCTGGTAAACAAGCCAAGTCAACCAAACACGGGTTGTTTATGTTCGACTCGTTTCCTAGACGAGTTAGCTTGTATATATACATTTACTAACAATTTAGTTCAAACATGTTGACGAGCTGCTCATCATCTTATAGCAAGTGGAGTTCAAACACAACAAGCGAGTGTGAATTCGGTTGTGCTTATCCCGATCTCACGTTTTAAACCATTTGAACTCGTGTTTTTGCTTGTTTTAAGCTCATTTCAAAAGGAAATGTTCTTATTTTCGAATGAAATATTTGATTATGAGGCTTGAGCCTGTGAAACTGAAACTATTACAGACTCAAATCTTATTATCAAACATGAGCCTCAATATATAGTAAAAAGCACGATCATACGACTCCAAGTTTTACACATGTACAAGGTCCACTAATAGCTCACCCAGTCCACTTCTAAGGGTGGGCTACTAGAACCGAGCTTTGCAATATCAGTTCTATAAGCTTGACTTCGTAATAAAAAGCTCAAAGAAACAAGTACATTTTACACGTTAATACCCTCAAAGCTTTAGCTCGACTGGCAGGACTATATGACTCTCTCAGTGCAGGTGGGGAGTTCGATTCTGGTGGTTTGCATATGGGTGTTAGTGTGTTAGGCTTCACCCAACTAACTTCGGCCTCCCCACTGTACCAAAAAAATAGACGAACAAAGAAGGAGGTCGACCGAGCCAATCTATGAGCAGGTCGTTTTGTTTAAGAGCCCTACCGAAGCAACAATGAGGCAAGCGAGTGAATGGCATTGATGCTATTTGGTTCAACAATAGGGGTGATTAATTGACTGTAAACCCTCGGGCGCCAATGATAGGTGTCCGCGGAAGCCTCAGCGATTTCAATTTCCACTCGCAGAACGGGAAAAAAGCCGCGATTCATTCCATTTCTCGAGGGCGAGAGGGTGCGGGGCGGAGGAAGAAAGCAAAGGGATGTCTCATTTCGGTCGATCGGGACCTCCTGATATAAAGGATACTTACTCCCTTCTCGTCCTCAATATCTCCTTCAGTAATGTCTCCCTCTCTCTCTCTCTATGCAATTTAGGATGAAACAGAAGACGAGTGTTAGACTCGTGTTATAGTTGAAGATTTGGAGTTTGGTGGTGTTTCTGATATACCCTTTACCTCGGTGTGTGTGTGCAATGCGGGGAAAAAGGACGAAATGGTTTGAACCTTGGTGGTCATTGTGGACATACCCATTTTCCTTATCTTTCTCTCTCACAGCATATGACATGGAAATGGTTGCTAATTTTTTGTTTATCTTCTTTGACCAGGAACGACGGCGGACGATCTTTACCCTCTGTTTGCTAAGTACGGGAAGGTGGTCGATGTGTTTATCCCCAGAGACAAAAGGTGTTCTTCACAATCCCTAATTCGCATTTCTCGCCACTGATTGTGGGGCTTAAGGCGTAACCCGTTTCGTTTTTAGCTTCTTGTCGAGCGGGATTCTTAGGGTTTTGTATGGTATCCTGTTTCCAGTTTCAAATCTATCTTACTGTGTGTCGTAGTGTATCTTAACAGTTATTTTTTGGGGATGTCAAATTTATTTGTCAACTTTTAGTTGTTCCTATGTTATTTAGAGGGTTTTGGTTCTTCCTCAAGTTGAAAACTCTTCCGTTTTGTTTCGTTCAGGACTGGTGATTCACGCGGGTTTGCGTTTGTCCGCTACAAGTATGCAGATGAGGCACAAGAAGCGGTTGAGCACCTTGATGGTGGTTATTCTGTAACCATCTGTTGTTATTAACGCTTGATAACGGCCAAATTCTGATTCGCGGGTTTGTATTTGTAGGGAGGAGGGTTGATGGGAGAGACATCATGGTGCAGTTTGCAAAATATGGGCCTACCGGTGAATCTATGTGAGTTGGATTTCCATAATTCCTTTTCATGATTGAGTCAACTTGTATCATATAAAGTTGACTTCCATAATTCCTTTTCATAATTCCGTAATCGAGAATTTCTGCAATCCATCATGGCTGAATGGAATATGATTGTTTGGTTGGACGACCAATCCTTGAACTTTCTGTGTCCAAGGTTGTGGTTTGATTGGACTCCATAGTCCATATGAGGGGAAGAGAATTGAAGCTACCGATTTTACTGAAAATCTGATGTTTGGATTCACTTTAACAATTAATATTTGAGTTTTCATTCTTTCAATTCTCTGATATTTCCCGCATTTTCACATGGGAATTCCAACTCTGTGTTGGATGCAATGATCAACTAGCCATCATTGCCATAACTTTCAAGAATTGGAAGTATGAGAAAATGAATGTGTTGATGCAGATAAGCATGGGCTATAAGTTTCAAGAATTGGAGATATGAGAAAATGAAGTCGTTGATGCAAATAAGAAAGGATTGAGTTCTTTAGAATTCTTAGCAACAAAAGTTCTTATTTTCAAGTGAATTATTGGGAAATGTCCAACTGCAGCCTAAACTATTATGCCTTGCATGACTTTCGATTTTGTTTCCTACTATTGGACTATATTGTTTTCTTTTGAATTCGTACGTGGATGTAGTATGTACTATGTAGTTACTTCTCTTGCATCATGAAATGATTTTTATCACGGTCTCGTGCTTCTCATCTATAGAAATTACGATTGACACACATGTAGAGAAAGTATTAAATACCTAGAATCAGTTTTTTTATAGCAATGGAAAAATTGATGGAGATGTTATGGATAGAATTAATACACGTTGGTTGAGGTATTCTATGTGAAAAGAAGATACCATTATAAATACTATAAAGCAACAATTAGACCCACTATGTTTTATGGTTGTGATTAGTAGGCTTTTAGTCATCAACATGTACAAAAGATGTTCATGACGAAGATGTTGAGATGGATATGTAGTCACACAAGGGAAGACCATATACTTAATGAGGTTATTAGAAACATATTGGGAATGAAGCCAATTGGTGATAAAATGAAGGAAAATCGTTTAAGATTGTTTGAATATGTAGAATGATGATTAAAGAAGCTTTCATGAGAAGGTATGAGAAACTAGATGGTAAAAATCTTAAAAGAGGAAGAGGAAAACTACAAAATGTTGGAAGAAAACTATAAAGAATTATCTACCCCATGTTAACTATTAGCATGGCACATGATCAAGCTCTATGGAGAAAAAGAATCCCCATAACCGACCCCATCTAGTATGAAAAAAGGCTTAGTTGTTGTCTCATGCTTCTTATCGTCATTATCTTATATTTGTTCTTCTTATCCATGTATTGTCTCAAGATAACTCATAGGTTCTTGGTTTATGCCCATGTGCAGCAAGAAAGGAAGGGTAGCGGAAATGGTCCAAAGAACAAGAGGCAGGTCCAGAAGTCGTAGCCCCAGGTCAAGGTAAAATATTAGTTGGATTGAAAGTCACCATCTTGGATTGGTAGTAGTTTCAACTTTCAAGCTCTTGTTTACTGCCATATTCTTCTTTTTCTTCGTGTATTTGATATTTTTTTTGTTATTTTTTTTTCTTTTTTGAATGACAATATATCTCTATAATTGTCTATTTGAGTGTTTTGGTGATTTATGAAGTGAAGATTGGAGATTTATGAAGTGCTTTTATTTTCAGGTTTATTAAGATTTAAGTGTTAACTTAAGATGGCAGGAAGGGGTGTTAGGGACTCTTAATCTTGGTTTGATGATCCGGCGTAGTAGTGCGGTACTGCAGTTGAGGGAAACATATTAAAAATAAAATGTGTTTTTTTTAGAAGGTGATTAGTGGTAGAATTTATAGTTTGGAACATCACTTACCAGTGAGTAGGAAAGAGGTTTCTCCTCTCACGGGCAAAGTTAGAAGAGCGAGAGTGCCAGGAGCTATTAAATGGTAATGTCCTAAGTCACCGACACCGTGTTGGTGCAGCATGTCCAAAAAAAAAATTTGCAAATTTTTTTTTTCAATTTTTTTTTGTAACTCATGGATAAATGGGTCTCGAATCTGGATAATGAAGATTGATTTGTGTATTATGATAAAATTAGTAGTTTTTTACCATTTATATGTTTTGCTTTAATATAAAGTTGTGTACTTACTATTATAGCTTTATACAATATAAAGCTGTTTGAATGATTTTAGGTGCGAACAATTGGACTCCATATTGTATGCCTTTGCACAGAATAATCTCTGTCACCAAACACATTTAAAGACTAGGAACATTGATAGAGTATGACATCACTAGTGGATCCTAGCACAAATACTAGTATATGTTATATCCTACAAAAGATCTTGAAACTCTTTGAATCCATAACTTGGATTTTTTGCTGCTCGTAAAATAACTGTAAGTTTCATATCATTATGAGGGAACTTGCTAATTGATACCTACGGGCACCCAAAATTAGCAAATACTAGTTGTATTATGATTGATTTATGTAGCTTAAATATTATATATAATATATAATATTATATACCCTAGCCGTGTCGCCGCACCCAAAATTTTTGAAATTTGCCGTATCCTGCACCCGCACCCGCACCCATGTGACATAGGTAATGTCTACATATGAGAAAAAGAAGATGCATTGATGTTTGAGGAAGAGGACGGTGAACATGGTGGTGTTGGTGATGATATAATCCCTTCTCATGCTAGGACAGAGATTAGTAGTGTTTGAATGGTGATTGATGAATATGTACTCAACTTATGTATTATATGAATTGTTTTCAATTTGAATGATTTTTCTAGAATTTTTGTGATTTTTTATTTTATTTTTTAGTATTAAAAATGATACAGGTCAATACTATCGTATCGTGAACCAAAACGATAGCTGATACGATACGCATCCAACAACACTTATCTAAACTTTGTGCTTGACTTAGATTTGGTGGCCGTTAATTGTTAGTATTTTTAGGTGCTTTACTGGAGAAGGGAAAGGATAAAAGAGACTAGCAAAATAAAGCCATTCCTGGAGTATTTTAGTGCGGTTGTTTATTGAGATTCAAAAAGTTATGCTTTCTGACAAGTTGGATTTCTAATTTGCATGGTACAAATTGATATAGTTATAAAAGTAGAATCTAGCCATTATCTAAAATTATTAAACTAACCATTACTGAATGTAGTGATGAAAGTAGCGATGTGACACCCAGATCATTTTCCTCCCACCATATTTTTTTAAATAACCTAAATAATCTGAAAGATAAGAAAAGAATGAAAAAGATCCAGAAAAACTGAAAAACCAGGAATATGCACGTTAACTATAGGGGAAAAATTCATAGTGTACTGTACTGCATGATAAGTTAAAAAATATACATAACTTGAATTGTTCAATGATTCAAATGTCAAACCATGCAAACCATCAAACGCTCATAAGCAAATCATAGTAAGCTACCAGTACTACACACGGTTGCTAAAAGAAACTTCTAAAATTTTAAACTCTAAAACACAACATCATGTAGGCAAACTTTATAATTACATAACGAGTAACAGCTCACCTAGCTTTGATTTACAAGATGAAGGTTATGAGTTTGATACCCCAGGGCTTTGGCCTCCCCACTGTACCGAAAAAGACAAAGATTAGTATTTTTTTGCTACCCTAGCTTCAACCTCTTTTGTCTTAGTTGCCACCTCTCGAGTCCTGACTTCCAACTCTTGATCTGTATGACTTTTATTTGTGGCGACACAATCAAACATCATACTTGAACTCTTTCCTCATAAGACAATGCTTCTAGATAACATCCAGCCACTATGATAAACACAAGTGCAAAGGTGACATACCAAGACTGCATTATCTCCATGGCGATTCAAAAGTGTATTAATTAAGCAACAAAGAAGGACATGAAAAACCGGAGGAAAGAGTCTAGGCTCTAAATTGCTCGTGAAAACGGAAAATCTTTCAGCCCAACATTTGAAATCAATCAACATGATTTTAAATGCAAAAAAGAATGTGTAAGAAATTTGCTCGCTTTGGTGAGAACACAGCCCAAACACTCAAAGCCCAGCAAAGACTCAAGATTCACATGGTTAAGAGTGTGAGGAGAAGAAAACAAAAGATTGGGATGGAAAAGGGGGAAGGGGGTTGTCATGCATATTGTATGATATGGTGGTGTTTTATGATATTCTTGTGTATTGTATTGGATACCTCCTCAATAAGATACATAACAATATTTTTCAATACTAACTAATACTACTTCACATTGTAAATTATACAATTTGAAAACCTTTATGCTGTTCATAAGTTTGTAATATATGTGGTATATGACCGAAGATAGATCCGAATGGTGACTAAAAACTCTTGTAGCTGGCCCAACTAGTGCAGGGAGAAGGTTGGTCTTGGTTCTTGTTTGATCCTGAGTGGAGCTATATGAGCCAGACCATATGTCATGCAAGACATCTTGCAAGCTGAATTTGAATCACCAAACTGTTCCATATTATTACACCATAATACAATTATATGGAACTTGAAAATGGTCAGGGTTGTATCAACATGCTCAATGAAAAGTGTCTTAGTGTTTTCCCATTTTCCGTCAATTTCTCTGCAAACTGAATTCTCTTGTGAATGTTAGAATTACTCAGGGAATACGAGTTATCTAGAGGAAAGAACATCTTTAAAGAGCCCATTTTCTCAATGTTTTCAATTTCCCTGACTTTTCTTGCACTTCATAAGGAGTATATTGTAAAGGATGTTGTAACAGTTGTATTATATCATGTATCTTAAGAGTCATATATACAATAATACAAGCTTTTGGAGTTAGTTTCACATAGCTTCATAGTGCTGCCATTTCAAAAATTTCTGATCTTATTGAAATTGGAAATTTCTAGAATCATTAAATATATATCTACATATATAGACATCTTTTTGTTTTGTCTTGATTTTTGAGTTGCAATATTGTATCCTTACCTGCATCCATGTGACAGTGGGAAAATAGTATAAGCATTAACGTTGATAATCATATGTACCAAGTGATAGAACATGTTAATGACATGGAATTCCTAAGGTGGACACAGTGAAAGTAAATATGGCAAGGTTAAAGTAAATTTTGTGTGAACTTCCAATAGCAAAGTTTGAAAAGATCACATTAATGCTAGTAAGTGTGTTTGCTAACGTACGCATTTAGAGGTACTCAAAAGGAAGTCTGGTTTTGGATGGAAGCCGGTATCTTACCTTCCTAGGACTTGCTCTCAAGGAAGCTTCCCACTTGAGTTGATATGGTAGAAGATTAGATAAATTTAGAAAAGAAGGTTTCACAGCCAGAATGGTATTATACTTAAAGGCAGCCAACAACAACAATTTTGCCTTTTCCCATACTAGATGGAGTGATAATCTTGATTTAACAATTCGGGGACTTGAATTGTTGGTGTCGGTTTAGTCTCAGATGCTGCAGGAAATCAATAAATCGTACTGCATATGGTGCAGTGTAATTTCCAAACCAATGCTTGAAACTTGTATCTCACCTGCTGTATGTTTCTATTAGGCATTTTCTGAAGATTCTGAAAAATTTAAACTACCATTTTGGTGCTATATGCCTATGTGGTTGTTGTCATATTGATCCTCCCTATTTGTTACTTTTGTCTGTTAAATGGTATCAATATAATCAATTCACATTTTTAGGTATCGTGGTGATAACCGTGAGAGGGATTACAAAAGGCGAAATCGTAGTCGCAGCCAGGACAGGTCTGATCGTGACAAATACCAAGGGAGGCAAAAAGAGTACCGGCGTAGAAGTCGAAGCAGGAGTGGCAGCCCTGATCACTCCAGGGGTCAAACTAGAAATCGGAGTGATGATGAGCCACGTAGAAAGAGAAGTCAATCATTTGATGGGTACTGTTTGGTTCACGGTTTCTGTTAAGGCCTTAATCTCTTGGAATAATTTTCTCCGATATGTATATGTAATTCTCTTTATATGTCTCAGGTCTCCTGCTCATCGAAGTCGTTCACCATATCAAAGTCCCTCTCCCCGCAGGTCTCCGCATGACAAAAGCCCCAGGGGGCATCGTGATCAAAGGTCTCATGATGAGAGCCCTCAGCAGCATTCTCGTGAGGAAAATTCTCATCCTGAAAGTCCTGTGCCTCGTGATCGTGATGAAAGGTCTCCTCTGAGTATTTCCCCTTGCTGTCGTCATGATAAGAAGTCTCCATCAAGTATTTCTCCTCGTCGACGTCATGGTTCTTGTAGCAGATCACCAAGGAACTCAGATGCCTATGTATGTCTAGTATCTTGCTGTACTGGTTGTTTTTGGTGGTGTCTATAATGTACCATCGTTCTTCCGTTTTCCTTTCTCTCGTGTGCCTGTATGTAAACTTCTATGTTGTCTCTGCAGGATTGACTCATGCAACTAGTGGTACAAGCTGAATGCTGTAGGGGCTCGTCGGTGTTATGGATGCATGCAAAATTCAGTTCATATTGGCAGCTTGTCTGAACCTATATGTTTAAGGATCAAAGTTTTGTATGATTGGTTTTCTAGCACCACTTCGTCTATTTTCCTCTTCTTGAAACTCTAAACATGGAGCTCGGAAGCTTTGTAATGCTTCACGTTGTTGGCCTTCTTCATTTCACCGGGACCCTGATTATCATGTCATAATATGACTCCTGCACTTTATGAACGTGAACCAGGTGGAACTTCTGTTTCTTAGGCAATTTTTTTATGTTTGATCTAGCAACTTCTTTAGTTGCAAATCTTGTTTGATAGGCCGCTTATGGTGAAATATGTGCTGGATTTAATGTTACTTGTTCAGGCAAGAGCTGTTTGCAGCTGATTGACTGATGTCTAGGAAGAGGTTTCATCTTTGATCCTGCTTTTGTAGCTGCTGCTGTCTGTAGATGAACAACTTGGGCCAGTTTTTAGTTGATTAGTTATAATACAAATCGAAGGCAGGTTGCCGGCAAACGTCTGAAATGTACTCCGTTTCCTATCATAGATGTTGCCAGTGGTCTATGTTCTTTCATGGGTATTTGCTGATGCTGCAGAGGATGCCGTTGCCTCTATACTAGGTCTGGTAACGAATTAAAGTTTTGACTACTTTTTTGTTAATAGCGCTTATCTATTTATTTCAAATGACTTGGTCTAGTTCCTACACTTTCTTGTCAGAATCCTGATTCATTGTTGATAAAATTGAGAGGTTGCAGAATACTTGATAGTAATCATCCTAACAATGTGGGGCGGTGGTTTACCCCGTGGTGAAACGGCAGCGGTTTGAGCCCGCTTATCTCCAGCTTGTGATCTTAACCGAAGGTATATGATAGCACCAAATTGGAATCATGCTTCTTGGGCTCCCTTAGGGAAGAGGAGAATATTGAACCGCTTTTTGCAACAGCATGCATGGCCGCATCTAGGAGAACACTTGTTTGATAACAGTTCACATTAGTCATGCTGCCAAGTGCATCAAGAATGTCTTGGCTTTGGCATCTAGTTCTACATGAAGGTGAAGGTGAAGGTGAAGGTGTTGGGTATCTTGGATTAGTGATCGGCTTGCTTTCCCTAAACCATTTCCTATGAACTGTTTCTGTGTATCATTGTTTTCAAGTAGCAGAAACTTCTCGACACACTAAAAGCATGGCTTTTGTTCCGGAAAGCAAAGGCAGTGTTGCCGTTGTTTTTTCTCCTCGTTGCTTGACTGCAGGTTTTGTGGTCTTTTGACTTTGGTAGTTGAGCACATATTCAAGAATGTCGGAGAGAGAGTCTTGCATGCGTCTTCAAAAAGTGAAATTGTGTTTTGCAGTCGAGTATTCTTTCAAGTGACTAATGACCAACTTGCACTGAGAACATTAGCTCAACCGCAGGGCGCTTCATTGCTGTTGCTGTTGGGGCGGAGTTTGACTCCCAGAGGGTGTATGTGTGTGTTAGGCTTTAGCTTCCTCAAAAGAATTACTAATGAACAACTACGAAATTGCAAATCCCACTTCCTGACTATTCCCAATAGACATTCCTGAGAGTTTTGTTGGGATAATGTGTATTAATGCTAAAAAGACTACCCCTTCGCAAAACTTGTCTTCCCTTTTCATCCGGGCTTGAGATGAACGTTAAGAATTAACCTCATAGACGTGGATAAGAGATGGTTGCATTAAGTTGCTTAGGACAATATTTGGCAATTTCTACAATGGTCTATGCTTTCTCCAGCACAAATCACTGGTCTTTTCAAGAATTCTGAACGAGAATGGTACTTAGATGGGGGGCCTTCTAGGGAAGTTTTTGTTTTCTAACCTGTTACCAAACCGACTCCACCCAAATAAAGGGCTTGGATGAGGTTAGGTCAAATATTTGCAACACCATATCCTCTCATTCATAATATTTCAGTGCTATCACGAAGCCCCTCACTCTCTTTCACACCCATATGCTCGTACACAAACACGCACACATATATAAAATAAAAGAAAGATCAAGAGTGTGGTTCCTACTCTATTAAGTAGCTGTTGCTCTCTACGGTTCTGACTAACAAAACCATCCAATCATCAAAATAGTTCCTGTCACTATCAAAACCATGTAGAAAACCAAAAAACCCACTTACATACATTACATATATTTATATTCTCTTATATAACTTTGATGATAATAACAGTTTTGACTACCAAAAGAGTGATGATAGGTTGTGGAGGGTGGCGATCGGTGGCAGATGCGGTAGAAGGTAGCGAAGCTGGATAGTGCATATCCTCCTCAATTGAGTAGGAACCACACTAGATATAAGCAAGAACCCAAACATTTTGTAAAATGAAACACCATCGTTTTTTTACCACACAAGTAAATTTCTCTATAACACCACGTGAACATTTCAAGCTTATTAAATAGTCACATAGTTATGCAACATATTGCTCATGTTGATTTTCCTTCTGTTGCTGCCTTCTCTTCCTCCTGCTTCTTTCTTAACGATGGTGGCGGTCTGACCACAATACTTCTCTTCCATTTCCGATCAAGCTTCCTCGACAGTCGTTTGTTAATTCCTTCCTCCATCTCCCTTTCTCTCTTAACCGTCAGCATCCGTGCAATCTATGAAAAAAATGCAACCCAGATATGGGAAGAATCAGGGAAAGGTGTGCTATCGTATGATCAAGAGAAGCAAAGAAGCCCATAAAGATGAATTGACAAAGTTGCAGTAGCGCTAATTATGAACTTTTTCTTTGTACAACAGGGAAGCAGATGCACGCCCTGGGTACTCATGACCTTGAACTTGTGAGTTGACCCCTTAGCCAGGTGAGATATTGCTTTTTGTGCAGTACTATTATGAACTTTAATCAGTACCACTCATATATCCTTTCTTTAGTATTTGAGAAATCCGCAAAAGGGCATCAGATTGAAAAAACCATGATGATTCTCTTGAATGCATTTTAGACTTGCATTCTTTGTAAAGTCTCATAGCTGCACAACTATATTAGCAAGGACTTTCTTGCATTTGATTTCTCTCAAAGCAAGCTGAGATGTAGCTGTGCATTTGAAACAGATAAAACCGGTTTACAGTCTCATATTCTCGAGTATCTCGTATATGCCTTGATTACTTTGACGAACACACTTTTACATGAGAGGTAAAACACTAGGAAAGTAATTTTTCAAATAAATCAGTATGTAAAGCAACAAGGGAGTGTAACAATTACATCAAGAGTAGAGTAGACAAAAGTCTACCAACTCTACCATATCCATGATATTCCCGAAAACAGTAACCGTATACCAAAGGATGATAGTCTAAGCTAATTCCTCAACAGAACACTCTCCACCTCCCCAACAGACCCTTGTATTCGTTTTTCCTCCAAAATGTTTGTTCATCATACGAGCTGATGTGCTTTTGATCAAACTTGTAGTGGTACCTATTTCGTTTGGATACTGAATAACCTTCCAGTTCACATGTATCCTGTAACTGCTTTCATTTTAGACGCACGGATTCTACATGACTGCTAGAGACAGGAATTACGTTTATTCCTTGTATGATCACACAAACTTTTGAATCAAGCTTGTGTTATTTCTTCAAACACCAAATGACCTTCGTTTGTTTTTGTTTGCAGTTTATGGGTGCATAACAAGAAACTACTGATTAGTCAACCAACATCATAGAAGATAAATAGCTGGCTGAACCAGAATATGAAAATCAAAGCTTCATTCCTGGTTGAGGTAGACATGAAACTTATTTCTTCCAGGAACTTATTCAACTAAATTTTCCATAAATGTGTAACAAAACCAAGCCTTTTCCCCACAATAAGTGGGTATAGCTACCTGGATTCTTAATCGTCATTGAGATTGATCTTGTTCTTAACCAAAAAGATTGTTTTATTGTTTTCTTCTACAGAGACCTTCTTCTGCCTCTTTCATTTCGATGTGTTCACCACCCAACTTCTCACACATTCAGAGAGCTCCTCGCATCGGCCTCAGCAAATGACCGACCATCTTATGCATGTCTCTCTCGTTTTATCTACCATTGCTGCCACACCGGGTCCAATTGGTTACCCAGGACTAAATTTTAGTAAATGCACCCCTCAATGGTATATAAGAAACTACCGAATCAATACAAAAGCCTGAAAGAATGAAAAGAAGAACCAACCAATCAAAAGCTAAGGAGCCTAAGAAATCCAAAATAGCAACCACGCATGGCTATTTTTTATGATGCTTCGTTTTATCTTCTAATGTAGCTCTTTCTTTTTAATTTAATGAAACAATTCTCTTCGCCACCAAAAAATCACGCAGAGCACGCATATCATTTCTAGCTAAAGCCTTGCAATCACGAACTCAAACAAGAAACCTTTAAAAAGAAAACAATAACGGTGGCTCTATTTGTTTCAGATTTCCGTCGGAAAACGAAATGAAGTCTAAGGAAGCAAGAGCGGAACGCACCCTCTTCCGCATGCGACGGAACTCGCTGGACTTGAACTCGTTCCTGGCGGAACGTTGGAGTCTGAGCATGAAGAGCTCGCCCTTGAGATCAACCACTTCCTCGTTGATCTGTTCCGTCGTCATCCCCCTTATCTCCTTCACCTCCTCCTCCCTCTTCGCCATCATTACCGTCAATCTGGTAGAGGCCTTGGACTCCACCTTCAATCTGGTTGTCCCTGCATTGGTGCTCAATCTGAGACCGTTGAAGGAGGATTTAGGTAGCCTTTTCGAGAGAAGAATCGACGTTGGAAAAGGCAAACATATACCCAGAACGGTCTCCCCACCCATTCTCTCTCTCTCTCTCTCTCTCTCTCTCTCTCTCTCTCTCTCTCTCTCTCTCTCTGTGTGTGTGTGTGTGTGTGTGTGTGTGGATAACGCGGTGCCGGACGAGAGAGGCACTAAGTTCCGTTGTATGAGATATCCGAATGAGATCCAGTTCTGGATTCGGGTCTGGATCCAAGAGCAAATAGGTCATGACTCTGGCGTAGGCCTGGACGGCGGCCATTGGCATTGCCCCTCTTTGCACGTACACACACACAGAGAACATGGCGGGTAGGTTGGGAAGGAGACTTGTTCACTTTGCAAACTTGCCCATAAAGCTGCTTATGCCCTCTAGACTAGAAAATATAACGGAAATCGCCATCAAAACCATCCCATCTGCTTCCAAGGTGCCTCTCTCTCTCTGTTTTGTGGGTTCATATGATTTCTCTTTTTAGTTTATGTTATTGCTTTGCTGGTGTTGGAAGCTTTGGTTAATGGTGGATTAATAGCATGCTTGCCCATGGCACAAAAGTACTTCCTTTCCCTCCCCCCCCGCCGTTTTTTTAGGTTATCCCCTTACTGTTCTCGTATATGCAGTTATGCGATGCTCTTTTCATGTCATCCAGCAAAATGGAGGTTTAATTTTCGGTCATTTATGTGATTTTGTATATGTAGATTGAGATAAAGAGGGTTCTTGAGAGTCTGTATGGATTTGAGGTCGATAATGTGCGCACACTCAACATGGAAGGCAAGAAAAAGAAAAGGGGAGGGATTGTTTTTGCTAAACCTGATTACAAGAAGGCATATGTGACCCTTAAAAGGCCACTATCTCTTCCTTCAAATTTGTTTCCAATTCGTTTGCTTGAAGAGGAGAAAACAATGAGTAATAAGCAGTCAAAATCGAGTATTGTTAATCAGCAAGAGGCAAGGACTCATTGGCTTGATAGCACAGAGGGAGGTAGCTCTAAGGTTGAAATGAAGAAAACTAAGAATGGTAGTCAAGAAGCTGAAGGCAAGAAGTTCCCTTGGAGTTATATGTCTTCTTGGAAACAAATGTAATAAGTGTCAGATTCAGCATAGTTTTTCAATGTCTTATCTGATTCTTGATGTACTTCATCTAGATATATTTTAGACTGTTCATCGGTTCTTTTTTATCTTCTCTATGTTGAGTGACACCGTTAATGTAATGACGGCCTGCATAAAATAATCTTGGTTTTTCAACCCTGGAGTGTTATATTTGAGCGCATCTTTTATGTGGACGTTTTTGTTGGATAGTGTTTCATGTTGTGCTGTATGCTCATTTCCTGATACTCTTAAAACCATCACATGAATGTTTTGCTTTTTACTTATGACTTGATGTAGAATTTGTGTAGTCCATAATGACAACGTAGTTCCATGTTTTTGTTTATTGCTCTGATAGGCAATCACTTAGAGATTCATATACAGGGTATGTGTGATCGAAATTTATTTGCTTGTTTGCACATATGTAGACCAACAAGATTCCTCCCGAGGTATGCAATTACACATTGTTCCTCTATGCACACTAGCACATTAAGCATGTATAGAAAACACATTTGAGGTCAGCTCAAATTATCTTCTTGGTAGGAGATGTTGGTTTCAAGTGGACTAATGGAAATGCTAGTTGGGTGGAGCTCCCAGAAGCAAGGCAAGAATTTGGTGGTTTTCACAGATTACTAGCGTTTCAAATGGGTCATAACATGTAAACTAGGTGAACAAGAACAAGGTCATTTTCAAATGTGCCGTGAGTGCACCTACAAAGAACATAAGGTATGATGTTAATAAGACAAAGAAGTTGTATTCTTCATCCTTTTCAAAATCTGTCTCCGATGAAAATGAGATGATTGCATGCAAACATATTGCAGCCTTCCCTTGTTGGATGGATAAAGCTCTCAGTTATTCAGGTTAAGATGCCCTTTTGGCATCTGTGATTTGTAGTGAGGTCTCATGAAGTCAGTGAAATTTGGGTGACCATTGCCATCTGGACTTTGATTAAATTTAATGTGCAGAACGAGAATGGTTGCTGATAATAATGGATTAGTTTCACAAAGCGAATGTTATACCGCAAACATCTAGGAGAGAGATATCCCAGCAGTTCCATTCCATGTGTCAAGGGCTGAAGGAGATTATGTAATCAAGACCTGGTCCACACCTAAACAGATAGCTCCAAAGGTCTGGAGTCTGGACTGGTCTGGAGAGTCCAAAATAGAACTGGAATCCGGAATACTAGTTCTGAAACAAAGTTCCATGATGCAAATGGGTCCTTAAGGTTGCTTATCAAGTGTGAAAAAAAACAGACTACTTTGACCATGCGCAACTGGATGTTAGGTCAAGATGAGTCAATATTGGCTTGCCTAGACCTAGTCAAGGACTAGTCATCGATTAGACTTGATTTTGGCTTAATATCAAGAAGCTTCAACAGACACCTAAACAGTGAAGGTCTGAAAGTTTTGATGTTCTGTACCTAAGGAAACTAAGTTCCTAGCTTATCAACTTACACTCTGAATCCTCGAACTTGATATCTGCAACTTGAAAAGTATTCTTAAACAAAAGTTGAAGGATGCTTCACAAGGCATTATTCGCTTGTGGGTTGGAGAATATGTTAAGTGTGTAACAGAACAGGCAGAAAACCGGATCTATTTGAAGTTGACACTTTATTTTGATATCCACATACAACAGGGCACTATAGCTTCATAATGACAGTTTACTGGCACCCTTCGACTGTGTTTGTTTATTTTCATTTGCTTGGATGATTTTTTCTTCTGAACTCTTTTCATACATTGTGCTTCAATTTTCAGCCAAATATTATTGTTTAATGTTTTTAATGGTAATAATTTGAAGTTCTCTTCCAAGTATTTTGCAGTTAGATGATACTTATGCTACACTTTAGGTTATGAATTTTCTTAATACAAATATTTGTGTGTATCCTGCTGTATCAAATGTTTCCATGTGATGTGCTGCACCCAAATCCATGTCTGTATAAAATAAGATTCGATGAGAAATGTAATATACTTTAGCTTGGGGGTAAGATTTTCATTGTGTGTTCCTAAGAACACGAAGCATGCATGCCTTATAACAAAAATTCTCAAAATTAATCACCAGATGTTCATATTCATGGCAGGACAATGTCCGTCTAAGACACTATTTTCTTAGTATTCCTACAGTCTAGCTAGGCTAGAGAATATCAAGTTCGAAAAAACACTAAATCTAGCTTTTCCTCATAGGACATAGCTCACTTGACAAACCTAGCTTACCTTTCCGAGGAAAAAAAGGAAAAGGGAAAAGCTTTTGAAGGGTTAAACCCTCTGCCAAGAGCATAACATATGGAGATGCATTAGCGTTCATGGAAGATTGAAATCATCCTGCATTGAACATGGCCTTCATTGACAATTGAGGCACAGCCTTGGACTTCACCGATGAGTCTGTGTAGGTGAGCATCGACAATCAACGTGGAGTATGGACCAATACAATAATGATTGGAACGAGTGTTGTTTGACGCGTATCGTATCGTGTATTGTTTTGCTCCACGATACGGGCGTATCGTATCCTACTTTAATATTAAAAAAAATAGAAAAAATATTAAAAAATCAGAAGAAAAAATTAGAAAAAATCTGGTAATTGCAAAGAATTCATATAATACAAAGTTGAGTACATATTGATGATTTGATCATGATTCACCATTTAACAATTGAACAAAATTTACATATTTTGAAGCAAAAAATGAAATACATTTACATTTATATATTGTAATCAGGATCATCAACTAAATAATCTTCATCTTCTCCTTGCTGAAGATCCTCATCACCACCTTCTGCTTGAAAATTAAAATCTTCATCTCCTTGATAATGTTGTTGCGCTCCTTCGAAATTAATCCATGCAATGTCTTCTTCAGTTAGGAGGGCATTTTTTTCAGTATCTTCTATAATATAGTCTTCTAATATATCAAAATTATCCAAACTTATTGGATCAAATTGGCTTTCTTCTCTATTTACCTTTTTCAATTGCCTACAAGAAAGAAAGATAAGTAATTAGTAAATAACATTAACAATTGAAGTTAAACAATATATTGAATTGAATCTTTGAGTACTAACTAATACAAGATTACCTTTCGCGAAGTCGCATGTTACAACGAATGAAAACTAAGTCATTCAGCAACTTATGTTCCAACCTATTGCGCTTTTTTGTATGGATGTGTTCAAAGACATTCCAATTCCTTTCATAACCCGTTGCACTACAGGTTTCACTTAGAACTGTTACTGCAAAATCTCTAAGGTTTGGGCAATCACTTTCAAACCTATTCTACCAAACATGTGTAGAAAAAGGCAAACATTAGAGACTTAATCCACAATAATATAAGATTTAAGAAACTTAAATACAAAGACAAACAATTTACCTAGGCGCATATTAGTGCGGTTGCGTATTGCTACTGGCAAACCCATTAAGTGAAGAGCATTATCATAGATCTTCATCTCTCGATGTATAGCATCGGCTCTACTCTCATCAGGGACTAATCTATCTATACAATCAATGATGCATCGATTAACCTCACCGTCCCTTTTGAAGCTTGCTGAGTACTTGAATGCTGGGTTTAAATAATATGCAGCTGCATGAATAGGCTGATGCAATTGTTTATTCCATCTATTATCTATAATTTTTCACACGGGCACATAATGTCTTTTTTTCCATTAAAATGATTTCTAATAGCTTCTTTTACCCTATCCATGGCTTCATAAAGGTAGCTCCTAGATGGTTTTTGCTCGCTATCAGTAAATCTCAAAACGTTTACTAAAGGACATATAATCCTCAACAGTCTAACACGTGCATTCCAAAATGTACTCCTGAAAACTATCTCTGAAATCTCATTTAACTTTCTGTTTCTTCTATTTTGAGGCAACTCTGCAAATTGTTGCCACTCATCTGAGGAGAACATTCTCTTCAAGGCTTGCTTCTTTCTGACAATACTCTGTACAGATAAGAAATTAGTTGCAAATCGAGTTGCAGTTCTACGAAAAAGCTCTGCACCATCTGTATATCTCCTCATCATACACAATACAAAGGCATGGTTATAGATAAATTTGGTGATATCTCAAAAATATAAGTCCTTTAGGACAGTAGACAAGAAAGTTTAGAAAGGTCCTTCCTCGCTTATCTGTCCATACATTTGCCATGATGGTGCATCATGTCTCCTAAGTCACATAGACACTTCTAAGGGGTGGAGTGTCGACCTTGACACGGGTGCGACACCGACACCGTGTCGGTCTCACATGGCAAAAAAAACATATTTTTTTTTTGTAACTCACGGTTCTGCCGTCTATGGTGTATTTATCCTGTAGAACCCGTTCAAAGAGGGAGTAATCCGTGAAGATGATAAAACTGAATACTCTTAGTCGACTCATGACCTTATCTCCCATGATGACTACCTGAGTTCAGTGTTATCCGTATCGATACGGTGTGATACGTATCGTATCGTGGGCCACCACGATACGGGGGGTGTATCGCAATTGATAGAGTATCGCACCGTATCGTGCGATACGGGCCGTATCGCACCGGCCGACCGAAACCCGTGATTTTTCGCGGGTTTCCTCTCTCCTCTTGGGTTCCTCAAGCTCCCTAAGAGCTGGTTTTCGCCTCCTTAGTGTTCAAAACTCCAAAATCGTGCCCTACGGTATTCGTGCAAGCCTCCAAACTCGGATTTTAGTATATTTTTAATATTTTTTCCATTTTTTTCCTTTATATTTGTTGTTTTTTGTGTTATTTCATTTTTTTTGAATGACAAAATATGAAGTTATTAAGTGTGTATATACAATTTTTATTGCATTCATGAAGTGGGAGACACTGAATTTGAGTGTTATTTGAAGATTAGGGGATTTACGAAGTGATTTTATTTTCAGGTTTTTGTTTGAATTAAAGTACTTGATTAAGATGGCAGGAAGGGGTGGTAGAGACTCTCATTCAAAGTCTGATGATCCGGCATGGCAGTGGCGTATACCAGTTGAGGGTTCAAGGTTAAAAATCAGATACTTATTTTGTGAAAAGGTGGTTAGTGGTGGAATTTTAAGGTTAAAACACCACCTAGCAAGAACCATGAAAGAAGTTGCTCCATGTACAGGCAAAGTTAGAAGTTTGCCAGAAGGTATTAAATGGCAATACTTGCAGATGATTGAGAACATACAAGAACGGAGACAACAAAAGGATGATTTGCAGATGTATGAAGAAGCTGATGATGCTACTGCCACTGGATTTGGATTCACTGATAGTTTGCATTCAGATGCTAAAACAGAGATTGATATTAGCAGTTCACGAGCACCAACTAGAGGAAATAGGGTTGCAGCTCAAGACTTTGGAGGTGGCAGAAGAGGAAGTTCAGGAAGGAGTAGAGGAAGAGCTTCTTCTTTTAGCATACATTCGTTCTTTCCTCCTTCCACTACACCTAGTGCTAAACCAGGAATTCGTGCTGCTATGGCTTCAGAACAACTGCATGATTAGGCAAACCTTGTAGTGGGAAGATGGTTTTATGATGCATGCATTCCATTTAATGCAGCAAACAGCTTTCATTCTCAAGCAATGGCAGATGCAATTGCAAACATTGGTCTAGGATACAAGATGCCCTCTTATCAGAAGTTGAGAGAGAAGATATTAGATCAGACCGTCATTGAAGTGCAGCAATACTGTTCGACTTTGAGACAGTCGTGGAAGGAAACATGATGCACTATTATGACAGATGGATGGACCGATAGGCGAGGAAGGACATTACTAAATTTTCTTATATATTATCCTAAAGGACTCATGTTTTTGAGATCTCTAGACATGTCAGAGGAGAGGCACACTGCAGAGATCCTACAGATAATGCAACTAACTACAAAGCGGCTGGGAAGGAGTTAGTTTATATTTATGGGACTTTCTACAGGACACCATGTGCAACCCATTGTTTAGATCTCATCTTCGAGGACATTGGTGAGATGGATGAAATAAGGGCAACAACTGAGTGTTGTCAAGATATTACAAAATTCACTTACAACCATGCATTTGTTTTGTGTATGATGAGGAGATATACAGAAGGTACAGAGCTTCTTCGCACAGCTGCAACTCGATTCGGAACAAACTTCTTATCTGTACAGAGTATTGTGAGACAGAAGCAAGCTTTAAAGAGAATGTTCTCCTCAGATGAGTGGCAATAATTTGCGGAGTTGCTTGAAAACAGAAGAAATAGAAAGTTGAATGAGATTGCATAAACAATTTTTAGTTCATTTTGGAATGCATGTGTCAGATTATTGAAAATTACTTGTCCTTTAGTGAAAGTTTTGAGATTGGCTGCAGCGTGGAGAAACCATCTATGGGCTGCCTTTATGAAGCCATCAGAAATAACTTTAATGGAAAAAAGAGAGATTATATGCCTGTGTGGAAAATAATTATAGTAGATGGAATAAACAATTGCATCAGCCTATTCATGCAGCAATCTACTATCTAAACCCATCATTCAGGTACTCAACAACCTTCAAAAGGGACGGTGAGGTTAATCGAGAAATCATTGATTGTATCGACAGATTAGTCCCTGATGAGAGCATAGCAAATGCAATACATCGAGAGATTGAGATATATGATAATGCTCTTCAGTTGATGGGTTTACTTGTTGCAATTCGCAACCGTAATACGATGCGTCTAGGTAAATTGTTTATTTTTATATTTAAGTTGCATCTTTCATTACTGTGAATTATTATGTCTCTAATGTTTGTCTTTTCTTACAGATGTTTGGTGGAACAGGTTTGGAAGTGATTGTCCAAACCTTAGAGAGTGAGAGTCTTAAGCCAAACCTATAGTGCAAAAGGTTGTGAAAGAAATTGGAGTGTTTTTTAACACATCTGTACAAAAAAGCGCAAAAGGTTGGAACATAAAAGACTTAATGATTTGGTTTATATTCGTTGTAACATGCGCTTTCGTGAAAGCTAATGTTGTATTACTTTTAAATTTTCAATTCAACATTGTTTAACTTTAGTCTCAAATTAGTTAATATTATTTACTAATTGTTTATCTTTGTTTGTGTCGTAGGCAATTAAAAAAAGTAAATAGAGAAGAAAGTCAGTTCGATCCAATATGTTTGGATAATTTTGATATATTAGAAGATTGGGTTATGGAAGACACTCAAGAAAATCCCTCCTAACTGAAGAAGACATTGCCTGGATTAATTTGGAAGGAGCGCAACAACAACATCAAGGAGATGAAGAATTTGATTTTCAAGAAGAAGGTGTCACTGATGATGATGATGAGGATCTGCAACAAGGAGAAGATGAAGATTATTTAGTTGATGATCCTGATTACAATTTGTAAAATGTAGCATTGTATGTAACTGTAGTATAAACTGTGTCTGTATTTTATTTTTTGGATTCAAAATATGTAAATTTGGATGCAATTGTTCAATGTTGAATGCTCAATCTATACTAAACTTACATTATATGAATTTAAAGCAATTATCAGATTTTTTTTATTTTTTCTTGATTTTTTTTATTTTTTACTAATTTTTATTGATTTTTAATTAATTTTTATATTATTTTAATATTAAAGTACGATACGATACGCCCGTATCGTGGAGCCCAGCGATAATGTGCTGTGACTGGTCCGTTTTCTAGTGATTGCTATTTTACACTTCATCAGAAATGTGTTGACCTGTTGAGGAAATAGGATAAGGTACCTTCCCATGCAAGAGTAGATTTCTCTGATATTACTTGTAAAGGCTAAGGCTCCATTTTTACAACATTCAGGCAATTTTGTGGGTTGGCAAGTTTATCTAGGTTTTTATGAAGGTTTTCAAGTTATTTTGATGTATTCTGTTGCATTATATTGTCAGGTCAGGAGCATAATCTTTTCCTGACAGATGAAAGAATTACTCATAGTAGTTTCAAACCAGAAGTTCCATATCTGCTCATAAGCCGTTAATTTCATAATGGTAACTAAGACTTGCATATGGACAGAGTCAAATCTGGTATTTCAGGACCTTTTGGTTACTTAAACATTGCTAACCAGAAAGATCTGCCCCGCAAAATGTTGCACTATAACAATTCACATAACCAACAAGTAACAAACTACAATACTATGAACTATGAAGAGATTACAAGATAGATGGCCGTGTTATTTTGCGGCTTTCATTGTTCTCATTTTAGCATTACTGTTCCAATCAGTGTTGTCCGTATCGCACCGTATCATACAATACGGTACGTATACGGGCGATATGCCCAAAAACCCATATAAAGACACTGTTATCCGTATCGTATCGTATCGTGGGCCACTACGATACGATACAGGTAGGTGTATCGCAACAGCCTGGGACCCTTATAAAGAGTCCCCGGCCGATCGAAACCCGCGATTTTTCGTGGGTTTCCTCTCTCCTCTTGGGTTCCTCAAGCTCCCTAAGAGCCGGTTTTCGCCTCCTTAGTGTTCAAAGATCCAAAATTGTGCCCTACGGTGTCCGTGCAAGCCTCCAAACTCGGATTTTAGTATATTTTTAATATTTTTTCTATTTTTTTCCTTTATATTTGTTGTTTTTTGTGTTATTTCATTTTGTTTTAATGACAAAATATAAAGTTATTAAGTGTGTATATACAATTTTTATTGCATTCATGAAGTGGGAGACACTGGATTTGAGTGTTATTTGAAGATTGGGGGATTTACGAAGTGATTTTATTTTCAGGTTTTTGTTTGAATTAAAGTACTCCATTGAGATGGCAGGAAGGGGTAGTAGAGACTCTCATTCAAAGTCTGATGATCCGGCATGGCAATGGCGTATACCAGTTGAGGGTTGAAGGTTAAAAATCAGATACTTAAATGAATTTAAAGCAATTATCAGATTTTTCTTGATTTTTTCTTGATTTTTTTTTTCAAATTTTTACTAATTTTTATTGATTTTTAATTAATTTTTACATTATTTTAATATTAAAGTACGATACGATACGATACGCCCATATCGTGGAGCCCAGCGATACACGATACGATACGCGTCAGACAACACTGCTTGAGTTACCTCACCATAGTTTCCAAAATGCTCCTTCAGCTTTTCTTCCATCATCTCTCACGAAACTTTGCTAATGAACATTGAAAAATATCTCAATGCAGACCTTCTTCACTTCCTTTTGTGTGGATATTCCACGCTTTAAAATCTGGTATCGATTTTGAAGTTCGGATCTTTTTGGATAAATGGATCCGGATAGTGAGGATTGATTTCTGTATTAAGATGAAATTAGTAGTTGTTTACCATTTATGTGTTTTGCTTTAATATAAAGTTGTGTACTTGCTATTGTCATATACTTATGTTAATTGATGTCTCACTTGTTGTAGCATGAATATTATATACCCTAGCCGTGTCGTCGCACCCAAGATTTTTGAAATTTGCCGTATCTCGCACCCGTACCCGCACCCGTGTGACATAGCATGTCTTCTTCCATGACTCTCTCAAAGTCTAACAATATTCTTCCATTTCAAAGACGGTCTTATCTAAGATCTTTCCTTTCAATTTCTGATAAGAGGGCATCTTGTATCTTGGACCAATATTAGCAATTGCATTTGTCATTACTTGAAAATGAAAACTATTTGCTGTATTAAATGGAATGCATGCATCATAAAACCATCTGCCCACTGGAAGGTCTACCTGATCATGCAGTTGTTTTGAAGCCATAGTTGCATGAATTCTAGGTTGAGCACTAGGTGTAGTGCTAGGAGGAAAAAATGAACATATGCTAGAAACAACTCTTGCTCTACTCCTTCGTGATCTTCCTTTTCTACCACTTTCAAAATATTCAGCAACCCTCTTTTCCCTGTTTGGTGGTCGAGAACTCTTACTTCCAATCTTTGTTCTGTTATCTTTAGTGAATCTAATAGGATCATCATCTTCCTCACATTGTCATTTAATGCCTTCTAGCAAACTTCTAATTCTGCTTATACAAGGAGAACTTCTTTTTTAGTCCCTGGTAGGTGGTGCTTCAATCATGAAATTTCACTACCAACCACCTTCTCACAAAACAAACATCTGATTTTTTATCAACCCTCAACTGGTATACCCCACTGCCATGCCGGATCATCAGACCGAGAATGGGAGTCTCTTACACCCCTTCATATCATCTCAATTGGGCACTTTAATTCAATAAAAAACCTGAAAATAAAAGCACTTCGTAAATCTCCAATCTTCACATAACACTCAAATAGAGTGTCTCCCACTTTGTGAATGCAATAAAAATCATATCCACACACTTAATAACTTCATATTTTGTTATTTAGAAAAATAAAAAATTCAAATAACAAAAAAAACAACAAATATAAAAAAAAAATTCATAAAAACACTTAAAATATACCACGATCTGAGTTAGGAGGCTTGCACGGACATCGTAGAACACATTTTTTTTACCCTTACACGAAAGAGGAGGAGAACCATCAGAAGAAGGCATGAGGAGCTCCAAAAAAAGTTTGTTCGGCTAGAGACCCTTTATACAATGTTGTTTAGCACGTATCGTATCGTGTATTGCTGGGTTCCACGATACAGGCGTATCATATCGTATCGTATCGTACTTTAATATTAAAATAATACAAAAATTAATTAAAAATCAGTAAAAAATTGAAGAAAAAAAATCTGGAAAAAATCTGGTAATTGCTTTAAATTCATATAATATAAGTTTAGTACAGATTGAGCATTCAACATTGAATAATTGCATCCAAATTTACATATTTTGAATCCAAAAAATAAAATACAGACACAGTTACATTTTACAAATTGTAATCAGGATCATCAACTAAATAATCTTCATCTTCTCCTTGTTGCAAATCCTCATCATCATCATCAGCAACACCTTCTTTTTTAAAATCAAATTCTTCATCTCCTTGATGTTGTTGTTGCGCTCCTTCCAAATTAATCCAGGCGATGTCTTCTTCAGTTAGGAGGGCATTTTCTTCAGTGTCTTCCATAACCCAATCTTCTAATATATCAAAATTATCCAAACTTATTGAATTGAACTGACTTTCTTCTCTATTTACTTTTTTTAATTGCCTACGACACAAACAAAGATAAACAATTAGTAAATAATATTAACAATTTGAGACTAAAGTTAAACAATGTTGAATTGAAAATTTAAATGTAATACAATATTAGCTTTCACGAAGGCGCATGTTACAACGAATATAAACCAAATCATTAAGTCTTTTATGTTTCAAACTGTTGCGCTTTTTTGTTTGGATGTGTTAAAAAACACTCCAATTTCTTTCACAACCTGTTGCACTATAGGTTTGGCTTAAGACTCTCACTGCAAAATCTCTAAGGTTTGGACAATCACTTCCAAACATGTTCCACCAAACATCTGTAAGAAAAGACAAACATTAGAGACATAATAATCCACTGTAATGGAAGATGCAACTTAAATATGAAAATAAACAATTTACCTAGACGCATCGTATTGCGGTTGCAAATTGCAACAGGTAAACCCATCAACTGAAGAGCATTATCATATATCTCCATCTCTCGATGTATCGCATTTGCTATGCTCTCATCAGAGACTAATCTGTCGATACAATCAATGATTCCTCTATTAACCTCACCGTCCCTTTTGAAGGTTGCTGAGTACCTGAGTGATGGGTTTAGATAGTAGGTTGCTGCATGAATAGGCTTATGCAATTGTTTATTCCATCTATTATAATTATTTTCTACACAGGCATATAATCTCTCTTTTTTTCATTAAAGTTATTTCTGATGGCTTCTTTTGCCTTGTCTATGACTTCATAAAGGTAGCCCATAGATGGTTTCTCCTCGCTGCAGCCAATCTCAAAACTTTCACTAAAGGACAAGTAATTTTCAATAATTTGACACATGCATTCCAAAATGAACTTCTAAAAATTGTTTCTGCAATCTCATTCAACTTTTTATTTCTTTTGTTTTCATGCAACTCCGTAAATTGTTGCCACTTATCTGAGGAGAACATTCTCTTCAAAGCTTGCTTCTGTCTCACAATACTCTGTACAGATAAAAAGTTTGTTGCGAATCGAGTTGCAGTAGTGTGAAGAAGCTCTGCACCTTCTGTATATCTCCTCATCATACACAAAAACAAATGCATGGTTGTAAATGAATTTTTTAATATCTTGGCAACTCTCAGTTGCTGCCTTTATTTCATCCATCTCACCAATGTCCTCGAAGATGAGATCTAAACAATGGGCTGCACATGGTGTCCTGTAGAAAGTCCCATAAAGATCAACTAACTCCTTCCCAACTGCTTTGTAGTTAGTTGCATTATCTGTAATCAATTGGACCACATTCTGTAGTCCAACCTCCTGTATAATCTTATCAAATTCTTCTCGTAGGATCACTGCAGTGTGCCTCTCCTCTGACATGTCTAGAGATCTCAAAAACATGAGTCCTTTAAGATAATATATAAGAAAGTTTAGCAATGTCCTTCCTCGCCTATCGGTCCATCCATCTGCCATAATAGTGCATCATGTTTCCTTTCACAACTGTCTCAAAGTCGAACAGTATTGCTGCACTTCAATGACGGTCTGATCTAATATCTTTCCTCTCAACTTCTGATAAGAGGGCATCTTGTATCCTGGACCAATGTTTGCAATTGCATCTGCCATTGCTTGAGAATGAAAACTGTTTGCTGCATTAAATGGAATGCATGCATCATAAAACCATCTTCCCACTGCAAGGTTTGCCTAATCATGCAGTTGTTCTAAAGCCATAGCAGCACGAATTCCTGGTTGAGCACTAGGTGTAGTGAAAGGAGGAAAGAACGAATGTATGCTAAAAGAAGAAGCTCTTCCTCTACTCCTTCCTGAACTTCCTCTTCTGCCACCTCCAAAGTCTTGAGCTGCAACCCTCTTTCCTCTAGTTGGTGCTCGTGAACTACTAATATCAATCTCTGTTCTAGCATCTGAATGCAAACTATCAGTGAATCCAAATCCAGTGGCAGTAGCATCATCAGCTTCTTCATACATCTGAAAATCATCCTTTTGTTATCTCCTTTCCTGTATGCTCTCAATCATCTGTAATACCTTCTGGCAAACTTCTAACTTTGCCTGCACATGGAGCAACTTCTTTCCTGGTTCTTGCTAGGTGGTGTTTTAACCTTAAAATTCCACCACTAACCACCTTTTCACAAAATAAGTATATGATTTTTAACCTTGAACCCTCAACTGGTATTCGCCACTGCCATGCCGGATCATCAGACTTTGAATGAGAGTCTCTACCACCCCTTCCTGCCATCTCAATCGAGAACTTTAATTCAAACAAAAACCCAAAAATAAAAGGACTTCGTAAATCTCCTAATCTTCAAATAACACTCAAATGGAGTGTCTCACACTTCATGAATGCAATAAAAATTGTATACACACACTTAATAACTTCATATTTTGTCATTAAAAAAAATGAAATAACACAAAAAACAACAAATATAAATAAAAAAATTGAAAAAACATTAAAATATACCTAAATCTGAGTTCGGAGGCTTGCATGGACACCGTAGGACACGATTTTGGAGTTTTGAACACAAAGGAGGCGAAAACCGGCTCTTAGAGAGCTTGAGGAACCCAAAAGGAGAGAGGAAACCCACGAAAAATCGCGGGTTTCGGTCGGCCGGGGACTCTTTATAAGGGTCTCAGTGCGTATCGCCCGTATCGTACGATACGGTACGATACACTGGCTGTTGCGATACACTTACCTGTGCCCACGATACGATACGATACGGATAACAGTGTCTTTATATGGGTCTTTGGGCATATTGCCCGTATACGTACCATATTGTATGATACGGTGTGATACGGACAACACTGATTGGAACAGTAATGCTAAAATGAGAACAATGAAAGCCGCAAAATGACACGGCCATCTATCTTGTAATCTCTTCATAGTTCATAGTATTGTAGTTTGTTACTTGTTGGTTATGTGAAAATTGTTATAGTGCAACATTTTGCGGGGCAGATCTTTCTGGTTAGCAATGTTTGAGTAACCAAAAGGTCCTGAAATACCAGATTTGACTCAGTCCATATGCAAGTCTTAGTTACCATTATGAAATTAACGGCTTATGAGCAGATATGGAACTTCTGGTTTGAAACTACTATGAGTAATTCTTTCATCTGATAGGAAAAGATTATGCTCCTGACCTGACAATATAATGCATCGGAATACATCAAAATAACTTGAAAACCTTCATAAAAACCTAGATAAACTTGCCAACCCACAAAATGGCCTGAATGTTGTAAAAATGGAGCCTTAGCCTTTACAAGTAATATCAGAGAAATCTACTCTTGCATGGGAAGGTACCTTATCCTATTTCCTCAACAGGTCAGCACATTTCTGATGAAGTGTAAAATAGCAATCACTAGAAAACGGACCAGTCATAGAACAACAGATTAATTCTAGATGAATCCAATCATTGGTCGAGATTCTCATTACATTATTGGTGTGATTCAAAGGAAGTACACAATGGCGTGCATGCCTATGACAAATATTGGTATATGTGTTCACTCATCTAATAACCAGCTGCTAATAATGTAGATTTCCAAATCAAACTACTAAAGATGCATATGTTCATATTAACATTTATGCATTTTGATGCTCTAATACATCTCTCTTTTACTGGCTGTTGCTTTTGTTTTATGGAATTGAAACAACAAAGCATTCTTATAGTAAAGTATCAAAGATCCATTCAACTCTGCTGCAGTCACAGGTCTTTGATCTTCTTTTTGTTCGTGCCGGGTATTGGTTATCCAATCCACTGATGAATTAGAGTAATTTGTGTTAAGAGGGTTTTGGTCTTGCAGTGTGAATAACATAGTAAACTTCTATACCCAAGACAGCCTATTCCTAGAATTATGTCGGTCTCTCTTCTTAGCTGATGCTGTGAGGAAGTGGCGTTACCCATTTGGAAGCATGCCAACCTTTGGATAGGTTAATCTTTTCTGATCCGATTGTTCAATCCATGATTGTCACCCGTTTACACCAGCAAAAGATAAAATAAGGGGTGTTAAGCGAGATGCATTTTTCTGCTATTTTCTCGTTGTCTCTTCTTGTTCTGTTCTTGAATCTGTTCGGTTCTTTGCTTTTCCAATGGCTACCACCGAAAGATACATCAAGCATAAAATACTATGGCTCTGTTGAACACATGACCAAGGAAGACATGGATTTCATAACAGATTTGTAAAACAGTTGGTTGTAACCTGATTAGGAGTGCCACACATGATTGATATCTGTCTTTTGGTTAAATTTCATTCTTCTATTAATAGTGTACTTGAAGAAGTTTGGGAGTGGTGGACCTTTTAGCCCATCTTCTCCACTATTATTATTGACCTTCCTGGGCAGGAAATTTTTTAATGCCAATCAGTGCATTGGCGAGTTCGACATCCAAGTGCCCTTGTGAATCACGTCCCATCTCCTTTTCTTTTTCCGGTTGTACTTGTTTCAGGAGTACAGAATAGAGCCGGTAAATGGGCTGAATGAACCGAACAGGAGCTGTTTGCAACTCCACTGATATGTTCTCTTCAACTTGTTTTCTAGAGCACCGACAGAGAGCTTGCTTTTTACACTGAAAACATTATTTTTCAATATGTTATCTGCATCAAAAGTAAAATCCGTGATGTTTAAGTCAAAGCTTCCTCCTTAGACGAAGCAGATTCAAATTGTCTTTCATTCTCAGGGATAACTTGTACCTATGCACTTTATATTAGCACAGAGTTCGCTCCGAGCACTACAGTCCTTATACCCTCTTACGTCAATCCCACGAGCCTCTTCAGTTGATCACAGAGAGAATTAGTTTTTTATACGATTTTTATTGTAAAATAAAAAATTGCTAGAGTATACAGTGTACCCTCCCTACTAAATTTGGTTAATTTCATACTTTTTGCCAAGAAAAGCTAAGCCATACTGCCACCCTAAGGGGTTAAGATGAGATTGTTGCCCTCTGTCCTACGAAAAACAAAACCAAGAACCAAGCGTTTTCTGTGCTAAAGTCAGTTGCTTGGTTCTTGGCTGCTATTGTGTTTTATATGTGGTTATAGTGATATTTGACTCTAAAGATTAAAAACATATTTTGTCTATAGTTTTCTATCAAATGTTTATTGGGTCTTCGTGAATTGTCTCAAAGTGTTCGAGTACCTACAAATAACTTCTTGGGTCTCCCCCTTAAATAGAAGCTCATCACATAGTATTAAAACTATATTATCTGCTACTTGCACTCACTTGAATTTTATAAGTCGATTTCTCTGCATTTCTTCGTAAAACTAACTGTAGAACAGGTTCGGAGTAGGGATCCAGCTTTGGTGCCTTATCACCAAAATGTCTGTATTCTCGTGTTTGTGGGTAAAATCTCAATGTACGCTATTCACTAGTTAAAGAGTGCACGCGCTTGAGTGTACGGTTCATCAATACCATGGAAATCTAACTGTATAAATTGGAACTCCATGCAAACAGACCTTAATTTCGAGCATCTATGACACAATTATATATATAGAGAGAGAGTGGATGTAGTTCCTACTCCATACTCAATCACATTTAATTCCTCTGTTTACATAGTTTCATCAATTCAACTACCAGTAACTGCCTTTCATTACCTTTCACGCTTAAAACCACCTTTAAACCACTTTTCACAAGCCAAATGATTGTTGTCATTATTACGTAAAAGGCTTAAATTTATATTTATATATATATATATATATATATATATATATATATATATATATATATATATATATATATATATTTATATATATATATATATATATATAAAAGTGGTTTTGATAATGGTGATAGCTGTTTTGATTGGTAGAAGACAGTTTTGAATAGTGGAAGTGGTGATTGGTGGTTGAATTAGTGCGATCATGCAAAATGAGAGATTGAGCATGATTGAGTTCGCTAATATTCCCTGCTTGATCAGGTCTAATTGGGTATGATCCGGATGGCTTGGGCCAATGTCGTCATTCCTAATGCACGCACTGTTCATACCTAGTGTTCTCTCTCTCTCTCTCGTCTACATGTACAAGTAATGCCTTGATTTAACCGATACCAACTTTGTATCAGGAGAGATGAGGTGGGTCCACTCCGATCCAAATTAGGGATTTTCAGAAAATAAAGTATAGCCCACAGTTGAATCCCTGTGTCATATAATACATTGGAACATGTTATATTGCCCCATCAATGGAGTGTCATAGGCTTCTATGCGGCTTACATTTTTCTTGGACACGATTTATGGTCCATAGAGTAGGCATCCTCGGCGTAAACATGTTAAAACTTGCCTTCTTTCTTTCCTTTCTCCTCTCCACTTTGTGTCTCTTGTGAACCAGTTTCTGTGTGCTTCCTTCCGAGACGAATTCTGGCAACTTAATGGAAACAGTGCAGATAATTGAAGATGATGATATGTGAAAGTTCACAGTGTTATGTATGTATCTTTGTTCTTGGGAGAATCATTTCCTTATATCATATGAATAGTGAATTTAGAACATTGTGTCTTCTTCTGTATGGGCAAAATTGATCTTGACACAGAGCGAGCAACTATACTGCCTGTATCCTTTTTTTTTGTTACAAGAAGAGACAGATGCCTAACACGCACACATGTACCCTCTCGAAGTCGAACTCCCCATCAGCAGCAATGGCGTTAGAGCGCCCTGCCGTTGAGCTAACGCTCTGGTGCACTGCCTGTACCCATTTGTTGCTCACAAAAATGCACCGCCTTGTGAAACCACACCTGTGCTTGCTGTGATTATCTTAGGACGTAGCTGTCCATCAAAGGCAAGACATATTGCACAGCCAGCAATAACTCATCCGGCTGGCAAGTTCACTCATAAGTTGAAGATCATGAGTTTGAGACTCAGGGCATGCATCTGGCATCGGCCTCCTCATTGTACCAACAGAAAAGGTAAGACATTCTTGATTAGACATGGCCAGTTTGGAAGCAGACTGATGGCTTCAATCTGAACTGGATTAGGTTAGGAACCAACTGGAACCAAACCAGGGATCTCCCAGTTCGGTTTTGGTTCCATCTTCCATGGAACCTGAGTCGCCTGTTAATTTGATTCTCTTTTTATTTATTCTAACGTTTTTATATATTTTCTGTGGCTATGAACAGAATTCAAAGGTGGGTTGCCCCCTCTAACATCTCAGTGAGCTCAACCTGTGCCCGGTATGGAAGAGTAAATCAGGCTTCAATGGTTTGCTTGGCAACACAATATGATTTCCTCATTCTACTTAAGCCACCTGATCCAAGTAACTTCGACGAACTTAAATAACAATCCTGTATCCTTTTTTATTATTGTGATTATTATTTTACAATGAAAGGTGGAAGCCAGATATGCACGCTCCAGGAGTCGAACTTGCGATCCACAACGCGCAAGTCAAGAGCCCTACTAAGTGGGCTAACGCCTTGGGTGCTAAATGTATTGTTTTATCGAGTTGATTAATCTAAAAAAGCATTGATATTAGATCATATTCATCCAAGAAATTTAGCAATGACTTGATTAAGGGATCCGTGCTGCCAGTACTCTTAATAAATGCATAAGTATCTATATACTCGTGCATGTGTACTTCCATACATATTATATATGTATTGTAGTGTAAATATATTTGTATTGATAAATATGTGCATATGTACATATGCATGTGTGTATACATATATAGAAATAAGTGATTGCTAATCATTTTTAGATGAATATGATTTATCAAAAATATTAAAGGAAAAACTTCATGCGCTTTTGCAATTTTCCTATTTGGTCCCATGGGTTAAAAGGTTTTCTAAGTGATCGTGTGGTTCTTGCTCTTAAATTAATTACTAACAAATGCTTAATTTTGTTACCCTTAATTCGACATCGCACATCAATTGTCACTCATATGCAACATCACTTGCCACATCAATCACCACATTGGCATATAGTAGTTGATTAAGTTGACACATCATTTGTTGCATTACTATCACTTGTAAGATCAATTTG
Source organism: Brasenia schreberi (assembly GCA_036023115.1). Lineage (NCBI taxonomy): Eukaryota > Viridiplantae > Streptophyta > Magnoliopsida > Nymphaeales > Cabombaceae > Brasenia > Brasenia schreberi. The sequence continues at coordinate 5,780,990 of JAYKKT010000063.1, forward strand.
TATTTAATATTATACTTAATATTAATAAACATTATATTTAAATAATATATAATATTTAAATAATAAATTAGTAATATTGATTATTATATGTTACATTTAATAGTATAATTCATATTAAATTTTGACTAAATATTTAATACTAAATTAGTTAACAAGTACTCAATCAATATTAGTTTGTAATTTATTAAATACTAGTTTTATATTCAATATTTAGTAATAAATTAGTAGTAGCTTATTCACACTTAAACTATTAATTAATATTAAAATTGAATGTCAATGAAAATTGAATGCTAAATTTAACATTGCTATTTATAATATGTTAAACTAAATAGTACTAAAACTGCATTAAAATTAATTTAGTGTTTAAGATTGAATTAGTTAACTAGCATTGATTAACTATTACAAACACTAATTCCATATTTAGTATTTGATAATAATTCGATATTGGTAAGTATTAAATATATCAACATTATTTACTGTAAGTGTTGCTTAAACTAAATTTATATTAGATCTTAATTTAATTAGTATTTATTATAGCTAATGCTGATTTGTCAACTGACTCAACTCCATACACGTGGTTTTGTAACGTCGTAAGACATCTGTTATAAATCCGTCGAGGAGAAGAAGCATAGAGTAATTGCCAAAGCTTTTATTAAATCATAACTAAAAAAAACTATCAAACCACAAGTACCTTTGTGAAGTTTTCTGATATAATCGGTCATTCTTATATATATATATATATGTGTGTGTGTGTGTGTGTGTGTGTGTGTGTATGAGAGAGAGAGAGAGAGCACGTGTATATATGTCAGAGTTTTCTAGGGACGAGGGTACCTACATTGAACGCCATTTATTCTAATATTAATATGTGTGTGCATGCATGTCTGTAAGCTCAAATATGATACTTTATAGTTATGCTATTTGTAATATTGTAAGTATCATATCAGACTTCGTATGGCATGGGCCACCAATACACATGTTTTACTATATCGTATGATATCATATGATACTTTGGTGTTATTAAAAAACCATAAAAACAACAAAACTTTAAAATCATGAACAAGTTGTATAATATGTATCATACAAAAAGATGATGAATTTAATGTCAAAACAAACCAAACACATGTATACATTTCCCTTGAGTCTCATTTTGAAACTTAGTTTAGATGAAATTAATGAATCTAAAATATATAGGAGATTTTTAAAGAGAAAGGAAGAGAGGAAGGAGTAGACATGTAAGAAAAGTCAAAGGAATTTGTGTAAAGGAGGTTTAAACACACTAAAGTTTTGATTTTAAAAACATAATTCTCATCATATGATATACTCTAATACGATATAATAAATGTATTTTGTCATATAAGTACCTGAACCGATATTGTTGAAGAAAAGAAAAAGTAAACATTAAAGAAAAGTCAAAGAATTGTCTTAAAGAAGTTTTAAACATATTAAAGATTATTAAAATATTGTTTCTCGTATCATATGATATGTCATAATACATATTATGCTTTGGGATATAGATACCTAAATCGTATCCCAAGGGAGAAACACGACCCAGGTATTGGACCCATGAGCGACATACGAGATGAGCCATTGTTCTTTATCTCTTCATACTCTTAAGTAAATATCTTTCTGATATTATTTATTTTACACAAAAAGTTTGGGATTGAAGCGAGGTGCTTAAATCAATTCATTTCTATATATTTTAACTTTAATTTATTACCTGAATATGGCAAACAAACATGATCTTGCTGATTGTTAACTGTTTGATTGATGTAAATATCTGGTCGTACAGTAATATGGCAGCGCGGATATGTGTGTATATGTATGTTCTCGCGTGGCTCTGTCGCCGTTCTTCGCTTTGATACCATTCATCCGCACTCGCCTTTGCCGCCGCTTCCTTGTCTCTGCTTCTCTGTGCTTCATCCATCTGCTGTTCTAGGGTTTCCCAGGGCATCGAATCGTCGTGTTCCAGACGCGCGTAATTTCTGGCGGATCCCTGCTTCATGGGGTCTCTTCGTTTATCTTGATCTGAGTCGTTTGTTTTGCGTGATTGGATGGCTTGAGTGAGGGGGACTCTCTACGGCTGCTTAGTACTTCTTCGTAGAGAAAGCTAATGGCGCAAGGACACCTACCCAGGGGTTCGATGCCGAGGGTCGCTTCGGAGTCGAGATGGGTGTATCAGGAAGAAGATCGATCTGACGAGGACGGAGGTGGAAGTGGTAATGAGGATGAGGACGAGAATTTGCCTCCGTGGATGAGTTCCGAGTCGGATGAGGACAATGTCACGCAGCGGCTCATCAGGACGGGACCGCGGATTGATTCCTTTGACGTTGAAGTGTACGAAGTCCCCGGCGCTGAGCGAAGTGACTATGAGGTATTTTCCGTCCTTCGATTCAATTTAGGGTTCCTCTTTAGCTCATTTGTTGTTACCTTCGGAAAATACACTAGTTATCCGATCATTTTATTGGGTTTTACGTAGAATCCCTCCACTCGTGTTATGTTCATGTAGATCTCGTGATCGACTATATTATCAAAATATTGCAGCATAGAATGCGTTGATTGCTCGATGCACAAAGTAGATCATTCTTGTGTTTGCCCAATCTTTCCTTGAGGAAATGTTTACTTGTTTTTGAAACGCATTGGACATACCTTTGCTAGTCTTGTATCGTGTGATGTTCAGAAGATAGCCTTTTACGTTGACGGGCTTATACATTTTCTTTCATTTGAAGAAGGAACTTGGGGATTACGTTAGATCTTTGAAATATAGGCTCTTCCGCCTCGCTACCCATTGGAGAAAAATTATCTCCCAGTGTCTTAAAACTTACAGAGCTCAAGGTCGTGTTTCTTCAGAGCTTGGAACTAGAATTAGCCAGGGAGGTAACGTATTGTAGTTCTCTCTGTGAAATACACCATTTTCCGACCATCATAGAGGATATGTTGGATCTCTGTGGCTGCATCCACTTGTCATGCTCAGCTTCCTGCCGGGTTTAAACTTTCTATCATGCTCAGCTTTCTGTTTTGGTGGTAGATTTAAGGTTAAGGTTCTGTACTTGCGCATTGGGAGGTAACTTGGACAAATCAACTTGGTTTACACACATTAGATAGAAATCAACTTACATATTACATATTAGTATGCTCAGCTTCCTGCCGGGTTTATACACCACGGAATAGGCAATTGTCTCGATAGTTTACGAATGTTACTTGGACAAATCAACTTGGTTTCTTGACCGGATCTTTAATGCACCAGTTGACATATTAGATAGAAAATCTGTTCAATGACATACTTAATCATGAAGTCAATAAATAAGTGGAATGATGTCCTAACATACATTTGTTTATTCAGCCATTATTGTGTAGTGTTCGTTATATATCATGTTTACCAGAAGAGCAAGTATTAAAGTCTCATGCACCAAGAATACCACTTGACAACATTATAGCTGAAGTGAGCACTTGAAAATACTAATTTTGTTGGACGCTACTTTTTTGGCAGTTTTTGACTAGCACTCTAGAAAATAAAATTCTAGTTTGAACATGGAAAGCTACATATTTGTTGTGCTAGTACGAATAAGATTCCCCTTTCACAAGTTGTCAGCCTTGGTGAGAAGAATGGCATGGTGTTATTTGATTTTGATATTTGGGTTTTCTCTAGTTGATGACTAGATGCTGGTGGTTGGCTCCTAGAATTCTAGCTCTAGAGGAGATAGATATAAGCCAATAAGAATTATCCAACCTACACTTACTGATTTAGCTATGAGAATCGAACAAAAACTAATCCATTGTGTAACCATTTATTATTTGACTATCATAATTAACTAAAAGATCTATCACAGAAAATAACTTGTGAAACTTGCATCATGTTTCATGCATGGAATTGTAGCATCATTGATGATGAACGCTGATAAAACAAAATAACTTTGCTCAGAGGGTTAGGTTTTTGTTTGTTCCTGATTGATACTTTAAATGAAAGCTCCATCATGGAAATTGAAATTCACATTTTCTGCTAAGAAAGCAAGTGTCGGCGTCATTCTCACGTGCTATGAATCTTCATCAGTCAATATGACCGTATATGATCTATGATGAGCTTTTCCACATGACCGCTACTTCCACTAGAGGAGATATATCCATATCCATACACTAGGTTAGGATAGTTTGCATGTTGATGCAACAGCTTTTGGTAACTCTTAATAGGTGTGTTTGTGACTTTTAGAATCCCTGAAGCTCTTGTAATTAACTGGCCATAATGACTCACAGAAACAACTAAAAAATCTGATTTTGGGTGGGTGGGGGGTAACGGAATAGTTTAGCAAGTGTATGTCTCTTATGGATCAGCTACAACCTTGAAGTTGTGGTGATTGGAAAACAAAAAGTTTGTCAAACAAAATATAAAATTGTAACAAAAGAAGCCCTTTCTTAGAAATTTTCCAGATGGTATTTGAGAAACACACGTCAAGAATGCGTTCTTCAAATGCCATTCCTGGTTGTAGTTAGAATCCATTTCCATGCATTTGGTAAATCTATTGAAAGCATTCTCACTGCCAATGCAAAGGATGCTCCAGTTATCATAGGAAGTTCGTGAGGGCCCAAGATCAGCTACTTCTGTGTGAAAAATAAGTTGCTGCATACAAATGATGTTAGTTATGGTATTAGCCAATGCTTTCTTCTTAAGTTTGGATGATTGTGGAATTTTTATAGTCTCATTTGTACTTCCAGAAAATCCATGAATCACCTGGAAATATTGTCTCCACCATAATGGCATTAACATCAGCAATCATTTCTAACAGAGATGAACATAAAAGAAACAATCCCAAATCAATGGTATTTTAACTACATCTAGTTATACAATGCCTATTTATATGAATTGTGGTGGATGCCTGTTGAAATTGGTTGACAATGGACTCCTGTTGAAGAAGATCCAGTTTATGTCTACGTGCTCCTTCAATGACAGTTTACAAGTATGGAATTTACAGTAAGAGTCAAAAGACAACAGTTTCATAGTTTTTTCCCAATATCTTACTGTTCTAACAAATTAAATGTTTGATCAAGAACCAATGGCTCACCGCGCCTGTTCTCACTCAAGACTAGCAAGTTGGAAAGGAAAGTTGCTCTCTTTTGCAGGGCCTTTCATCATTTTCAATCTATGAAATTACCTATCTCTCTTTCGTTTTCCTAAGTGGGTGATAAAGAAGTTTTCTCTGGCGGGCGGTGTGGGGATGGAAAGACCTTTTTCAAGACCCATACCAACCATAGTAATTGTAGAACAAAGCGGAATTGATGACCTCATATAGGTCAGCGCCTTTATATGAGAAGAAGGCGTACTCACCTAAAAGATGAAGTGAAGTGCTTAATAATAAAGGAGGATGACCAGCAGAAAACACGGGTTAGGATTAGGAAAAACCAACCATATATAGAAAGAGAAGTATGATAGTGGTTGGGCTTCTATGGGAGTGATTCCCCAGTGTGAGTGACTGTGATAGCTGTGGTTGGGCATCCGAAATTGGTGTGTCCTTGTGGAAAACCACATTGAGCTCAGGGCCTAATAGATTGAAGGATTGCTCCCTCGAAGGCATTCAACGTTGTTAGTTCTGTACGTGTCAAGTTGAACACTGGCCCTGCATTACTTGCTTGTGCAATGAGCCAGAACTATATAACATAGACATTTTGGCAGTTTGTTTTGGTGTGTAAACAATATAGCAGTTATTTCAATTTCTATGCATTTTGCTATTTAATCTCTTTTCTTGGTTTCCCTTGCTGAAAAATCATCTATTTTATGCGAAAATTCTCTACTTGGTGATTTTGTGCAATTTTGTTCAGTTTGTCTTTGTTGGTTATTGGACTTTGCTTCTTTTTGTTCTTCCTTCTTTACTCATTTGCTTATGTATGTCCATTTCATCTTTTGGTAAGAAGATGGTGATATGGTAACTGTAAACCTTTCTTGTTGAAGCAGTGAAAATGAAAGTTTAGGCTTATCTTGTCAAAGATGCAAAAACATAGAGAAATGATTCTCTTTGTTTATGAACGTACTCTTCCTAAATTTTCTGAATTTATGAAATTAAATTGCAGGATTTTACTTTGGGCAGGACTGTTCTGCTTACTTTGCAGACACTTGCATTCGTCTTTGGAGATGTTGGAACAAGTCCGTTGTATACCTTCAATGTTATGTTTAATAAGGCTTCCATAAATGGGGAGGAAGACGTCCTCGGAGCACTTTCACTAGTCTTGTATACATTGATCTTCATACCATTGGTCAAGTATGTCCTTGTTGTTCTTTGGGCCAATGATAATGGAGAAGGTGTGCAACCTATGAAGTGTATTATATTTCTTTCCTCTGTTCATGGCAACATTATCATTCAGGAAGTCACAATATATTTTTGCTGAATGTTCATTTCAGGTGGAACATTTGCTTTATACTCGTTGATGTGTAGACATGCAAAAGTCAGTCTCCTTCCTAATCAATTGCCATCTGATGCTCGGATATCTAGTTTTAGGCTGAAGGTGCCATCTCCAGAGCTTGAGAGGTCACTAAAGATTAAAGAAAGTTTGGAAACTTCACTGCCACTAAAAAGGCTGCTTCTCATGTTAGTTCTTGCTGGTACTTCTATGGTGATCGCCAATGGAATTGTAACTCCTGCAATGTCAGGTATGGTGTTTTATTTACTATCTTTTGGTAAATATGCTATCCAAACTGCTAGGCATGAATTAAGTGCCTGACTTTAAAAGCTTAAGTGGGAATTAATTGGCATAAGTAGTATAATAGCTATAAAGCATAAGTAAAGGTATATGTGTAATAATAGTTTGAGATAATAATATACATGTATATTTAACTTTTCATGAATATGCATCAAGATAAGATTCTAAACAATAAATACCAGGAATCATGTAATTTACGCATAACAAATTAAAACACCAATAACCTTGAATAAAGAAGAGAGAAACTGTTGTGGTAGAAGAAAAGAGAGTAAGAGGAAAGAGGAGGAAAACCATAGAATGAGAAAAAATTGAAAGAAGAGAGGAAAACATAGAATGAGTACCTGCCTGAAAAGTTTTTGAAGCTGGTATACAGAGTGTTTGTGTAGGTTCCCTGCGTAAAGCCCATTGATGACAAGAAACATTTTTCTCTAGAAATTCATAATTGGATGGACCTTTTTTATTATTTCTTGACACTATGACCTGCATAAAGCCCCAACTAGTTATCTTTTGATTTCTTGAAAAAAAAATAGAAAGAAGTTGAGAGGAAAACCATAGAATGAGTACCTGAGTAGTAATTAGTAAAGTTGAACTACAAAGAAACAGTTGAACAAATAAGTCATGGGTGACTGTATGATTGCTTTGTTTGGCTGCAAACAGACACACACATATACATTACATACACATGCACACACACACACAGAGATTACTCGTAAGTACTGTCATTGCTGGTCAGCTTCTGTCATCAGTTAAAGTTGCTTCTGGGGTTTATCTTGAAATCACAAGAAGAAGGTCCAATAGCAAGCCCTAATAAATAATAATTAGAATTCTGAAAAACGAAACAGAATATGCAGCCCAACCTTTTTTCTGCAGCGTGGGATGAAAAGTGTGATTTGTGATTGAAATTTTGATTTATTTCCTAGATGCTTTAAAAGTGGGAGAAGAAGAATGCAAAAGTGTTGGAAGAAAACTATTGAACATGATATAGGTTTTCCACTGTTTAATGCTAATATGGCACAAGATCAAGCTTTATGGTTCAAAAGATCTGTTTAACAACCCCACATAGTGTAGGAAAAAGCTTGGTTGTTATCATTGTTGTTGATTTCCAAGATGTTTCCTTAGCGAGTGAGACCATGTAAAAAATGTGATAAGATTCTCATCTAATTCTTTTTTGTGGCATGAAAGTAGCTCATGTAAGAAACTAAGATGCCTAGTCGGGGCTTAAGCAACCGAAATGATATACTGTCTAGGCAACCATGTTAGATGCTAGGCCAATGTCTAGGCACAATTTTGAGTGTAATTTAACGTTGCCGATTGATGTTGCCAAGTTCAAATGATCCTCTGTTCCATACCATTTGAAGTCCCTTTGTTATCTGGAACCTTGACAGCGTTATGTGGTTTTCACCTCCATCATTTGGCATTGCAGTAATGTCAGCTGTTGATGGTCTCAAGATTGGAATATCTGGAGTGAAACAAGGTAATTCATGAGCTCATTGAACAATGTAGAATGATTCCTTACTGATCTTTTTTTATTTCCTTTCCCTAATCTGCAAGACAATCTTTTTTTCTCATGTTATGTTGCCTGTATGCAGGGGAAGTTGTGCTGATATCGGTGGCATTCCTCATTATCTTGTTTTGTGTACAGAAATTTGGCACAAGCAAAGTTGGCCTGGCCCTTGGTCCCGCTTTATTCTTATGGTTCTGTTCTCTTGCGGCAATTGGTATCTACAACATTTTGAAGCATGACACAAGTGTTCTGAGGGCATTTAATCCTATACACATCTACTACTTTTTCAAGCGGAATTCGAGCAGAGCTTGGTTGTCACTTGGCGGGTGTTTTCTATGTGCTACTGGTAAGTACATCTAGAGGTTTATGGTTGCAGAGTTTCTTGCTGCCATGTGATGCATTTGAAACCTTCCATTCCACCTAGATTTGATGAAAATTATTGAATTTTATGCTAGTCAGGAGCCCAGGCCTAAAGTTGTCAGCATCCTCTGGACTTTTAAAGAGATTTGTGCTGCTCTAATATCCTAAAAATGATTAATATGTGGAATTGTGAGGCCTGATAATGCTGACTATTGGAGCATTTGTTGATGAAATATATCTGGTCTTTGATGATGCTTGTTAGATTGTTATCATAATAATGAGCACTCTACAAGCCTGTTATGTGCAACCTATTTTGGTACCTTTTTACTTCAGAAAATGGAAACTATCGGGAAAATGTGACAGCAAACCAGACTAAATTCTTTACATTTACAAAGGAAACAAAAACTTTTGTTTCTCTTATCTCTTAGTTCTTTCCATTGTTTCTTCTACTAGAGTTTTAATATTAATTGACCCAAAACCTGATTGCTTGGAATGGGTCTATTTCAGGTTCTGAGGCAATGTTTGCAGACCTGTGCTACTTCCCTGTTAGGTTGGTACAGGTATAACCAGTTTAAGGGTATTAGTGCAGCTGTCATGTAGTGTCATTTTCTTGTTTACTTGTTAAACATTTTGGAGAAAGCATTCCTTATTATTTTTTCTCACATTTAACTGATTGGCATTAACTAATGTGATTGCAGGTCACGTTTGTTTTCCTAGTCCTGCCATGCCTAATGTTAGGATATCTAGGGCAAGCTGCCTTTTTGATGAAAAACCTCGATAAATCTGATCAAGTCTTCTTTTATTCTATACCGGGTAATTTAACAATTATGGTTGTTGCAATTGCTCGTAACTTCTTAGTTATATTATTTAAGAAGTTAAATAACATTACGATCAATGACAACAGATGGAGCTTTCTGGCCTGTCTTTATCATTGCCAATGTTGCTGCATTAATTGCTAGTCGAGTAATGACATCGGCTATATTTTCATGTATAAAGCAATCAGCTGCGCTTGGCTGTTTTCCTCGTCTTAAAATCGTACACACTTCGAGGAAATTTATGGGCCAGATATACATTCCTGTCATGAACTGGTTCCTGCTTGTTTTCTGCTTGCTGGTTGTCACCACCTTCGCGAGTACAAATGAAATCGGAAACGCTTATGGTATCTTCATCTAACCTCATGGTTCTATGTTACTAATTTGATTCCATTTGATTGGTTATCCAGCACCTCACTATTATTATCTTCTGATCAACAGGAATTACGGAGCTTGGGGTGATGATGGTGACTACTGTCTTAGTAACGTTGGTCATGATTCTAATATGGCAGATCAACATTGTCATTGTGCTTGCCTTCTGTCTTCTATTTCTGGGAGTTGAGCTAGTATTCTTTTCTTCAGTTCTTTGGAGTATCCTTGATGGAAGCTGGGTCATTCTGCTATTTGCAGCTATTGCATTTTTGGTGATGTATATATGGAACTACGGTAGCAAGCTGAAATATGAAACTGAGGTGCGGCAGAAGTTATCAATGGATATAATGAATGAACTGGGCCCTAGCCTTGGAACTATAAGAGCCCCAGGAATAGGCCTGCTATATACTGAGCTAGTCAGAGGGGTCCCAGCAATATTTGGGCAGTTTCTAACTACCCTTCCAGCGATTCATTCTATGATCATATTTGTATGTATTAAGTACGTCCCAGTTCCAGTTGTTCCACAGAATGAGCGATTTCTTTTCCGGCGAGTGTGCTCTAAGAGTTACCATATATTCCGCTGCATTGCAAGGTACAGCAGACTTTCATAAACTTTTATGCCTTAATGTTTGTTAACCGCTTGTGTCACAAATGAGCTATCTTCCAAGCTTTTAGAATTCCCCTTTATGAAGGTTTTGTTTTGCAAACTTGGGTATGTTTCATTCCTGGGGTGTGCCCAACAATTATAGATTAAGAAAGGAGATGTTTACGGGCTCTTATGTTGGCAGCCACATTAAGATAGTCATTGAGCAAGGTCCTACAGGACTAAAATGACCGGAGTTGCTATCTCTACCATAACCTTGACGTGATTGTTCGGGTCCATGTGAGCATTTGGAACCAAATTTCAGAATGGACCCTATTTCCAGGATACTCGAGTTACATAGCCATGTCATCCGTGCCTTTTTTACGTTTTCTTTTGCCGACAAGTTCATGTTTATTTGGTTTCTACAGGTATGGCTACAAAGATGTGCGCAGAGAGAATCATCAGGCATTTGAGCAGCTTCTTATAGAAAGCCTTGAGAAGTTCATCAGGAGGGAAGCTCAAGAGCGTTCACTGGAGAGCAATGAGGACAGTGATTCTGAAGAAGAGGATCCCTCTAGGACCCTTATTGCTCCAAATGGCAGTGTATATTCACTTACAGTGCCCCTTCTGTCTGACATCGAGAGCGTTATTCAGCCACGCACAGGGTCAAGCACCTCCATGGATATAACCTCAGCGAGCGAAAGAGAAGCCGAAATATCCACATTAGAGGGAGACAGCCTCGAGAGAGAGCTGTCATTTTTACGGAGAGCCAAGGATTCAGGGGTGGTCTATCTTTTAGGACACGGAGATATCAGAGCAAGGAAGAATTCTTGGTTTATCAAGAAGCTGGTAATCAATTATTTCTATGCGTTCTTGAGAAAGAATTGCCGAGCAAGTATTGCAACACTGAGCGTACCGCACACAAACTTGATGCAAGTCGGAATGACCTACATGGTATGAGACATATCACGTCGACTCCGCCTCTTCCTTTTCCTTTTTTCCCTTTTACTGGTCTGTCCTTGTGGAGGAGCACGGGCAGGGCACAGGTTGTGGCATTTGACATTGTATTCTTTTCGTAAACTGGTTGATTGTGTCAACGTCGCTAAGAGGAGAGCAGTATACAGCTCCATAAAATGGCAAAGCATGTTTTGATTCACGTATAGCAACAAGATTGCTGTTATGTACAGGTCAGTGTTGTACGCATAGCATCAGCTTCCGTTTTTACTGGAGTATATGCTGTTACGATGCCAAAGTTTGAGCTAGTGTGGAAAGCTTTTCCTAGACATGTGGGCATGCTCGTCTCCTACCTATATGCGAAAATGCCCTTATCCGTATTGCCCTGACTGGCTATGATACCAACATGCTGAACCTTGTCTCCACATTTTGCTTGATTTTATTTCTCAAACACGGTCCAACTTTATTTTCATTCAATGATAATACAGACTGTCAACACGTTAAAAGAGGGAGACAAAAGACTATTGAAGTGTTGGAATCAAATCAATAAAACATGTACTTGATGGTTTCTGGTTAAATGCTAACGTAACACAAGATTGAGACTAAGAATCTGGCTGACTGACCCCACTTAATGTAGAGAAAGGCTTGGTTTTAGTTTTGGAGTGATACAGGGAAAATGGACTTTGAGTTTGGGGTCCACAAAATTTTTCCATTTTATGGTGGTGGTACATCCCTTCACAGATCCGCATAGCGCCAGTGCCATCCTTGAGCCTTGAAACCATCTTGTCAACTAGAAATCTGGGTGGTCTCTCAGAGTGGGTGAAATGCACAAACTTGACGACTTTTTGTATCCATAATGCATCACCCCAATAATCACAATCAGTTTAAGCTTGTTAAACAAATTAACCTGTCCAATTATATATCAGCCATAGTTACACACCTCGCCCTCGGGTCACGAAAGGGTCGGCTCTTCAAGTCTCAGGAATTCAGTGCTCAAGTGGAAATATCATATAGGTCTGCCTCCCTGGCTCGCTTGTGCAAGTGCACACGCACACGCACTTTGCAATATCCAACCGAAGCATGCCCGCAGGAATGCACCCCATGCACTGCTCTTTTAAGTTGCGTGGTAAAACCTTCTATGATCCAGGAAACATGAAATAGTAGATGAGTTCAGTTTCAATCTGGATGAAATAATTAACTAAAAAAGTGTCCCCCAACGTTAGAGGAACTGGCAGTAGCAACTATTCACCGCATATTCAAGGATTACATATACTGCAGTTCCCAATGGAACCAAATCGATGCCCGCATATAACAAGTGAAGACTATACACCACTAGCTAATAAGCACATTTAAAGTGGGAAACAAAAACCATGTTAATCTGCTGCCAATCTCTTGCTCTTTAATTTAGCCTTCTTGGAAGCTACCTGACAATGTTGCGAACCATTCAGCTTAAAGGTTCTTTTCAACCTACTTGCATCTTTTACGTCTTCGATTTCATTTGTCGTAATCAAGTCTCCCTTGGGCTCAACAGAAGTACCTAAACCAAAAGTAACCATCAATGTCAAAGACCCTAAAGAAAGCGGAAGAAAAGCTCATAACTAGTCTAGAAAAAAACATGGTCAAGGAGCTTGGTTGATAGCACAGAATAACGTCTTCCGATTGGCTTCCACTGGCAGAAGTTCAAACCACCAAGGGGCATTTAAAGAACAAAAGTTGTTTACACAAAAAGGAGAGCTGCATCTTATTCAGAGATTTAATATTATAACATCACATGAACAGAAATTGTTCTCGCGCCCTCCAGCAGCTAACAAAGCATGAGACCAACTACATTTGCAGCGCTCACCCGATGAATATAGATTAGCAAATACAGAATTCCAAATCCCCATCCATTGTTGGCTATGGCTTGTTTGGTTTATGCCCCAGTAAACAAGGTTTCCTCATATCCTCAGCAAACCTCGTAAAAAACTAGGTTTACAATTTGATTAGACTAGGTTTTGCTTTTTGAATGACAGTAAATGTCTCCGAGAGAAAGGAATAGCAACTCAATTTCACCAAATCCAGTTATTGCAAAACAACATTTATGCCAATAAATCATTGCACATCTTTGCAGTTTTTGCGGATAATGAACTAGCTAAATAAAAGGCCATAGCAGAATGAGTGAAAGAAATACCCGAGGCAACAAAGGAGGTATTGAACACCACGCTCGTGACTTCTTGTTTGAGAAATACCTGTTCATGTTTACAAATTGTTTTTTCGAGACAAGTCACATAGTAAGCTAGAACTTAGGATTAGGGGAGCAAAATTTAACAACAGCAACTTATGTTCAAATAAAAAACAAAAGAACACATAAAAAGATTTTCATACATCATGGTAATGAACTGCAGCGCAGTATGGTTTCAAGATGAAAGATGGAGAATAATAAAATGCAGACCAACAAAGCAAAGTAAAGTGAAAGCAATGATGGTGTGATCATTTTGGGTTCCTTCATGTATGTCTAACAAGAAAATGCATTTTAAAACCATTGCAACTCAAAACACATAAAATAGTATAAACTAGAAAAAGTGGTTGAAACTATGATTTAGCTACTCAATCCAGTTAGGTTAAAGTTCCAAGTTTTCATCATCATATGAACGCTCATGTTTCTCTCCTACAGTAGACAAGGCCTGGAAGAGTCTACATTCTTGGAGTGGCCATTTGTTCATTTTAGGATGAAGTGCCTCAGTTCTCTCACCAGTGGTTGTTTCAAATATTTACGAGGAAGTCAACCTGATCACCTCAGTGCTGCATACGGTGCTCCTTTAATGTTTTATGTGTTCCAGTTAGAATAAAGTGTTCATGGTCACATGAACACCTCATATTGTTCTCATTCTCTGGAAAAAGCTTGAAGAGTCTCATTCTTGGAAAAGACATCTGTTAATGTTGGGAGGAAATCACTCTGATTACCTCAGGCATGACTATTTGATATTTTTATGAGGAAGTCAATCTAATCACCTCAACCCTGCCAACAGTGCCCATTTATTGTTTCGTGTGCTTCAGCTATCCTGTCCTGAACTCTGCATTGCTTGAAAGAATAATGACAGTTTTCCTTTACCGAGAGGAACAACAAAATAAATGTCATTTGATGCATCGGAAACCATCTGCTTCAAGGGAAGCAGACCTAGGTATTAGGAGGGCCAGAGAATTCTTAGTTCCTAGACTAGCTTGGGGGGCTTGTGTAACACCGGAAGAACCTTGATTGGATTTACTTGAGAAGTATTCAGTTTGAGTCTTTATGATGTCAAATTCCTAGCCGTCACATGTTAGGATCAGAAAGGGATTAAAGAGAGCATGTCCACATTTAAATGTTGAACTATCTGGAAAATATGAGAAAACATGCCCCTTCAATTTGGTTTCAATACATGACACTTTTCAGTGGCTGGTTGTCAGTGCTAATGCATGCTAAGGTGAGGCAAATGGTGGAAGTGTTTACGACTCTTTCATCTCTAGTCACTAATAAGTTTCAGCAGTTTTTCACATCCTCGAGACTCACCTTGCAGTGCACAGGTGGACAATCCATTGGAATGCTTGATCAATGGGAAGTCAGCAGATTTAGACACCGTCAGCAGGATGTGAAGGATGTTAGAAAATCTTTTATCTCTAGTCACTAATAAGTTTCAGCAGTTTTTCACATCCTCGAGACTCACTTTGCAGTGCACAGGTGGACAATCCATTGGAATGCTTGATCGATGGGAAGTCAGCAGATTTATACACCATCAGCAGGATGTGAAGGATGTTAGAAAATGGGCCGCTCGGGCCCAGCCCTGATAGACCCTGGCTAGTCGGGCTGTGACCAGCCCTCCTCCCCTCTCTTCTTCCTCTCTTCTCATGTATTCTCTCTCTTATTCCCTCTTGTAATCTTCTATAAATACCTCACTCATGTATATACTTTTTCAAGCCTTTTGTGGTTAAATAATATTCATTTTCGGTATATTATGCTTTTGTTGCATACGCTTTATTATAACATTCTTCTAAGGCTTTTGTCTGTGATATTTTGAGGTAATATTCACTAATCTTATGCCACTACATTGAAGCATCGTCTTCATTTTATGATATTAGAGCTTCGTTTAAAGGAAATCAAGCACATCGGAAAGCATGCCAACTTAGGGAAGTCCACGACTCTTGACATTTGATATTTCGAAGTCGAGATAACTTTAAAAAATTTGCTTATTTTGAAAATTGAAGGAAAGGAATGAAGTTTTCAAGTAAGATAAGTTTCTTTGAATATTCTTGATGGTAATCATGTTATCTTCAATGCATCATTTTTAAAAATCCTTTCATTCCAATTCATTTTGGTTATTGTTGATAGTTGCTATCATTTATTGTAGCAACATCCTTTTCAAAATAAGCATGTATGTACTTGGAGATATACAATCTTAGCTATGTTTCATATTTGTTTTCTCTTAAAATGTCTACGCAAGACATGTTCCTCCGATTAGACATTTTGAAGTTTTAAGCTTTGTCCTTTTCCTGGTGTGTTTTAAGATTTTATCTTAAAGCTTCAAAACTTAAAGTTTTGTATAGAAAGGCATCATACTTTTCTTGGAAAGTCTTCGTTTCTAGCCTATAATGAGGATTGATGTTTATAAATCGCATTGAGTTTTTAAACCAATTTGCATTCTTAGAAAGATGATCTTCTATAAATCATGTGATTCTTTAAAAAAAAAGAGTTTTTTTTGAAAATTATTCTCTCTATATTTTAACAACATAAATGTTTTCTTTGTTCCAAAGACTTCTTTCACATATCTTAAGACCTATATTGACGTTTCTATCCATGTTATGAATTTTCATAGACGAAATCCTAAAATTCATTTATGTCTTCTTGGATTTAGTATTATATGATTTGTCATAAATTAAAGTATATGTTTTACTAGTTCATATAATTTTGTGATAATTCGCACTAATTAATGACTTATGACTGATTGTTTTCCTATGAAATTAATTCCAAGCATACATTATCATACATTATCATGTAGGTCATGTAGAGCATTTTGTATTAATAAAGTATCATTTTGTTCAAGGAAAATTTGTGATATATATAAATTGTGTGAAACTTCATATGTGCTTTGGGCTCTATTTTGAGCTCATCATGCAATATTTTGAGTTATATACTCATTAGTATTAACACTATTAATTTTTGATTCCAAGTATAGATTGTGTTCTTGTGTTTGCATAATATGTGTATTGCTCATATAATAGACATATTCAACCCTTCAATTCAAGTTGACTTCACTTGGTATTCAAATTCAAGTTCATTCAGGCGTGTTCTTTCCAACTTATATACAATTTTAATTGTATCAATTGTTTACTGTTGAGATGGATGAGTGGTCATACAAGAAAAGACCGTATACATAATGAGGTTATTAGAAACAAATTAGGAGTGGCACCAATAGAGGATAAAATGAGAGAACATCGTTTAAGATGGTTTGGACATATAGAAAGAAGATCAAAAGAAGAACCTGTAAGAAGGTTAGAAAACCTAAATTTGGAAAGTATTAAAAGAGGTAGAGGACGACCACAAAAGTGTTGGAAAGAAACAATAAAGAATGATCTAGCTTATTGGGAGTTAACTGCTAACATGGCACACGATAGAGATCTGTGGAAACAAAGAATCCATGTAGCCGACCCCGTCTAGTATGGGAAAAGGCTTAGTTGTTGTTGTTGTATCAATTGTTTACTGTCATGGTATAAAGAAAATTGTATTTTGACAACAAGTTGCAATTCAACATGTTCATTGATAAGAAAAATGCATTGAAATTTTTAGATGCTTTACAAACTTGTTTATTAGATCAAAAGTGTATTTTAAACAATAAGTTACATCTCTTGACATGATTAAGATTCATGTTGTTGGTTGTTTGTTAAAGACCTTTGTGATTAAGGTATTTCACGTTTGATGAAACAATCATTATTTGAAGATTCACTTATTGTTGTTTGATAACTTATTATCTTGAAAAGTAATATTTTCATGTGATTAATGCCTCCGTATTATTGGCCTTTTGTTGAAGACCTTTGTGATTAAGGTGCTTATGTTGTTGGTTATTGGTTGGAGGTTAGTCAATGTTGAAAATGTAATCGTTACTTTTTGATAAATGTGTTTCAAAGTATTGCAAGAATTCTTGCTTTTATGTGGAAAAGATTCCTTAAGAATGATATTTTCAAACTTGTTTTTCATTATCTAGAAAGATTATTTTATTCTTCGAATCATGGAATCAGGTTTGAAATTATGACTTATCGACCTTGGTTCTTGTTTGATTTGGTTGAGTTCGAGTTTCGTCCTTCGGGTTAATGCTTATCTATAAAGCTTTGGGTTCAAGTTTTGTCCTGAAAACTCAGGTTGAAGCTTAGCCTTAAAGCTTGTGTGGTATACCAAGGCCTTCAGTAATATTGTAATGATTCATGAAATTATTTGATATAAACAATCTTACTTAGATGATCAATGAGTTGTTATTTTAAAAGCCTTTGCTTCATTAAAAGTTTGTTTTGCATTAAAAGAATGGATTTGCTTTGCATTAAAAGAATGGATTTGTCATAATTTTTATGTTTTCAGAAAAGATGTAAAGCATGGCTATTGGTTGAAGAAAAGATGTAAAGGAAGAAGTTGTCTTCATAGCTATAAATGATATTACAAACTCATGAAGTTGTTACTGTTCATGAATGATCATATACCTTGTCCTCTCAATTACTTCTATAGCGTTCAACTCCTAGTTAGCAAACTTCCAATCATGGTGTTGAAGAGTTATTTTTGTAATTTCTAATATTTGGGTATTATTGTAATTGCTCGTAGTACTAAGGGTATTTTTACTGCTTCTATTGCTCTATAAATAGAGTTATAACATACTTCAATAACAAGCTGTCTTGAACAACCTTTGATTTGTATTTTGACTCTCTTGTTCTTGACTATTGTTGCATTCTCGGCTTGTGACATCCATACTTAGATGCTTTGATATCTTAACGACTCGACAAACACTTTTACACTTTGCAACTTGGCTGATTCAACATTCAATTATCAACGATTATTTACATGGTATCAAAGCCTTGTTTCGAAGAATTCGAGTACATCGAGAAGCATGCCAATAATGCAAAGTTCGTGAAATGACTCCAAATTTGAGGTAACACTAAGACCTTTGATTTTTCCTTAAAATAGAGAGCAAAAATGAATCGTTCATATGTATTCTTGACCCGAAATGCTATCAAAGTTGGGCAAGAACTATGAAAAAGTATTTTTTGTCAAAAGATTTTTTAGGTTATATTGACGAGACGATTCAAGAGCCGACTTTAAGAGAGTCTTCAAAGGAGACAAGCTATAACATTATGACAAATGGATGGACCTGCAGAACATTGTTAAACTTTTTTATCTATTGACCTAAAGGTCTTATGTTTTTAAAGTCTCTTGACTTGTCAGATAATCGTTACACTGCAAAGAAGTTGAGGGAGGAACTTAATAAGGTTGTTAGGGATGTTCAACCTTTAAATGTGGTCCAAATTCTTATAGGTACTGCATCTAATCACAGATTAGATGGAAAAGATTTGCCAAACACTTATGGTACATTTTGACGCTGTGTGCAGCTCATTGCTTGAACCTCAGACTTTAGGGTATTTGTCAGTTGGATGAAACTAAGACAGCAGTCAATTGCTGCCAAGACATCACGAAATTTAAAGGAATCATGCACTTGTGGTGAGAATGATGGGGAGATGCGCGTGTGGAGCAGAACTTATTTGCAATGCAGCTACTCTTTACTACTAACTTCTTGTGTATGTAGAGCACTGTAAAGCAAAAGCAAACAAGCAAGCAGTGCAACAATTACCACTTAATAAGAGGAAGCGTGTACATAATATTCCAGGAAACAGCATTTCAGAGAGTTTTGGGACGCATGCTATTATTTGTTGAAAATATCAACCACATTAGTGAAGATTTTGGGGTTGATTGATAGTGAAGAGAAGTTCTCTATATACTATTTGTATGAAGCAATGGATAGGACAAAGGAGGCAATTAGAGATAATTTAAAGAAGAAGACAATGTATAAGCCAGTGTGGGACATCATTGACAAGAGACGAAGAGCCTAATTGTATCATCCTATTCATGAAGTAGCTTATTACCTGAATCCTGCATTTAGATATTCAGCGATATTTAAGGAAGTGGAGTTCATAGAGGCATCATTGATTCCATAGCCAAATTGGCCCTAATGATGAAGCAGATACTATACATCGAGAGTTGTAGATGTATGATAATGCTCAAGGATTATTGTGTATCCCTACTGCTATTCGGAATCATTCAACAATGCAGACGGATAATTTCAGGTCTTAAAGTTTATAATTTTATATTTTTCTTTACATTATTATGAATTATGCTGCTATTTTTTAATGATATGCATTTTTTTTTTTTTGTTAGATGTGTGGTGGAAAATTGTTGGCACTGGCTGCCCAAACCTGAGAGCTTTTGCTGCTAGGTTACTAGGTCAAACGTGTAGTGAAACCAGAAACCAGTTGAAGCATAAAAGATTTAATAAGTACATTATAAGATGCACCTTTATGGCAGGAATCTAATTATTCAATGATCAATCGCAACTTTTGAAGTTTATTGTTAAATTTATGATTTTTCTTTTAAATTCTATATTTCATAATTGTAGGCAATTGGAATGGCATTTCAAGAACACATAAATGACCAATTTGATCCAATTAGCTTGGAAAACGTTGATATATTAGAGAAGTGGATTGAAGAGTAAGAATCAAGTGTGCTGACAAAAGATGGAAAACAGATCAACTTGGAAGCCATACAATAGAATGAGGAAGATGATGAAGCAGTTCATTTTGATGATGATGATGGTGGTGGTGGTCTCCATGATCAAGATTTGGCTAAGCTTGAGAATTTCTCAATGAGAATTATGATTTTATTATTGGCTGGCATGTTGTAAACTTTATAATCATCAACCAACATGAAAACTTGTAACCTTTAACTTTTAAGTTACATATCATGTAACAATCTGCACTTGCTTTCATGTTCACTTATAACATGACTTGTTTGATAGCTTAATTTAGTAGAATTTAGAATCTTAGATTGCTAGCGCTTAGAATTTTGAATCTTGATTATTGTCACCAATGATCAGCTATTTATTAGCTTGTTAATGTCATTATTGCAAGTTGTGACATGATACAATCGCTTTAAATTTTTGCATTTTGGTGCTTTTTAAAATGTGATGCGAGCGATACATTACAATACAGATCGCCCGTACCATATCTTTATAAAAAAAAATGATATAGGTTACATATCAGCTTTTCTGCGAGTGAAGTAATTTCCATACATATGCAGAACATCAACACTACATAGTTGATGACTAGATTAATACCTGTCCGAATGTCAAAAGAGACAAGATCACCAGCCCCATTCCCTGTATGTATTGTATTTCCATCAGAATCAGCAATTGGGGATTCCTGAAAATCAATGGTGCAAACAGGCCTTCTTTAGGCAGAAATGTCATAAAGGTGAACCTGTTTTGCAATGTACAACAACAACAACTAAGCCTTTTCCCATACTAGACAGGGTCGGCTACATGGATTCTTTGTAGAACAACTAAGTCTGTTTTGCAACGTGCAGAAATGAAAATTAGTATTGTCCCAGTTCGCCACCATCAAATGGAATGTAATATACAAATATATGAGAGAATAAAACTTAAAACTGAAAAAAAAAAATCACAAGTTTCTAAATGAAATAGAAATAGACTCCGTTTTCCCCAATAATATAACATGAACTGGCTCCTATAGGGATCATGACCGGACCTCACTACGCCATTCTTAAAAATATAGCCACAAAATATCGGCAGAAAGGAAAATAGAACGTTCAATCAGCAGTATTCATAATAGATCCCAAAGGAACAACCTAGAAATATCTTTATAAATCTCACTTAACAAATTAATTCCTTGAATATCATATAAACCCAATGAAACAGTTAGTTTTTTAAGTTTTTGATTTACATTAAACACCAAGATTTTCTGGTAACTTTCCCAATGGTCATAATGTTGCAAGGCTGTTGCTAACGCTTCCTACGTGACAGAGATTATGATACTCCAGCCAAACTAAAAATGAGGACAAACATGCAAAACAAAAGGAAAAGGCAAAAAACAAAAGAAAAATAGAACATAATAAATAGGAGGAGAAAGCGAGAAACATAAGAACCTACAAAACAAGGAAAGCAGAAAACATCAAATCAAACTACATTTCTCACAAATAAGTGACCAAATAAAGCATACATCAAAGCCCTTAAAATCGACATACATAACACAACGATAATCTCTGCAGCTATTAATAGCAAGATGAACGGAATACTGTCTACATGAAACTAGAAACAGTACCTGATGCTGACAGGTTCCAGCCACAACCTTTCTATGATCTTCTTTCTCAAGAAATGTCGCAGCAGTAAACCAAGGAGGAGTGTAGATTCTAAGACTGTTAAGTGGAGGCTGTGATGGTAATAACAAAGAGATCGCAACTGTAAATACAGTAAACACACAGAAGGAAGATCTACAAAACTAATAAGAATGAAACACATAAACAACACCTTTGCAAAACGGAATTCTACAAAAATAATAATAATAAAGATTGACAACTTACAGATTTGGCCATCCACGTTCTACTACATTCATTAAGATCCCAGACACTGATTTCAACACCCTTCCTAGTTTTGAGGAAAAAGCACCAAAAGGTCAGAATTCTACATCACTAACTATTATATTAATGTCTCCTAGGAGTTCCAACAAACCCAAATCCAAATTCATGAACATGAAATGTTCATCATCAAATGTGAACACAGTTTGCATGAAATGCATAAGAAATATTTCTCCATGCACATTGGCAAGAAAGAACTAACCCTCCAATGACAGAATGAGACTCGTTCCCATCCACTGCAAAACAACATACAGTACCGGAACTACCTATAGTCCAAGTTCTTGTGCTATCCTCATACACGGATAAAGCATCACCACTAAGAAAGTTGTTTAAGGACGTGTTTCCTTTCTCTGTGCATGCAACAAACATATTCGACCTGCAAGAATAACAAAAATAATTCAATTATAATGTGCAAACAAAAGATATAGCTTAGCAAGATACAATTCAGACACCTATAGGTTTTCCTTAGAGATGTAACACCAAATCAACTGACTAAGAATACGCTGTTTGGTTCCAGCCAGTAAACACTATTATCAATGTAAAGAACCGGATACACATGTTCTGTTCTCACATACTTCTTTCCTCTTTTAGCTTTATGAGAGAAATGCCAACGTGTTTTAACCTTGAGAGGGGAAATGAGATTGCAGATCGCAAGGCAACAGAAAGGTAGGTTGGAAAAAGTACATAACCAATTAGGCATAATTCAGCAGACCAAGTATTTCGTTTACCATTGAATATGAGAGAGAGAGAGAGAACCGGAAGCTATTCTTATGGTCCATGTTGCAAATAGAAATAAAGTACGATGCACTTTTTCTGAGTACTACAGTGTCAAGCCTGTAGGGGAAATAAAACCTGAAGATAAAATTTAAAGGAAAACAGACACTTGTCTCTGGACGTCTCTTTTTATGAATGAATATGAGAGAGAAAGAAGAGAGAAGAGAGGACTGCCAATGGTAAGAACTCGCAACGAGCATCAAGAGGGCTCCCTTGCCCATCTGAGAAAGGCAGCCCAGGGAAAGGATCGATTTGACTCTATACAGCCCTGGAAAGGAACTCTAGCGCCAAGTTCTTCAATTTTTCCAAAGGAGATAATGGCCCTTTTCTTATACTTCTAATTGCAAGAGACTTCTTTCATGCCAAAAAGTGTGTATTTCTATCATGAGATGCCTAAGTCCATTTGCACCCAACCACATCCCTTTGCATTCCTGCAAATACAGCTTGCCAGCCACATCCTCAATGTGGAATTATAGCGTGACATTTTGCTGCATTTAATGAAACCAATGAAAATGTGACAACTCTCAAGAAATATCAAAAGCTGACTATTTATATCAGATACAATTTTGTCACATGGTCATATACCTTGTATCAGTTTTGTTAGTCAAAAGATGCATGACTCTGCCCTAAAGAAACCACATCTTAAGTGCTTTAAGCGTTGACACAACAACTTTGTTAATATATACACATAATTTACTAGAAGAGAATGGTCTAACTTGCAACCAAGAAACAAAAGAGTATCCCCAGTGACAAGAAAACCATACTTGAGAACCTGACATTGTTTTGAGTGAAATAAATAGCCTCTCAATGCAACCTGTGGTTACACATATGCATCCATATAAAATGGCAAACTGGAAGACGTTACACCATATCTAAAGTTGAACCTATCCTGTACCAGAAAGGTCCGTCTGTCTTCACCTTTTCCTCTTATTTTTTCACTTGTTTCTTTCAAGTATAGACTATTTCTCCTGGAAATGAATTCTCATCTTTCCTAATCAAATATGAGATTTTTCTTTATAACCTAGCCATCATATCGGAGTGGATTAATATATCCATCATAACACTCTACCAAGAATGACATATGCCCATAAAAAGATTGAAGAAGCCGATAGACATCAAAGAACCTGATTGACATGGACCCAACAATTGTACATCAAAACAACCCCAGAGAAAATTTATACGACCATACGAACCTTCTTTTGAACAAATGTAGGCCCACAATAGGGTCAAGTTCTGCCTTTGATCCATTCAGCTGTTGACTGCCATCGGCATCTACAATTTTTGTTAAATTTTTAACCGCTCCGTCTCGAGCATTGAGTACCACAACCTAATAATGATGAAAGACAGTTTAAGAAATAAGCCCATATGAATAACATCTCCATAGAACATGTGCGAACAAAATGCATCTCCATGGAGACAAATGTAGTGAGTCGGGCGGTCTGGATCCAGGCCCACCTGAAAAGGGCAAGTGCACCGTTTTGGATTTGAACGGCTTCAAAAGAGGCCTTCACGGTGGACAGCGTCGAGACAGATTGGGGCAGCCTCGGGATAAGATGATAACGTCGAGCATCGACGAAAAATCGGCCAGAATCTGGTGAGTTTACCCATTTTTCAAATTTTCGATTTTTTCGATTCTTCATGAAAAACTTATTGATTGTTATCGTTTTGGGCTTGGGTCGAAGCATTGAGGTAGAACAAAGTGTTTTGGTGGGTTTGGGTACGTCGAGGGTGTCGATTTGGCCCGAAAACGATTCTGATTCGCCGACTTTTTCATTTTCTGCAGCTTGTCCTTTTCATTTCCTTTTTCTGGCAAAACGACACCGCCGATGGTTGTTCTTGAGCTTGGTCAAAAGAGGACGGTTAGACGAAGAATGGGTCACCTTTGGCGACCTTAATCGTCGTCGAAAACCGACGAAATTAATAACGAAAAACCATGGGAATTGACCCTTTTGGGCGTGTCCCCGTTTCCTTGTCGTGCCGTGTCCAGAATAACGTGAATCGGTACTGCTCCGTGTCGTGTCCTCGTGTCGCATGTTAAGAACATGTTCTGTGTCAAAACAGGTTCTATGTTCAAAATGGATCAAATTTGGGTCGTGTCTTGAAATGGATTTTTGGATTAGAAATAGGACCTATGTCAGTGTTAGAACATGGGCCCAAGTGGCCCGGCCAGACAGGCACTGCGGGCCTGGGACCGCCCAGCCTTGGCCAGCAGGGCCACTAGACGTTGGGGGCTGGCTGTGACCAGCCCCCTTCCTCTTCTCCTCTTTACCTCCTTCTCTCCTCTTCTTATTCTCATGTATTCTCCTCTACTCCATTGTTTCACTCGAGCCTTTCGTGGCTAATCAATAAAGATTATTTATTCGGTTGGTTCACTTTTTGTTCATTATTCTTTTGGTGTGCCCTCGTTGCACTCGGCTATAACCTTTTCTAAAGCTTTATAATAATTACATTGTGATCATATTTATTCATCGATCTTCCGCAACTATATTGGAGCATCGTCTTCATTACATAGTATTAGAGCTATTTTTTATCGTGGAAACGCTGATTGTCGCCTCCAGAAGCGTGCCGATAGTGCTATTGATTTTATTGTAAGTTTACCTCTTTATAATTATTTTTCTCTTTGAAATATGTCATTTTTATAGATGACTTTACTAGGTATATATTGGTATATATTTTAAAAGCAAAATCCGATGTCTTTTAAAATTTTGTTATCTTTCATAATCTTGTAAAAAATCAATTTGATTCTAAAATCAAGATTTTTAGATCCAATTCAGGAGGAGAGTTTATGTCAAAGGATTTTAAAAATCATCTCAATATGTTTGAAATTATACATCAAACTTCTTGCTCTAAGACTCCTTAACAAAATGGTATTTCCGAACGTAAGCATAGACATATTTTGGAAACCACAAGAACTTTACTTTTATGAAGTGATATTCCTAAAAATTTCTAGGCAGAAGCTATTATTACTACAGTCTATTTAATTAATCGGATGCCCTCTTCGGTTTTATAAAATGTGTCTCCTATAAAAAAAACTCTTTAACGTTTCTCTCAACTATTCAAGATTGCGTGTTTTTGGATGTAAATGCTTTGTTTATACTGTCAAAGACGATAAACTATCATCTCGGACCATAGAATGTGAACCAAAAAGGGGTATAGGTGTTATGATTGTAAAAATGATAAGCTTTATGTATCACGAGATGTTAAGTTTTTTTTAAATGAATATGTTTTTAAAGTCATGGATGATGATAGTTCTCTTGATGACTCCTATTCCTTCTTGAATGATATTTTAGGTGAAGAGGTAATTCATGAAGAAAATGATCTAGATGAACATATGATTACAAGACACTCTATTACACCTTTTGATCAACATTACAATAGGAGATCTATGCCTATTCCTAGAAGGTCAAACCGTGATTCTAGACCTCCTGAAAGATTTGTCTCATATGATAGATTTTCACCAAGACATAGAGCTTTAGTAACAAATATTTCAGCTATAAAGGAACCTAGAACCTTTAAGGAAGCCCAGTTATCACAAGACTGGATTCATGCAATGAACAAAGAGTTGGATGCTTTATATAGAGTCCAAACTTGGGATATTATCTCTAGACTATAAAAAAAAAGACTATAGGTTGTCGGTGTGACTATAAAATCAAGACTAATGGTGATGGCTCATTAGATCGCTATAAAGCTAGATTAGTTGCCAAAGATTACTCACAAGAATATGAAATTGATTATGAAGAGACCTTTGCTCCTGTGGCTAGAATGACAACTATTAGAACACTTATAGTTGTGTGTACCATTCATCAGTAACGTTAAAAATGCTTTTTTGAATGGTTGGTTGATGGAAGAAGTATATATGGAGCCTCCTCCTGGTCTCAATTTTCCTAGAAACCAAGTTTTAAAGCTCAAAAGAGCTTTATATGATCTCAAACAAGCTCCCAAAGCTTGGTTTGATAGAATGACTCAATTCATGACACTGCATTGTTTTACTATCTGTTATACTGACACAGTCTTGTTTATAAGAAAATCCTTTAAAGGTATTGTTATTCTTTTGCTCTACGTCGATGATATGATTATTATAGGTAGTAATAATATAGGTATCCAGTAAATCAAGCAAGAACTTGGTAATATGTTTGAAATGAAGGATCTTGGTCAACTTTCTTATTTTCTTGGCATTGAGGTAATTCATGATGATAGAGGTTTTTTTTTATCATAAACTAAGTTTACTAATGATGTTATTCTTAGATCAGGTATTACAGATGACAAAATTATTGAGACACTTAACGTAATCAACCAAAAGATGTGTTAATTTTGAGTGATCCCACACCTTATAGACAAATGATTGGAGCACTCACCTATCTTACCATAACACGGCCAGATATTGCTCATGTCGTTCATACTGTAAGTTAGTTTCAACATGCGCCCACCTCAGTGCATATGAGTGTTGTTATGAGGATTGTTTGTTATATTCGACAAACCTCGACTAAGAGAGTATTTCTATCTTCCTCTTTATCCTAGTTGCTCACATATACTGATGCTGATTGGGGTGGTGATGTGAATGACAGGCACTCTACTACCGGCTACTGCATATTCCTTGGTCACTCACTCATCTCATGGAGATACAATAAACAACAAAATGTGTTTTTTTCCTCCACCGAAGCTGAGTACCATGCAATGGCAACACAACTACAGAACTAACTTCGCTGCGACGACTATTTCAAGACTTTGGCATACAATTGGAAGCTCCTCCAATCTTGTTCTGCGACAACAAAAGTGCTATGTGTATAGCCAACAATCATACCTTTCATGAGCATACAAAGCATATAGAGATGGATTGTCACTACGTTCGTGAAGAGCATCTACAAGGCAATTTAACATTACAATTTGTAAAATCAGAGTATCAACTTGCAGATATATTCACCAAGTCATTACCTACTCCTCGCTTTCAGTCTCTAATTGACAAACTTGCTTTGTGATAATTACATTGCGGTGATATTTATTTATCGATCTTTCGTAACTATATTGGAATATCGTCTTACAGTTAGTAGTTACAGGTTTTGTGTTGACACAGTGACACTGTGTCACTCAATTTGGATCAGATATGGATCTAGGTATCAGTTCGGATCTCAGATAGCTTAAACGGATACATATTGGGTTTTAAGTGATTTTATGGTCATTTGAGATCCGATTTAGATACGGTTTGTTGCGTTAGATTCGTAGTTAAATAATTTTTAATATTTTAATTATTTGTAATTGTTTAGATATTATAATTGGAGGATTTGGCGGTGCTAAACTGGATCTTAGCGCTCGTTCATATAGGGGGTTCTGCATTCTTTTACAAAATCATGTTAGAAGTGATTTTTTTGTTTTAGATATATTTAAATATGCATGATTGATAAATATTTTATTGATATTTATGAAATGTTATTCGCAATTATGGGTTATTTGATATGTTTTTCAAATAGAACATGTTTATGATATTGATTGATAAAGAGCATGTTTTGATATGCATGTGTTGTATGAACATGGTAATTAAATGTCGTATGGATATAGATATGGCTTTGGCTTTAGATATTCGTGGATCTGGATATGATTTGTGAATGTGATGAAATGTAATTGGTTTTAAAAATATAATGAGGTGTGAATATACGAGCCATACTTGTGTGGGTTGTGTGGGGTATCCCGTGAGAGTCGACGTGGTTACCGTCGTGGACGGGGTTACTGATGTCACGTTAGAGAGACCCGAACGACTCCCGTGACCTTTGAGGCAGACACAGTATGGACTGTAATTATCGTAACTAATATGTATGCGTGTGTGTGAACGTGTGCGTATAAATTTGAGATCATGATTTAAAGGTAAAACTTTGCTTTGTTATAAAATGATTGTGAAATTATGGATTTAAGTTTAAAGATGTTTAACCTCCCTACTGAGCTATATATATATATATATATATATATATATATATATAGCATCAAGATAGTTAGAGTTGATAGAGCGGCCTCTCTCTATATTTTAGATGGTACGATAAGAAAGATTTAGAAAGTCTTTATTCGAGGTTATTCTTAGGTAGGCCCCACACCACTTGGGCTTATTGTTTAGATTTGAAATGAATATTTATTTGTATTTAGTTATAGCTCACCATTGCGCTCGTGCGGGAAGCGGTCACGTGGCATAGATTCGGACCGGGTCGCAGTCACCACCATAGCGGGTGTGACACTTACCTCCCCATTTTTCCTTGCCACCGCGAGAAGCTGCGAAATCATTAAGTTCTCACATATAAGAAAGGGCCCTCTAGTTTGTAAATAAATGAAACATGGTGAAAAGGGAAATAAGAGAAAAACATTAAGGACATCAAGCGTCACGCAAAAGTGTGACAAGGGGCTACAAGACTTACCGGATTGTTTGGGAAGTCGGCGAAAGACGCAGCAAGAACAGACCGAGAAGGATCGGGAACTCCCCATCTATCCACCACCTAGGGTATTCCATTGAAGCTGTGCGACTCGACAACTGCCAAAACCCCGAGAGAGGAACAGTGAAGCTAGAAACGAACGAAAGATCGACTGAAACTTCTCTTATTTCGGTTTCGCAGTGAATTTGGGATTGAAATTGGTTTTAGTGTTTCCAGAGTATCTCGGGTTTATGCTCACCTTTGAGAAGACCTAAGACGTCGGAAGTGATTGCCCGAAGCGGCGGGCAACCGGCGCACTCCGTCGAGATGGTTCGAGAAATTATGACGCGGGAGGCGAGAGACGACCGCGTCAGCCGGTGGCGGGCAATGACAGCGGGATTCCAAAGGGGGTTTAGTATCACCGACAGACGCGTGTCCCCGGCGGACTCAAAACTTCATCATACTTGTTTTACAATGATTTCCACGACTGCTTTTCCAATTTGGACCTTAATTTTCGAACAGTGGAGTCGGGTACGGGTCAGCACGTACCCAGCATCACTACATATGAAGGCACGGCACGTGCACATATAAATATATATATATAGAGAGAGAGAGAGAGAGAGGAAATCAGATTATGCTCTAACTCGTTCTCGTCCACAGTCTAGTTTAAAACTTTTAAAGAGCTTTAAAAAGTATGAAGGAAATTGTTGTTACATGTTTTTTAAGTAAGACATGAGCAAATAGCGTTAATAGTGGACAGGATCCGTAATATATGTAAAAGAGAGAGAAAGAGGTAGTGATAAATACTCAAACTTTATTTGTGCTTAAATGTATTTTATTATTTCAACATTCAATTTTTAAGATGAATAATTAAAATGATAAAAAAATATTTAATGAGTATGATAAATTGTAAAGTATAAAAGTAAACACTACTTTCAATTTGGATCTTCACCAATAGTCATGTTAATTAAATAGTGGAGATATTAGAATAGATATGAGCATAGATATGGTTTGTTTGATTAGCATGATCGAAAGTAAATATTTAAACTACAAATGTTTTATATTATATTTTAATGTTTTTCTTTATCACTTTAAAATCAAACAGTTGAAATGATATATATATTTATTTATTTATTAAATTTTTTTTTTTTTTAAGTTGTTGGGTTCTTATTTGTAGTGTCCTGTTTATGTCAACCTCGACAACTGGATTAAAGAGATGGGTCATTTATATAACAAATCAAAAGACTGAGAGAAGAGCAAAACACTTTTTTACATTAATTTTTATTTATGTTATCTTTTCAAATTGTGATCAATATCAATATGTACGGCATGTCATGAAGAGGAGAAAAATAAGAGCTATTTATATATAGAGAGAGAGAATAGAATGATTTTCAAAATGCAAACCACGTAAATTTCATGTGAACTAATCTCAACCATTTAATCAAAGAGGATGGACCATTGTTCTAATATAAGGTAAAACGTATATATAAAGGCAATCGAGTATTCTTTAAATAGTACATTAACTTTTATACTTTAATTTTTAATATTAACCATCCATAGCCCTTGATAAGATAGTTGAGATCAGTTTCTATGGAGCCTATATATAAATGGATCCTCCAACTTACACACGTACAATATTTATACATATAATATTACATATAGTGAGAGAGATAAATGCTTAACTCTTGTCTATGCTTAGATATACTTTAACTCACAACTCGAAGCTCGATTCAATGCATGATATTAAACTATCCATTGTCTAATAGTGCTTTGAATCCAACCCGAAAAATAAAAAGAATAAAATAAAAAGAAGTTAAAAGGATAGAAGAGGGTCAATTTAAAAAGACCTTTAGTGATTTGGTGAGGTATTTCATTGATTTGATGTATTTTTTATTATTTATTTGATATATTTATTTCATTTTTATCTAAATCAAAACAAATAAAACTATGTTAAGTTTTCAACTCGAGACTCTGATCATAGACGCTCCTCCCTACATCATTTTTTATTTTATTGTTCTTTTTTCTTATGTCTCTTTTTTCTCCTTTTTTTTCTCAAATCCTATTGTTCTTACTCTTCTTGATTCTTCCTTCTTTTATTTTTCTTTTTCCTTATTTTTTGTTCTTTAATGAGATTCGAAAGAGTATATATTGTCTACCTTTGAAGAAGCCAACAACGTTAAAAGCGAATGAAATATTGATCGTGGAAGTAAGAGTTCTCACAAGAGATATCCTCATTCGAATTGGGTAGGAGAAGAGAGAGAAAGTGACGAGGAGTAATTTTGGTATTTAAAGAAGAGATGTGTGAATAGTAAAAAAGTATGCAAATAGTAATATCTATGAAAAGATTTAATGCAATCAGTGTGTCAAGTACAAAACACAAAAGTACAATCATACTTTTGATTCAAATTTCTACCATTTAGCATTATAATAAAGCAATATAAATGTTTGAGTATACTATCTCTATATTTATATATAAAGAGAGAGTATAGTCCATACATAACTCATGCTCAAATAAACTATCATTTAGCCATTCAATCTTTTATATGAATGCTTGACATGATAAATAAAAACACTTAAAAGCCATGATATATTAATGTAAAGTACAAAGAGTATATTGATATTTTATTTTTGAAATTCAAATATCTACCTTTAGTCATGTCAACCAAACAATATAAATTTACAAGTGGGTTTCAACATCGATGATTGTGCACATTAACAACATTATATATATTCTAGAAACATATTAAAATGATTATATTATATTGATTATATGTATATGTGTTTTTATTGTGGATTATATATATATATACATATATCCATGAACAAATTAAACTAAACCAAACTTACTAAAATGATTGTTACATTAATTATATATAAGTGGAGAGAGATCATAGTCTCTGCATAGACTCATTCATGCTAAAATCTACTTAAAAATTTCGATCATTCTATTGTTGAAATCAATAATTGCAATCTTTAAGCAAAAGTTAAACAATATTGGGTGCATCTACAATAGTATTTTTTATTTTTTTATTTCAAAACGTAATTGTTGATCTCAACTGTCAAACCGTTGAAACCTTTAAGGTATGCATTTACCACATCCCCTCCCCCCCTCTCTCTCTCTCTATATATATATATATATATGTGTGTGTGTGTGTGTGTGTGTACGTTTCTATGGATTCAGCTTGAACCCAATCAGGTTATCTCTGGGCTTTAAGGTTACCAAACTTTGGTAGGGTGGCACCGAGAGCATTAGCTCAACAGCATGGCACTCTGATGCCGTTGTCCTTGATAGGGAGTTCGACTCCCATAAGGTGCATGTGTGTTAATTTTCTGCCTTCTCTTGTAACTAAAGAAGGGTCAAACTTGCTTTTGATGGAACCCGAAGTGACAACTCCTCAAACCTGATTTGACATCCCTAACTAAGTCCTACTCACAGGACTCGACTTATTTACTTAAAAAATAAGGGGAGAGATGTAAGGGTGGAAGACGAAGTCAAGAGGCAAAGTAGCTGTCATTTGGCTCGTACTAAACTCATTCATGTTTCGCTTTGTGATGTACGTGACCCAAAAGGTGAGCTAGTTTCTTGAGTTCCTCACAATAACAACGTGTTTGGTTCAGTTTAGTTCAGCTCATACACGAGCTCACTCGATCAATACAGATGCTCAAAAACCATGCCAAACCTAAACACATGGGTGGTACAAATATATTCAAATGGTCAAATGTGTCGCTTTTAAAGATGAAACATTATCTTCATCATCGTTGGAGTGGCGGATCTAGAAACTTTTAGGGTGGAGCAAATAGCCCTTCAAATGATTTAGGGTGAGGCGAATTATGTACTTCAAATTGTTTTTTGAAATTTGGAACCTCAGTTAAATATTGTTATGGAATGTAAGTTTGATCGTTCGATTACTTTAGAGGAAGTAGGAATTAAAATTGACACACATTGCATCTCTCAAAAAGAAAATAACTAGGGTTAATTTTTAAGAGTGATGAAGAGTTGATAGAGATGTTACGCATAAAATTAATGCTTATGCTGGTTGGTTAAAATGGAGAGGAGCATTAGGTATTCTTTGTGATAAGAAGATATCATTAAAGTTAAAAGATAAATATTATAGAGCAGCAATTAGACCTGTTATGTCAATCATCAACATGTATAAAAGATGTCTGTGACAGAAATGAAGATATTGATATGGATGATTGGTCATATAAGAAAAGACCGTATAAATAATGAGGTTACTAGAAAAAATTAGGAGTGACACCGAGAATATCGTTTAAAATGGTTTGGACATATAGAAATAAGATTGAAAGAAGAACTCATAAGAAGGTATGAAAAACTAGATTTTGAAAGTATTAAAAGAGGTAGAAGACGCTCACAAAAATGTTGGAAAGAAACAATAAAAGTGATCTAGCTTATTGTGAGTTAACTGCTAACATGACACATGACATGGTTATATGGAAACAAAGAATCCATATAGCCGACCCCGTCTAATATGGAAAAAGGCTTAGTTGTTGTTGTTGTAGTTAAATGTTGATATGCTACTATCTTGACATAAACTATTGAGAA
Organism: Brasenia schreberi; assembly: GCA_036023115.1. Lineage (NCBI taxonomy): Eukaryota > Viridiplantae > Streptophyta > Magnoliopsida > Nymphaeales > Cabombaceae > Brasenia > Brasenia schreberi. The sequence continues at coordinate 5,814,682 of JAYKKT010000063.1, forward strand.
TTTCAAATATTGTAAAAGTTAAATATTAAAATCAAACTTTTAATTTCAATATAATAATTGATATGTACGACTCTTTTTTATTATTTGGAAGGCCCGAGCTATCTTAATACCCAAAGTACCTTTCCACGTCTTCTCTCTCCTTTCAGTTTCTCTTCGTTACACTCTTCTTTCTTTTCCTTTTCTTCTTCGTCTTTCTCCATCTCACTCTATGTTATTGTCTATCGTTCTCCTAAGTATTCACTGGAAGTGTGTCGATAACAACACCCTTCACTAAAACCAAAAATTAAAAGCACTCAACCAAGCCATCGGTTTGAATCGGTTCTTTGAAAAAAATTGGGTAAGTCCGACTCATTTGAGTCACAAAGGCTGAGAATCCATTGATTACGCAAACCTCCGACTCATCTACGAGTGCTAAATGAGCCAAATCAACTCAAAAGGCAGTCCCTCGTTAGGTATCTTAAAATTGTTTGTATTCATCTAATTAGCTCATTTGGACTGGACAATTTTGGTAAGCTGTGCATGACTTGCTCTATGAAATTAGATCAAAAAGTTTTTTTTTTATATAATTTAATGTAAATATGAAAATTCAACAATGGATCCAGAAATTTGTTTTGGGTGGAGCGGACTTAAGGTTCAGGTGGTGCAGGCTTTAAAAATTTCCAATACACATGAAAATTTTCAGAAGTTCATATGGGTGGTCATCCTGTCCCACCACAATGTGGTTCCGCCACTCCAGTCCCACCACAATGTGGTTCCGCCACTCCAGTCCCACCACAATGTGGTTCCGCCGCTGTGACTTGCCCGATGAGAGTTCAACCTCTTAATCATACAATCGAAACATTCCACAACCTACCCCACTCATTTAATTGGGTTGACATGGTTTTCTAGCTGGTTTGGATCAACATGAACAGGCTCAGGGACCCAGCTGAAGCTTGAACAGATTGGTAACCGTATCAACATCACAAAAGGGTTATACAAGGATTTACCATAATATTATGACCCTCCGACACGAACCATTTCGATGAACGCCGCCACCATATGCACCATCTCTATGCGGCTCTAATTATCATTGGCTCAATTGAGGCTAAAAATTTAAAGGGTTTCTTCTTTTACTTTGTTGGATTTACCAAGCAGTGGACCTAGAATTTTTCTCCGGCGAGGCGAAGTTCAGGGGAGAGGGCCCATCTAAATTTTCAAGAAATTTGGATCATCCATATGGAATTCAGATTTCATGCGAGGTGGCCCCATTGACTCGGTCCAATCACTCAACTTGCCCCTGTTTGCCTTTGCCAAAAATGTAGGAAACCATTTGATTAGAGATGGCTGGTTTGGAATATGCAGGTTCAATTGAAACCGAACCTGATCCGCGTTAGAAACCAAAACCAGACCTAAAACCAGTTCAATTGGATCTTGAACCGGAGATCACCTGTTTTGGATTCAATTCCAACTTTCATGAAACTGAACCCGAGTTGAAACCGGAGTTAGCAATTCCAAACCACTTGTGTGGGGTTTTATATAATACAATATCGATTGGTTACTTGAATTTAAATTCTAAAGTCTAGCCCAAAATCGAATGCGAAATGAATGAGCGAATGAATGATTTAGTCAGACCCAACGGATACGAATAGGAGCCAATTCGGACCGGATCTTATGAGATCTTTGGGTCGGTTTCAGATCTTGAATGAGCGCCGTCGATATCCGTACGCCCTCCTACATATGAGCACAGTGGCCAATGGTTGCTGTCGACTTCCTCGTATTTACCCCCTTGTCTTTCTCTCTATGATAAAACCAAAAAGTTGGTCGGGTAGGGGCAGCTGCAGCCACAACGTGTGGCTGATTTTGCTCGTATTCCAATTTCCAATTCCACCTATAAAAATCTGACATAAAATGAGGATTTACCCAACCGAATAATCCAGACATTAATCGATATTTCATGGTGGTGATCGGACTCCCAACTAAATCAACTCTCTCTCTCTCTCTCTCTCTCTCTCTCTCTCTCTCTCTCTGTTGTGTAGAAAGTGGATGAGAAGGAGCAAGTGCCACTGCATCAACACTATCACCGTCCGCAGTCAGAATTGACAGGAAGAGGACTACCACCATCTTCTAGTGTTCGAATTTTTGCAGTAACTGCGCGTGCGTGTGTGTGTGCAAGAGAGAGAGGGAGGGAGCTGAGAGAGAGAAAGAGAGATGAGCAGTGGGTGCAGTATAGTATGGTTCCGAAGAGATCTGAGGATCGAGGACAACCCGGCTTTGTCTGCCGGGGTGAGGGCTGGCTCGGTGATCCCTGTCTTCATATGGGCACCCGAAGAGGAAGGCCACTACTACCCGGGAAGAGCCTCTCGATGGTGGCTGAAGCAGAGCCTCGCCCACCTTGACGCCTCCCTCCGAACCCTCGGAGCCCGTCTCCTCACCCGCCGCGCCACAGACAGCGTCTCCTGCCTCCTCGACCTGGCCCGCTCCACCGCCGCCACCCAGCTATTCTTCAACCACCTCTACGGTTGAATTCGATTCTCTCCTTCTCTCTGCTTTGCCAGTTCCTTAATTTAACTGTTGCCTTATCCTTTATCCTGCCTCTTTCTGTGGGCTATTTAATTCTCTTGATTTTCTTTCTCTGCGAATTGGGTGCTTTGTGCAGACCCCATTTCACTGGTGAGAGACCGCAGGATTAAGGATGTGTTGGGGACGCACGGCATCGCCGTGCGTTCGTTTAACGCCGATTTGCTTTACGATCCGTGGGAAGTGATGGACGAGAGCGGAAGGGCCTTCACGACGTTTGCCGAGTTCTGGAGCAAGTGCCTCAGCATGCCTTATGATCCCCCGGCGCCTCTGCTTCCTCCAAAGAGGATAATTTCAGGTTCGTTCAACGTTTTTGTTATGCTTCTCCTGCAATTGCTCTGTTTGATGACAGATTCAGCGTAGCTTGAGTTGCTTGGTTAATTTAACTTGGAAAATGTTTGATGTGGTAAGTGATACGTCTTGGTTGTTCTTGGTTCGAGAATTATGGTTCAGGCAGTTCATACCATCTATACATAGGATGTGCTTCGGTTCAAGTGAGTTTGAGGGAATGCAAATTCTCATGTTTGAAATTCGCTTTAACTATGGTAGCTTGATTCTGCACCGATAGATGCTCTTTTTCCACTGAGCTAGGATCCAAAACATGGAGTAAGCAAGTGTTTCAATGACTTTACCACCCAATGGATTCCTTCTACGTAATGTCACTTTAATGGCCACATATGTTTCTGGCTGGGGAATGGGAAATCTTTCTCCTAGTAAATGAATCAACTGATTCATTTCATCTCAGAAAAGCCATCCAATTATGAATGACTTCTGGTTCAGTTTCTGTTAATATCCACGTGTTGGCATCACCTTCAGTCTCCTTCTACATTGTTATATCTCAATTAGGGATATGGCAAGATAGTTGCATTGTCCTATAAAACAAGAGTAGTTGCATTGAGTGGTAGTCATGTAATTAGTAGAAAATACAAATAAAAATTTCCAATAAAATTTCACACCTCGAACCCATTCATGTAAAATTCTCAATATTTTTAGACCCTGACAAGGGCCTCTAGGAAATACAAACTTTCATACTAACTTTCGTATAACTGAACTCGGTCGGGCAACGTGAAATACACATTATTTTAGAAAAGGCTCTTTTGAATCAAAATCTTCTTGAGAAAACTCCGGATTTAAAAATCACTTCTCCTAAGCATCTAGGTTGACCCTTTAGTGCCGGTTCAAGATGTCAACAAGAACCGACTTTCCCACAAATCATCAAATAGTTAGATAAATCTATTTGCTAGTTTTAATAAACTTGCTACATGTTTTTTTGCAAGCGAAGTTTTAAGTCTACATGAGACGAAAAAATTTGTTTACAAAAATAAATGGCACGCTTGGTGAGACTTAGGCCTTAGAGGAGTTGTTTTGATCCCATTGAGCTATTTCAAAACAAGTTGATTTATGAGTCTTGGTGTAAACTTTTTCCAAAACTTGGCCATAGGTCCAAAACTTCAAAGTAGAAGTTAAAAATCTGCAAGCATACGTCATGTAAAGTTCAAAAGGTTCATCTGGGGATGTGTCTATAAACACCCAAAAGTTCGTGAAAACAAGGGGCACTTAAAGCCCGACAAAAAAAATTAAAACTTTTAAAATCTAAAAAATGATCATTTTGCCCTCAAGATTTGGCGAAATTTTATTATTTAAAGCATGTTTTCTTCAAAGAAGGGGTTGTAGAAGTTAAAATAGAGTTGTCACCAAAATAAGTTCTACCTGCAAAACATTTAGAATGACCATTTTACACCATAAAATAAAATATTTAAAAAGACAAGAAAAAAATAAACAAGTTTAAAAAATGGAGGAGAAAGGAGCAAGACCTCATAAATTCAGAAGACTCAGGTTTGGTGATGGCTCAAGCCCAATCGAAAAGTACTATTATCGGCCACCACGCGCGCCACCACCATTGGACACCATGGGCCACTAAGTGTCACCACCAATGACCACGCACCACTACTGACCAACAATCATGCTACCACGCACAACACATGCATCACCATGTATAGCACACCCACTGGCATGCACAACGCCCACACGCCATAATCATGTTGGTGCGTACGTACGATGCCCAACTCCCATATGACGATGCACGTGCCAATAACCTTCCCACATTATTGAGCTCCTCCAACCCTGAACACATGAGCAATCCCTTATAAAATTCTTTGAGTAATTTATTAAGATTCTAATCGAATGCATCATTATTTTTCATAAGCAAATTTATGTAGATTTAACATATTCTTTTGTGATCTATGAAATTGAATTTTTCAGCCACCTCGAAAACTACTAAATTTTGTTGGTGAGTGATATACACTAATCAAACATACGAATGCATCATTATTTTTCATAACTATAGCTTTTTTATTTCCATATACCTTTTGTGATCTTATGAATCCTTATTTTATATCTCTCCCACGTGCCTACATGTGGATGTCTCCCAACAATTATATAGAAGGGTTGGTCCCTTAATGGATTGAATTTGGATTCGGATCGAGCCTAGTAATCTAAGAAAGATATGATTTGGTTTGTTGCCTATAAATAAAGGACCTTGACCTTCCAAAAGGAGAACCCAAGGAAGAAAAGAGGCCCAACCAAGGAGGACATGAGGGAGCTCATTTCCATCTCAAGGAGGAGTTAATCCAAGGAATAGAGAGAGAGGGAGAGAGATACAAAGAGAGAAACTTCTAGCCACCCTGCTTAACCCCTATCATTGTTTCATTTTTGTTCTAAACTTTGAGTTATTGCCTCCAACATTATATTTCAAGAGTAGACAACCATTTTTCGTGAAATATCATTACAAAAGGGAGGGTCGCTCCAGTCCAAAAATGCAAAGGAAAGGGCATAGGAATATGCTAACTCTATAAATTTTTGTTTCTTCTACCTTAATATATAATATATCTTATACATTCTCATTTTTTCTATACTTATATGCATATCATCTCCTCTTCTCTTTCTTCGGTGGATTGATTGCCTCTAACTCAACTCAAGAAGCCATAAGCGGTACATAACAGCTAGTATTTAATCACTCTCATAGTGGATTAATCACACATAAGTTTATATTATGGGAGGACATTGGGTTATGAACACATATATTTTTCAAGTGAGCAATCCCTTAATAAAATTCTTTGAGTAATCACTAAACTATTAAGATTCTAATCGAATGCATCATTATTTTTCATAAGCAAATTTATGTAGATTTCAACATATGCACAAACCTTTTGTGATCTATGAAATTGAATTTTTCAGCCACCATTTTCAATCGAAATACTACTAAATTTTGTTGGTGAGTGATATACACATAGACCAATATCTGGTAAAATTTTCACAAATTTTGGACATGAATAAGGTTCATAAAAAAAATCATAAAAGATGACTTAACTTGAAACCAAACCTATTTGTAACAGAAATCCTATAACACTCGTTGAATAAAACCATTATAACTTGGTCAGTAGGTTCCCAAATCCCTCAAGATGTGATTTCGTCTAAAAGCTAACTTCCACACCTTTCTAAAATAATAAAGTTCATGAAAATAAGAAACTCAAGCACAAAGATACAAGCATTGTACTTAAACCCTGAATCTAAGTCACACACTGTCTAAATTTGAGAATAACATTCACTTAAAAGCTCTTAGATTTTTATTTGATCATCAAATGACCCGAAAATACAAATAATTTTTTTAATAAAACCTTACACCTTGTACCCACTCACTTGGGATTTTTGGGCCCTGACAAGGGCCTCTAAAAAATATAAACTTTCATGCTATAAAAAAGAATCAATTATGTTTTCACATAAATGAACCTAGTTGTGCCAAGTGAAATCAACGTCGTTTTAGAAAATATTGTTTCGAATCAAAATTGTTTTGAGAAAACTCCGAATTTCAAAATCACTCTTCCTAAGCATTTAGGCTCCCTACCTTCCTCGTTTATATCCCCATAACCAAAGTTTCCATGAATCCCTTGATATCCTAATGCCTCTTTCATGTCCATTTAAATTCCTCCTAAACAAATCATCTCCCTTTGTTATCCTTGAGCACCGGTTCAAAAAGGCCTATGTCAACAAGAACCTAACCTACTTTTCCACAAATCACCGAATAATCAAATAAATCTCTTTATAAGTTTGAGTAAACTTTTTGATACACTCGTACATGTTTTATGTAAGCAAAGTTTTAAGTCCACATGAGTGGTTCGAAAAATAAATTGCACTCCCGATGGGACTTAGGTCTTAGAGTAGTCGTTTTTATCATGTTGAACTCTTTCAAAGCAAGGTGATTTCCAAGTCTTTTTGTAAACTTTTTCCAAAACTTAGTTATATGTCCAAAACTTCCAAGTATAAGTTCAAAACCTTCAAGCATACATTATGTAAAGTTCGGAAGGTTTATCCGGAGATGTATCGAGCACGGCTTCTTGAAGTTCTAAATGATGGTTTTCGAAAATAACTAAAAAGTCCCTCAAGTCAATATCTAAAACCCGGGATGATAGGATCACCTCTGTAAGAAGAGAGTTAAGAGAATTGGGGATTTAATGTCCAAAACTTCCAAGTATAAGTTCAAAACCTTCAAGCATACATTATGTAAAGTTCGGAAGGTTTATTCGGAGATGTATCGAGCACGGCTTCTTGAAGTTCTAAATGATGGTTTTCGAAAATAACTAAAAAGTCCCTCAAGTCAATATCTAAAACCCGGGATGATAGGATCACCTCTGTAAGAAGAGAGTTAAGAGAATTGGGGATTTAAGAGAGATTGCTACCTTAAGCAAAGAGGGCGAATAACCCCATGTCCGGAGAGTTAAGGTGACCTCCCAATTTGAGGAAGGAGAACCAAACATGAAATCCTTTACCCTCAAAGATAGGAGGGTCATAAACAATTGCTAAAAGGTCAATCAAAAGAAAAGAAGGTATACTCACTATCAAATTTTTACCATCCGATTATCAAACCGATAGTGAGGATAAAATGCCAAGCTTTTACTTATATGATGATAATGAAGATCCTAGATCTCATTTATAACTCTTTTCCAAAAAAGCTTATAAAAAAGGACACATCCAAATGAGTCTATTTGTTCCCAACGAGGAAGGTGTCCAGGTGGTTGGCCTGATATAATTTGAGTCAATTCATCATCTTTGAAGAGCTTGTCAATTGCTTTATACAAAGATTCTCACACAAAGTTGAGGTCGCCTCAACTCTCAACTTTTTGAGAGATGCTAAGCAAGCCCACAATGAAGGTGCAATATTGTCTTAATTTTCTTGTACAGCTGCATTCATCAGTGTTATATTTCTTTCTTCCAACAAGAAGGTGTTGTGAAATTAAGGCAACTATTTTGATTGAAACTCAGTGGAAAGATGCAGAAGGAACCGGCCAGTTGGCTGGTTTAGATTCCCACTAGAGCCTGTCCTGATCATGGGCAATTTTTTAACGGATGGAGGCATCAACAAAAGGATTGTGGAAAAGATGTATTTAGGTTAGGCATTGCTTTGGCGGTAGCATAAATGGGTAATGTACCTGTTGTTGGAAGAGATGGATATGGAAGTTCGCTCTCCAACTCTTCTATAGTTATTTTTTCTTTTCACGGGGTAGGGCGATTATGCATTTTAGCTAACTTTGAGGAACAAGAAAAAGTTGCCCCCGTAGAATCCCATAGAAAAAAAAAGCTGATCCCGCAGCTTGTTGGAGAATCTCTAGTTTGTCCAACCTTCCTGTTGCGTTGCAGTTTCTTCTTTTCATGAGGTGCTTGATCAATTTAACTTCGAAACTTATGATGTGGTAAGTGACACGTTTTGGTTGTTCTCAGTTTGAGAATTATTGTTCAGGCAGTCCATACCAGTTATAAATAGGACATCGTTCAGTTCAAGCAAATTTGAGGGAAGCAAAATCAAGTTACCTTATAAATCAAAGTCTCCAAGTATCATGTTTGGCCCTTTAACAATGACAGGTTGAATCTCAATCCCTCAAACATAAAAGAGATCCTCAATCCTTCAAATTCTCTCATCAGGTTCCCCCTTTCCAAGTTGGGAAATCCAATTCCTAAGTACAAGAAGAAAACAACTAGGGATTGACTCCATATTCCATAACTTCCAAAATTTATGATACCAAAATGTGAATCTGTTGATACATATAAGACGAGAGTGAATTCTCAAGAAATCATTGCGTAAAAGTTCTCATTGTCAATTGAATTTTTAAGAGTTTATCTAAACAAACAACATAGTGTCTTATCTTGGACTATATCTGTTCCATATTTTCTGCTGATGAGAAAGAACCCACACATGATCCGGTAGCATATTTCTGAGCTCGGCTCCAAGATATGGAATAAATAAGCAATAGATGACTCTACCACCCTATTTATTCTGGCCTATAATCTCTCTTTCATGGTCATATATTTCTGGCTAAGTAATAGGAAATCTTTCTCCTGGTGCATGTATAAACTGCTTCGTTTCCTCTGAGAAAGCCATCCAAATTTGTGATGTCACTTCTCATTCCTCTGCCATTTCAAAGCCACATGTTGAAATCACTGAAAGACAGTCTTGGGTCTTCTTCTCTCTTGTTATCCAATTTTGGTATAGAGGGATACGACAAGAATGGTTTCGTTGTATGTTAGCCATGTAACTAGCAGCAATTTTCTCACTTAACATGCTTTAATTTTCCTGTACTGCTATGTTCGTGTTACATTGTTTTTTTTCTCCTTCCAGAAAGGTTCGGTCCTTTGGTTGAAACTCGATGGAAAGAAGTACATGCAGGGAAACTAATCCTTGTCATTCAGGAACTTTCTAAAGGGATGGACCATGAATAAATGAATCATGCAAAATGACGGATTTAGATTACACATTATTTCAGTGATAGCACAGACAATGGTAATCCACCTCCTCTTGTTGGAAGAGATGGATATGGAAGTCCACCACCCAAATCTGCTGGTTTGACAGGGTAGATTTAGGCGATGCGCATTGACCTGTAGTTTTACTTCCATGTTTCTGCCTTTGCTTTGGTTCCTGAATCTTTGTTTGTGCGGTATATTTTTTATGAGTTTTATTTCATATCACGAATTTTCATGTATAAAGAATATCATCCTCTGGTATATGCAAGAGACCTCCTGAGTCATCACAGTGTGTTCTATGGCCGGATGTTTCCATTATAAGAACCTCATCTTTCTCTCACTGTTTTGCTAAGTTCTGTTCCTCAAGTTCCAGATCACCATCATGCTTTTCTTATGTTTGTTCTATCTGTTGCATAGAAGGTCTGTCTGATGTTTCAGTTTGTAGACAGTCTTTTCTGTAACTAGAATTTACATTGTAGATGTATTTATTGATGTTTTATTTCCTGTTCTTGTCTGGGACTGGTGACAAGAATACGTCATCAGATTGCATGTGTACATACTACAAAGTTTTGTGCTTGCTTAAAAAGCATTTTAAGTAATAAAAACATTGGGTGGTCTTTGTGAATCTAAATAGCATACAATTGGTAGGTTTCGCTACATCTACAGACAGATACTATTGACGTAAGAAATGGGATGTGACTCTAAGTGAATCCTTTACAAGTTACATGAGCTTGTTTTTGTGCAAATAGTATATTGTATCGTGAACTGCTTGTTTAAGCTTGATTTACACGCTGTACAAATGTAAAACATAAAAACTGTCAGTTATGATGTGCTATACTTTGGTGTTTGCAGCTGATATTTCGGTGTGCCACTCCGACAGACTAATGTTTGAGGATGAATCTGAAAGGGGAAGCAATGCCCTTCTTGCTAGGGCATGGTCACCAGGATGGAGCAATGCTGACAAAACGTTAGCCACATTTATTAATGGCCCATTGATTGATTATTCAACAAACCGTAGGAAAGCAGATAGTGCGAGTACATCTTTGTTATCTCCGCATCTTCACTTTGGAGAAGTAAGCATACGTAAAGTTTTTCACCTAATACGGATGAAACAAGTACTATGGACAAATGAAAGGAATACTGCTGGGGAGCAGAGTGTTCATTTATTTCTCAAGTCCATTGGTCTACGAGAATATTCAAGATACTTCACCTTTAACCACCCCTGTGGTCACGAACGACCTTTACGCATGATCGGATACGTGTTGTAGTTTCCAGTTTCTTTGTGAAGGTTCTGCTGCTTCCTTGGAGATGGGGAATGAAGTATTTCTGGGATACGTTGTTGGATGCTGACCTTGAAAGTGACGCTTTAGGATGGCAATATATATCTGGAACACTGCCTGATGGACGTGAATTCGATCGTATAGATAATCCACAGGATCTAAGATTGAGCTCTCTCTGTTGACCCTAATATATTTGGGTTACCAAAAAAACTTTCACTGGTTCATTGGGCTTGAAAAAAGAATATTTGTTCCTATGATAGAGTTTTAAATATTTTGCTTCTGCTAAAAAGTTGGGGCATTTGATTGCCATAGACAATGTAACAGTATATTGTGTAGTGGATGACACTTCAAGTCTAGATGAAACCCAGGACTGGGATGCTGTGGGGTTCTTAACAACCAAGTTTCACATTCTAGATGCCACAATCGTAAAGTTCCTTAACTAGATTGCAAATGTGTACTTTTGCAGTTAGAAGGTTACAAGTTTGACCCAAATGGAGAGTATGTTAGGAGGTGGCTTCCTGAACTGGCAAGGTTACCAACTCAATGGATACATCACCCATGGAACACGCCTGAATCAGTACTGGATGCTGCTGGAGTTGAACTTGGTTCAAACTACCCATTCCCAATTGTAGAACTTTCAGCAGCGAAAGAGAGATTGGGACAGGCATTGTCAGAGATGTGGCAGCTAGAAGCTGCCTCCGGCGCTGTAAATGAGAATGGAACAGAAGAAGGACTAGGAGACTCATCAGATGCACCTTCAGACCTCTACTATCCAGAAGCAAACATGGAAATCGATAATCAGCCTGCAAGGATGAATACCACAAGCACGATCCGGAGACAGGAAGATCAAATGGTTCCCAGCATGGGCACTTCTTTGTTCAGAGGCGTACCAGCAGAGCCTTCAATTTCATATCATGAAACATTGTCAGAAGATAATAGGCCTCAAGTTCCATCAACAGGAAATATTAACCATGAAATTCAAATAGAAGAAGTGGTCATGGGCGTAAGAGAAAGGCAAACTTTTGGAGACAACGCTCCATTCCACAATATTAGTAGGTTGCAAGCTTCTGAGGACTCTACCGCAGAATCATCTAGTGTCCAAAGAGAAAGGGATGGAACTCTTGTTCCGGTGTGGTCACCATCATTATCAGGCCACTCAGAGCCGTTCGTGGGTGAAGAATCTGCTACTTCAAGTAGTGGATCTCTGCTGCAAGGTCATCCTCAGTCTCATCAAGTCTTGAACTGGCAACAAATCTCACAGACTGGGTAGGCTAATTCTGGAAGTACTTGCTATTGAGCATCTGCCCAAATGTTCCAGGTAGTTCTTGACTTCTACATTTGATACATATTTTTATTTTAGGAAATGGAGATTTGTGTACCTGTGTAACTTACGATGAGATTAAGTTTATTTGCCTGTGTTTGATTTTTCAATTTGTCCATAAAAGGTATTGATCTTTTCCTTTAGATTTATGGCTCACATGATTCTGCCTGGGGCGGGAACCCAGGATAAAACTGGATCTAGGACCTTGATCATGGTCGATATTGAGCTTCTTGTATATAAAAGTGGTGCCAATGGGAGTGATCCTTGTCTACCCTCTGGCTGCCAGTTTCCCTTTCCACTATCTAGTTGCAGTACATCTTACAGAAACTTCCACTGTATGAAAACCATAACACGAGAGGCACTTCACAAATGGTCCTGTCTCTCTGCCTCTCCTATACACACACACACAAACGGATCAGGAAGATTTGGAGATTTGTATTGATGACCATTTCTTGTATATGTGTGAAAAGGCAGCCCAGGTTCACTTGGAATTAACAACTTACAACTGAAGGTTATTGGTTGGACACTGCTATTCTGTCGTCTTCAGAGATCTTCGTTTCAGTCATCTTGATCTAAAGACTGCAGCATCTGCTGTTTCGACCTATTTTGTTGACCAGATGATCTGTATGGTGGTCATTGTATCATAATGCTGTGACATGGTTTAGTGAAACAACTGTGTAATCTTTTAGAAATAAGCTGGTGATTGTGGTTTTTTACTCGATTCAGTTTATGATCATATACATTCTGTAAAATGAGTTTTCTCTATCTGTGACCATTTAGACGTAATGCACCGTCTCATATTCAATGCCTCAGCTGTGTCTCACATGTCAACCTTGCACAACAACATTGTGACCTTAGAAGCGGTGAAAGAGGCCACTGGCATTTTATGCTACCACCATCGTGTGAAATAGCTGGAAAATGATGACATCAAGGTAATGAAAATATGATCATACTTTCTGCACTTTCATCTCGAGCTCTGTTTTTCCTCTTTGTTCTTTGGAAGTTAAACCCACTCGCATTCCCTTTCTTGTTCTTTTTCTTCTTTTACAACGGTGACGCTACGGCCAGATGCATGCGTGGGGTGTCAAAGTACCTTCAACTTGTGAGTTGACCCCTTAGCCAAGTGAGCTATTGCTTTTGCACATTCACCTTCTGTAGCCTAGTTCGTAAAGGTATGTTGCCTGAAATAGAAGTAGCAAAGATGGCACTCCCGTATCTTCTCTCAAAACCTCTCCAGCAAAGTCAATCATGGATCTGTCACTCGCGTTATCTTTTAAGCCAAATAAACGACCAAAGAAATGCTTGGGAATGACAGTCTCTAATTACTTCATCACTTGCCTGAAACATTCATTAGAGCCTTCAGACCCACAAACATTACAGGAGACGTACTAAACATTAGAAACTCATATTGGGGGGCAGCCTACCCTAAAACCAAAACGAAGCCCTTCCACAAGTGGGGCTGGCTACATGGATTCTTCATTTCCATTGAACTCGAACTTGTGTTACACTAGGGTGCTAGTGTACCCCACTCATACAAATTTCTTGGTTCCATCCCCAAGTGTCCTTTATGATTTGGAGAGAGGAAAGTTGGAGATTTGCCCCCCTTTTTTTTGTTACAAGAGGAGGCCGAAGCCTAACAAACACACCCACACATGCACCCTATGGGGTCAAACTCCCCATCAGCAGCACCGGCGCTAGAATTCCCTGCCGTTAGAGCTAACACTCTCGGTGCTGGCCCATTTGTTTCATTAATGTTTGAACAAAGACAACATTCTGAGTTCAGCAGATAGGGCTTTCTTAATATGAGCATGATTAACTACAAGTTATTGCACTTTAGTTAATAACAGTTCACAGGCGAGTCCTTTGAGTTGAGTATCACTACCCAAAAGAAATAATCTATAACTACATCTTGGAAACACAAGGTTGCACTGGGTTCAGTACCCGCCTATGTTGGACCTCGCGTTGACCCATCTGACAGCACATGGACCTCATTTGTGACATAATGGGTCCTTCTAGCAAAATCAAAATCCCCTTCTCGTAAGAAGCTCAAGGTGATGTGTCTGATAAATGAACTGAGGTGCTCATTCATCAGGCTCGGTTTGGCACATTCCCAGCAGCTCCATGTTCAGTCCATGACCTTAACTAAGTTGGAGACAAATGTTCATAAATATACAAACACGAGCTAGCTCCTATGGAAAACAAGCCAAACATGGGCAGCCCGTGTTCGGTTTATTCAGCTTCTTTGCCAGCTCTAAGGTCACGAGTTCAATACCAGGGATATGCATATATGGTAGGATCTGCCTAACCCTGCTTGCCAATCATAAAAGCAAAAACTCTTATTGTTTCATGAACAGGACATGCATCCTTCGATTCTATTGGTGCTCACGGTCAAGATTTTTGCCTTTGCACTTTCTAATGGGAGCTGGTTGTTTTTCTCTGCCAAATATGACCCAATTACTACAGAGTTCATTCAATAAGAGAGGACAATGCAAGCTGCTGGGTGCTTGCATCCGCGTGCGGGCGCTTTTACGCTCAAGAACTAGCGTCCCGACAGGGATGCATCGGCCCGAGGGCTTTTCGTCCATGAATTCAAGAAGAGGCTAGGCCCGGATAGGTTATTCATGTTGGCATGCATGCGTGTGTGTGAGAGAGAGACAGGGAGAGAGAGAGAGAGATGGGTGGGTGGAGAGGGATTCTGGGATTCGACTACGGCATAGTTCAGGCGCCGCTAGGCCCAGATATCTCTGGGCCTGTGCTCGTTGCTGCCGTCGCCAACGCCGGTGGCCTCGGTCTCCTTCGAGCCCCCGACTGGGTTCTCTCTCTCTCTCTCTCAAGCACTTGGAAGCTACACCTTGTTGTGATGCACTGACAACCTATTATTTCTTTAAACATATGAATTGGTTGGTGAATCATATCCAGAGTACTTGGTCATCTTTCCTTACTCTGTTTGCCGGGAGTCCGTAGTTCAGTTTTATACGTGGTGCCTTATATTAGTGTTGAATTTGAAGGGGTCGCTTGAGGGAATGGGTGGGAAGCGGATTCTGGATTCTCGATCACGAACCAAAAGCTAGGATCTTGAGTGGGGAGCTTGGAATTCTGATATTCAATGTTTAAGCTCGGAAATTTTTCTTGCTTTCCGTAGAGAAGATGGCTACATGCCATCTTCAAGGATGTCACAATAACTACACCCTTCTGAGTTGACATTGAGTTGGACCACTTTGTGGATTGTATAGTTTTTGTGATTCTTCTAACTGAATGCATCTGACCAGGAGGATCCGGATCTGCTGAGGAAGTTGATAACAAGGACAAGAACTTTAACCAGCAAACCATTTGGCGTCGGGGTTGTGTTGGCATTTCCACATGAGGAGAACATAAAGGTTGTGTTGGAAGAGAAAGTCTCGGTGCTTCAAGTTTATTGGGGCGACTATCCTATGCACCTTGTAAATAAAGCCCACGAATACGGTGTCAGAGTTGTTCATCAGGTGAGTTTTCTTTACCAACATGCTGGTGTTTCTCTTGAATTTGATGCACACGACCACCAAGAACGGTTACTGGTGAGATCCTCCTCAGACGTGCAGGTGGGTATAGGAAATTAAGTGTATAAAGGTTTAACTTTGAGTCGTTTAAACAGAGGCAGCTGGGTTCTCACATACATAACTGTTAATAGTAAAGGAGGTTTCGCTCCTCAGAGTATCATTCTGCATTGTAATGAGCGAGGGGTTAGGTTTATGGGTGCTATGAACTGATATCTGATCAAATTCTTTAATCACCTAGAGGTTTAAGCTCTAATCTGATTGGCAATGCATGTATCTTTCTTCAGACAATTACTGGAGGTGTCTCCCCCTTGACGAGGAGAAACAGAGGAACTGAACAGCCCTCTCTCTCTCCCTCATAGGTTCTTTGGAAGCATGTACAGTTGCCTAATATTGGTGGATTAAACTTATTGAGAACGATGGAAGCAATTAAAAGTGTGAGAAGTTTGAAAGTATATGGTTCATTTTCTGGGTAAAAGACGTTCACTGTTTGATGACAGTACAAAGTCAAAAGCATATGCAGGGTTATGCCCAAAACACATAGCATTGTACGAAAATCTGGTGTCTGCGTCTTGATTCTGGATTTTACGGACTTTATCTGCCTCGAGTAAATTGGTTTTCTTCACTTCAGTTTAGTCTTGATTTACCTTTCCGATTGTTCTCTCGTTGTTTCTGTAACAATCAACTGGTCCTCCAGTGATTCATCAGCGGCAGGGGACTTGAGTACCGTCGCAAATCAAGTTGCTTTATCCTTTCTTTGCTGTCACACTGTCACATACCATTTCTGCATTGGGAAAAAGGAAAATGATGTACAATGGCCATCTTTGATGTAGGTTACATCAAATCCACAAACTAAACTGGACTAAGTGATTTAATCCAATCTCCCTTATAAAACAATTGAACCTCTATTTATTAGGAGGTAAACCTGAAACCTTTGATTCTGGAAGCAGATCGACTTCACAGTTAGGATCAAAATAAGGCACAATGGAGATCCAGTAAACTCATGTCCGGTCAAATTCTAGTCATCTTCTCACTTCTGATCTTTAGCAACCTGTTATATCACAGTATATCTAGAAGTGGATAAGCTGTTGACTTGGATTTTATGGTCATAACTACAACAACAACAACAACAACAACTAAGCCTTTTCCCATACTAGACGGGGTCGGCTACATGGATTCTTTGTTTCCACAGATCCCTATCGTGTGCCATGTTAGCAGTTAACTCCCAATAAGCTAGATCGTTCTTTATTGTTTCTTTCCAACACTTTTGTGGTCGTCCTCTACCTCTTTTAATACTTTCCAAATTTAGTTTTTCTAACCTTCTTACAGGTTATTCTTTTGATCTTCTTTCTATAAGTCCAAACCATCTTAAACGATGTTCTCTCATTTTATCCTCTATTGGTGCCACTCCTACTTTGTTTCTAATAACCTCATTATGTATACGGTCTTTTCTTGTATGACCACTCATTCATCTCAACATCTTCATTTCTGTCATAGACATCTTTTGTTAACATGGCAATTCTAATTGCTGCTCTATAATATTTACCTTTTAATTTTAATGGTATCTTCTTATCACAAAGAATACCTAATGCTCCTCTCCATTTTAACCAACCAGCATTAATTCTATGCGTAACATCTCCATAAATTCTTCAATCACTCTGAAAAATTGACCCTAGGTATTTAAAACTTTCCTGCTGAGGAATGCAATATGTGCCTATTTTAATTTCTATGTCCTCTGAAGTAACCAAATGATCAAACTTACATTTCATATATTCTGTCTTTGTTCTACTAAGTCGGAGGCCTTTGCTTTCTAATGTTTCTCTCTATAGTTCCAATTTTCTATTAACTTTTTCCTTAGACTCCTCCACTAATACAATGTCATCTGCAAATAACATACACCAAGGTACTTCATCTTGAATATGTTTTGTTAACTCATCCATCACCATTATAACTAAGTATGGGCTTAAAGTTGATACTTGATGTAACCCAATATTAACTTCAAAGAAGTATGTCGTTCCTTCATGAGTCCTCACACATGTTTTTGCACCATCATACATGTCTCTTATAAGGTTAATATATGTCAATGGGATACCTCTTTTTTCCAAAGTTCTCCAAAGAACCTCCCTCGGTACCCTATCTTAAGCTTTTTCTAGATCAATAAATATCATGTGAAGGTCTTTCTTTTTTGCTCTAAAATATTCCATAAGACATCTCAAAAGGTGAATCGCTTCAATAGTAGATCTGCCTGGCATGAACCCAAATTGGTTCTCTGTTGTACTTGATACTTTTCTTAACCTACGCTCGATAATTCTTTCCCATAATTTCATAGTACGACTCATTAACTTGATACCTCGATAATTCGCACAATTTTGAATGTCTCCCTTGTTCTTATATATGGGTATAAGTGTACTTGCTCTCCATTCCTCGGGCATCTTTTGGTTTTTCTATATTTCATTAAATAGTCTTGTGAGCCAAGTGATTCCTATTTCTCCTAAACTTCTATAGGAATATTGTGTGGTCCTACCGATTTACCACCCTTCATATGATTAAGAGTCTCTTTGACTTCATTCTTTTGAATACGTCGGTAGAAATTGTGGTTTATATACTTTTCTGAGTTGGCTAAATCTCTTGAACTAATACTAACATCTTTATTTTCATTAAAAAGATTATAAAAATAGTTTTTCCATCTATTTCTTATATCATCATTTGCCACTAGAATTTTTTCATCCTCGCCTTTTATTCAACTAACATAATTAAGATCTTTAGTTTTCTTATCTCTAGCCCTAGCTATCCTAAAAATATCTCTTTCACCCTCTTTTGAGTTGAGTTTTTTATATAAGTCCTCCCAAATCTTAGCTTTTGCTTCACTAACGGCCTTTTTGCTTTCTTATAAGCTTCTAAAGTTTTATCCCCAAAACCAAAGTTTCCATGAATCCCTTGATATCCTAATGCCTCTTTACCGACATGTCCATTTAAATCTCCTCCTAAACAAATCATCTCCCTTTGTGGAATCTTTTGAATTACCTTATCTAACTCTTCCCAAAAAAATTGTCTTTATACGATCTTCTAGTCCTACTTGGGGTGCGTAAGCACAAACTATATTCAAAACCTCTGCTCCTAACACTAATTTCAACGTCATGATTCGGTCACCATATCGTTGTATGTCTACTACACTCTCCTTTAAATCTTTATTTATGATAATACCAACTCCGTTTCGAGCATTTTCTAAAACTTGTATCCTCTATCTCCTTTGCTTTTTCTCCAATCCATTTTGTCTCTTGTAAACATAGAATATGAATTTTTCTCCGAATCATAGTATCTACCACCTCCATTAGCTTACCGGATAATGTTTCGATATTCCAAGAACCAATACGAATCTTATTATCTAGGACTAGCTTCCTTACCCCCCGCATCCGTCCATAATAAAAATGCGGAGACCTTCTCTGAAAATTTTATGGTCATAACTACACATGTAAAATCCATCCTGTTCCAAGTTGCATTTATGCATCATGATGAGAACATGATTGGGATTACAGTCTCATCTGAGATTGTGATAATCAACTAGTTGTAGCTCTTACAAGGGATTATGGAGCACGTACAGTTAGTGAGCCAGCAAGGACTAGGAGGTCCATGGTTCCAATAGATTCATCTCCTAGATTGTGTAAAGACCATAACACTACACAAAGATGAGGACAAGGCTTTGAGAGATGCACATGTCTTTGATGCAGATTTCCAAGGCGAGATGAAATGAGACTTGTATTCCTTCCAAGCTGTTGTAGTTTGAAGAGCTGCAGCCCGTTCATCTTGATACAGCTTTACTGAATAAAAGTTGAGCATACAAGTGATGCGCATGTAAAGAGTTTGCAAGCATTTCTGAGTCCATTTGTGAAATACTGAATAGGCAATTTTATATGCTAGGATGGTTCTCTAGATTTGTTCATGGTCAGTTATGTTCATGGGGCATTTGAGAACTTTTAAGGCAGTTCTGCATCCTTTTGCATTTACAGAATACCGAGGTAGGCAATTTTTATCCTAGAATACCTCTCCAGATTTGTCCATCGTTTTGTGTCTCCTTCATTTTATAACTCAAGAACTGGCAACCCACCATGTTCCCTTGTTATTTTCCCATCAGCAACACCTTCCATGAAGTCAAAAGATAAATAACGCAACTCATGACATTTCACAGTATTGTGCTTTCCATGTAAGGTTTCATAGCCTGTTGTACGATGCCATTGCTGTTTTTACACCGTTGTCAATGGTTTGCAATTCCTTGGCATTACTATCTTAGGTTTTTTAGCCTACTAAGATGAACTCTTTACTTTTTTTGTCTTTTGGTTCTTTCCCTGATACTGTAATATGATTTTTGCATGAGTTTATTTTCTTATATGAGAAACATACTAATGCACTTCATAATCTTTTGAACATTTTCATGTTGTTTTCATAATGAAAGGTTGGCAGTTATGAAAGTGCAAAGAAGGCTGTCGATGCTGGTGTCGATGCTATAATAGTGCAGGGATATGAAGCTGGTGGCCACGTTATTGGTAAGGTAACCTGCAGAATGCTTTATCTGTTATTATAGTCGAGCTGCATCTCATTATTTCCATGCATATGGATGCCCACCGCATGAAGTGAAACTCTCTTTCTTGGCATTTTGACTAGCTTTGCCAGAAAGACGAAACATGTTGATAAAACAATTATTAATATAAGAATAGCTGGAATAAGGACAAAATTTAGGATTTGACTTTGGGTTAAATGTAAGCAATGCTTTCTTGGTTCTCTATCTTTCTGTGTTTGTCCTTATTTTTCTGATCTTACTACAACACACCAATATGAGAAGAGCTATTTAAAATACATAAATGACACCAATGATCCTTTCTTTTAGTTATGATAGGAAAAACTGTTAGAATGTAATAGGTTGGGCCAACATGGCCCATAAGTTTGTGTTTGAAGTCAGGTCCCTAAGTCCGTGTTTGAAATCAGGTCCCAACAGACCCAAGTCACCCGAGCCAGGGCCACTCAGGCTAGGACCAGTTAACAACAAGGCCACCTGGGCCACCAAGGGGCCAATGCCTAGTAAAATAGCCGTGGGGCCTTCAGCAACCTGCAACAGAGATGCTTGATTTCACTCTTCTCCTCTATAAATTCTCCTCAACATATTCAATAACAATAAGCCCTTTGTGGTTGATTGTATATAGATTATTTTTGTTCTTTAGTAAAAGAAATTCAAGATTTTAATTGGTTTCTAACATGGTATCGGAGCCGAAAGATGACAGATCGTTGGCTGGTCGATGAAGCTTGGAGAGAGAGTGAGAGAAAGAAAGAATGGTTGCACCGCCGTTGCTCACTCGCTGGTCTCTCTCTATAACAACATGCTTCGTAAGGCTCTTCGGTTTGGTTGTTGTCCATAGAAGACCGTGAGTGAATCCGTAAGGTGTAATGAAGACGATGCTTCAATGTGGTAGTGAAAGGTTGATGAATATCACCTTAATATCACTCGTAAAAGCCTTAGAAAAAGGGTATAATAAGGCTATGCAACAAAGACATAATATATTAAAAAAGAATATTATTTAGTTTCAATAGGAAAAAGACCGTATACATAATGAGGTTAGTAGAAACAAATTAGGAGTAACACCAATAGAGGATAAAATGAGAGAATATCGTTTAAGATGGTTTGGACATATAGAAAGAAGATCAAAAGAAGAACATGTAAGAAGATATGAAAAACTAAATTTGGAAAGTATTAAAAGAGGTAGAGGACGACCACAAAAGTGTTGGAAAGAAACAATAAAGAATGATCTAGCTTATTGTGAGTTTATTCAAACTATAGGAGTTATTGAATAGGCTAAGACCTATCAGTCAAAATTGATAAAAGCGGGACTCTGGTTATTGAATAACCTTAGGTTTATTGAATAAGCGAGCCAAACAGCCCGATAAAGAAGAATCTGATTGGTAGAATAGGAAAGAGTTTATTGAATGAGCGAGATAAACTTACCACTGAAGGATTTAACATAGGAATCGATTTATTGAATAAAGCTGAGTTCTATTGAATAAAATTTGATGTTCAACTTATATTTAACAAGCGATGAGGTTTATTGAATAAAGGGTTTGTTTATTGAATAAATCTATGGCTTTATAAAAACATCGTTCATGAAATTTAAAGCGTATATCCATTGTGATAATGATGACAATAACACCCCATGCAAATTCATGATGTCAGCCGCAACAAGTATCCTGAGAGTTCTGCCAGAAAGTTTTCGAATACGTAGAAATAGAAGCTGCTTTTCTTGGGGTTAAGTGAAATATCGCACACCAAGTTACTTAGAAGTTTCAACAAAATGGCAATGTAATGGTGTCCCGTACAGGTACATGATCTCGACTGATAGATGACATCTTATCTCTATATGCTGTTCTGGAATCTTGATTATGGGAAACAGAGGGCTTTTTCTGTTAGTGCAATCTGACATAGAACTTATCGGGATGTGATCAATACATTTGAAGATACGTATGTCTAAAGTTGAAACTGCTTCATACATGGGCAAGTAACCAATGAAGCCTGACAATCTCAATTGGTAGTGACGCCATATTACGATTCTTCCCGTTCCGATGGAAGATCAGAAACAAGCCATTATTTAGTTTCTTGCTCTGCCAAGAAACTAAGAATTTTACCCAAAGATACAAAACCAAGAATAGCACTTACGATCTCACTAGTACTCACTACCAATTTGCAAGATCGAGTATGAACGCAACCTGAGGATTTAGGTGGACGTAATTAGGCTAAGAGCGACTTCAGTAAAAGATGCCATGGCTCGATTTGTGATAGTCTTATACGCTAAGATACGAAGATTACGGCCGTTTAGCAATGACTCAATGAACTGGTAGTGGCTCTTTAGGCATTTGCCTGATATCTAAGCACAATATGCACAAAGACTAAACGCAATATCCTGGCGAGTGACTAGCGATTGAGATAAACCAAGTCGAATACACATCGTACCTCTACAATTTACGTTATTTCTGATAAGGATTACCATCGTAAGAAAGAGTATCTTTGTCCAGGTAGCAAGTTCACCATGGAGTATCATGTGTTGCACGCAAGTCCATTGAATCTCTCAAAAACAATATCCTTGCAGTACATAGTTTGACCGCTTATGAGATAACCTCTCGGGTGAGTGAGCCACGTTTGTTTGATTTGAAATCTGAGACGTAATTCAATTCTCCATCATCCGACATTTCCAAATTCGCCCGCTACATTCTGGCTGTAAATTGCATAGCAGAATGCCATTAGTAGCATCACAAAGATAATAATCATATCATCGCACATATACTTGAAAGCATGATACCGACTATGTCAGAAGCATTACACTTTTAATAAAAGAGAGCTTAAGTCATAAACTTTTCCTCTTGAAGCAAATCATTTTCAAAAGAAACTTACTCACATCCTAGTGTCCATACCGAGTAACGAGGAACTTGCTTTAAAGAATATATATACCTGCTTTTAAAGCTTTAAAAACATGGTACCTAGTTCATGACTTTCAGAACACCTGCAGGAGTTGTTTCATACGTAAACCTCTTCTTGAAGGTCCCCGCTTGAAGAAGGCACTTTTGACATCCATTTGATATAATTTGAAATCCATTGATGCAAGCGTAAGCAAGTAACATTCTAATAGCTTCTAATCTGGCTTCTGGTGCATAGGTTTCTTCATAATCTATTCCTTCTTCTTTATTATATCCCTTTAGCAACTAATCTAGCTTTGTTTCTAGTTATCCAGCCATTTCATCAAAGTTTGTTTCACAAACCCATTTAGTTCCAATTGTAAGGATTGATTATTGGAATGGTCCTAACGCTTAATTCTCAAACTTGATTTCTTTCAAAGCTGATTTAATTCCTACCATTGCATAGCTAGATCCAATGTTCCATCATCAAAGCTTCAATTAAATCACTTCACGTTCAATTTGAGGAAACAAAGCAGCTAAGTGATTTTAAAGTATTTCTAAGAGAGTTACAGTACTACACCTTTAGATACATCAGATAATTTGACCCTGTAGGAATAGGCACATATATCATAGTATAATGTTGATCAAAAGGTGTCTTGAAGTCATATGTCTTGAAGTCATATGTTCATTAAGATCATTTTCTACATGAATCACCTCTTCACCTAAAATATCATTCAAGAAGGAATAGGAGGAGTCATCAAGAGAACTAACATCATCCATGAGTTTAAAAACATATTCATTTAAAAAAAAACTTTACATCTCGCGATACATAAAGCTTATCATTTTTATAATCATAACACTTATGCCCCTTTTTAGTTATTCCATATCGTAGAAAAACACATTCTATGCTATGAGATGATAGTTTATCATCTTTGTCAGTGTAAACAAAACATTTACATCCAAAAATACGCAGTCTTGAATAGTTGGGAGAAACTTTAAAGAGTTTTTCTATAAATTTTGTAAAACCGAAGAGAGCATTCGATTAGGAACACCATTTGATAATTGTGGTTTCCAACTCTGTTTACATTCTAAAATACCATTTTGTTGGGGAGTCTTAGAGCAAGAGGTTTTATGTATGATTCCAAATTTATCGAGATGATTTTTAAATTCCTTTGAAATAAACTCTCCTCCTGAATCTGATCTAAAAATCTTCATTTCAGAATCAAATTAATTTTTACAAGATTATGAAAGATAACGAAATTTTGAAAGACATCAGATTTTGCTTTTAAAAGATATACCCATGTATACCTAGTAAAATCATCTATGAAAATAACATAGTAGTAAATGCCTCCTTTAGACAAAACAGGTGTCGATCCCCATACATTCGAATGAAATATTTCGAAGGGTCTGTGGTAACATGCATTTTCTTTGGAAATAGAAAATGTTGCATTTTACCAAGAACACAATCTTTGCAAGAAAAAGATTCCTTATACTTTATTCGAAGAGAATATTGATACAATTTTTGAGTATTAAGATGTTCTAGTCTCTTGTGCCATAAAACAACATCATTTGTCAAAACATTAACATATCCTATACTATGCAAATAGTCCATAATGTAAAGTTTGCTCTCTCTCTATGGCCACGACCAATCACCTTCTTTGAGAGGCGATTCGATACAATAAAAAGTTACAACAAAATTTTTATCTTAAATTTATACAAACAACAACAACAACAACTAAGCCTTTTCCCATACTAGACGGGGCCGGCTACATGGATTCTTTGTTTCCATAGATCCCTATCTTGTGCCATGTTAGCAGTTAACTCCCAATAAGCTAGATCGTTCTTTATTGTTTCTTTCCAACACTTTTGTGGTTGTCCTCTACCTCTTTTAATACTTTCCAAATTTAGTTTTTCTAACCTTCTTACAGGTTCTTCTTTTGATCTTCTTTCTATATGTCCAAACCATCTTAAACGATGTTCTCTCATTTTATCCTCTATTGGTGCCACTCCTACTTTGTTTCTAATAACCTCATTATGTATACGGTCTTTTCTTGTATGACCACTCATCCATCTCAACATCTTTATTTCTGTCATAGACATCTTTTGTACATGTTCATGATTAACTGCCCAACACTCAGAACCATAAAATATGGCAGGCCTAATTGCTGCTCTATAATATTTACCTTTTAATTTTAATGGTATCTTCTTATCACAAAGAATACTTGATTCTCCTCTCCATTTTAACCAACCAACATTACTTCTATGCGTAACATCTCCATAAATTCTTCCATCACTCTGAAAAATCGACCCTAGGTATTTAAAACTTTCCTTCCGAGGAATGCAATATGTGCCTATTTTAATTTCTATGTCCTCTGAAGTAACCAAATGATCAAACTTACATTTCATATATTCTGTCTTTGTTCTACTAAGTCGGAGGCCTTTGCTTTCTAATGTTTCTCTCCATAGTTCCAATTTTCTATTAACTTTTTCCTTAGACTCCTCCACTAATACAATGTCATCTGCAAATAACATACACCAAGGTACTTCATCTTGAATATGTTTTGTTAACTCATCCATCACCATTATAAATAAGTATAGGCTTAAAGTTGATACTTGATGTAACCCAATATTAACTTCAAAGAAGTATGTCGTTCCTTCATGAGTCCTCACACATGTTTTTGCACCATCATACATGTCTCTTATAAGGTTAATATATGTCAATGGGATACCTCTTTTTTCCAAAGTTCTCCAAAGAACCTCCCTCGGTACCCTATCTTAAGCTTTTTCTAGATCAATATCATGTGAAGGTCTTTCTTTTTTGCTCTAAAATATTCCATAAGACATCTCAAAAGGTGAATCGCTTCAATAGTAGATCTGCCTGGCATGAACCCAAATTGGTTCTCTGTTGTACTTGATACTTGTCTTAACCTACGTTCGATAATTCTTTCCCATAATTTCATAGTATGACTCATTAACTTGATACCTCGATAATTCGCACAATTTTGAATGTCTCCCTTGTTCTTATATATGGGTATAAGTGTACTTGCTCTCCATTCCTCGGGCATCTTTTGGTTTTTCCATATTTCATTAAATAGTCTTGTGAGCCAAGTGATTCCTATTTCTCCTAAACTTCTATAGGAATATTGTGTGGTCCTACCGATTTACCACCCTTCATATGATTAAGAGCCTCTTTGACTTCATTTTTTTGAATACGTCGGTAGAAATTGTGGTTTATATACTTTTCTGATTTGGCTAACTCTCCTACGTTAATACTAACATCTTTATTTTCATTAAAAAGCTTATAAAAATAGTTTTTTCATCTATTTCTTATATCATCATTTGCCACTAGAATTTTTTCATCCTCTTCTTTAATGGATCTAACATAATTAAGATCTTTAGTTTTCTTATCTTTAGCCCTAGTTATCCTAAAAAATGTCTCTTTTACCCTCTTTTGAGTTGAGTTTTTTTATATAAATCCTCCCAAATTTTAGATTTTGCTTTATTGATGGCCTTTTTCACTTCCTTTTTTGCTTTATTATAAGCCTCTAAAGTTTCACAAATTTTCTTAGCATAATGTAATTTGTAACATGCCCTTTTTGCCTTGATTTTATTTTGCACTACTTCACTCCCCCACCAAGCTTCTTTTTGTGCCGGTACACCTCCCTTAGATACAACTAACACATCTTTTGCTACTTTCCTAATATGTATAGCCATATTGTTCCACATATCACAAGGTATAAAATATCTCTTTTACCCTCTTTTGAGTTGAGTTTTTTATATAAATCCTCCCAAATTTTAGTTTTTGCTTCACCAGTGGCTTTTTTAACTTCATTCTTTGCTTTCTAATAAGTCTATAAAGTTTTACTAGTTTTCTTTGCATAATGTAATTTGTAACATGTCATGTTTGCCTTGATTTTATTTTGCACTACTTCACTCTACCACTAAGCTTCTTTTTGTGCGGGTACACCTCCCTTAGATACAACTAACACATCTTTTGCTACTTTCCTAATATGTATATCCATATTGTTCCACATATCACAAGGTGTAAACATAATTTCACCCATCTCCTTGAAGGACTTTTTGTTTAAATATATCTTCTTTCTCGCTTTTGAGGTTCCACCATTTAGTCTGAATAACTCGATGCACTCTTTTCTTTTTTGTCTATTTTTTATTTGTAAATCCATAACTAAAAGTCGATGTTGGGTGGTTATTACCTTGCAATCTTTACAACATGCTCTATCTTTTTTTCTATAAATAAAGTAATCAATTTGTGTTTGTGATAAGCCACTCTTATAAGTAATTAAATGTGCATCTCGTTTTTTGAAGATTGTATTGACTATAAAGAGATCAAATGTCATAGCAAAATTTAAACTCTTCTTACCTTCTTCCTCATTTATATTTACAAAACCAAAGTTTTCATGAATACCTTATATCCTAATGCCTCTTTACCAACATGTTCATTTAAGTCTCCTCCTAAACAAATCATCTCCCTTTGTGGAATCTTTTGAATCACCTTATCTAACTCTTCCCAAAAGGCTGTCTTTATACTATCTTCTAGTCCTACTTGGGGTGCGTAAGCACAAACTATATTTAAAACCTCCGCTCCTAACACTAATTTCAACGTCATGATTCAGCCACCATATTGTTGTATGTCTACTAGGTTATCATTTAAATCTTTATTTATGATAATACCAACTCCGTTTCGAGCCTTTTCCTTACCTGAGTACCATAATTTAAAACCCGTGTCCTCAATCTCCTTTGCTTTTTCTCCAACCCACTTTGTCTCTTGTACACAATAGAACATGAATCTTTCTCCAAATCATAGTATCTACCACCTCCATTAACTTACTGGACAACGTTCCGATATTCGAAGAAACAATACGAATCTTATTATCTAGGATTAGCTTCCTTACCTCCCGCATCCGTCCATATTCAAAATGCAGAGACTCTCTCTGTAAATTATTCACTACATTTGGACGGCAATATAGCGGGATTAACTTCGTTACCCACACCCATGAATGATGTGGGAACCCTCTCTGCAATTGATTCACTACATTCGGGCGAAAATGTAGTGACCCTTTCTTATTTATCACTGCATTCAAGCTCTACAGCGCATCACTAGGTGGGAACGCCCCAAAGAAATTCTCATAATTTATGTAACACATGGTATTAAAATCAGACAAAGTTTTATGCTGGCTGTTGGAAGCCTAATACAACCCTCCTCCTTTATCCGGGCTTGGGACTAGCAATGCAAGGGTGATTCCTTATCTCAGCATGCTTCTTGAGACGATGAATAATATTCCTACGATCGCAAAATGACTTTGATACCATGTAATGAAGACAATGCTTTAATATGACAGCGGAAGGTTTATAAATATCACCTCAAAATATCACTCGTAAAAGCCTAAAAAAAAGTTATAATAAAGCTATGCAACAAAGGCATAATATATTAAAAAAGAATATTATTTAGTAAGAAAAGGCTTTAAGAAATATATTAGATGAAAACCATATTTATAGAGTACATTAGGTATAGGAGAGGAGAAGAAGAGAAGAGAAGAAAAGGGAAGGGGGTACGGCTACTAAGCTAGCTGTTGGGGACCTAGGCCCCAACAATTAGTGGCCTAGCAGGCGTTGGCCTTGACGGATAAATTGGTCATGGCCTGCCAGAGCTGGGCCGCTCGGGCCCATTTTCTAACAGGAGGGGCGATAGAGGAGTTCAACGGATTTGGTGGTTGAAAGGCAGCTGAATGGAGGCGTCTCATAGCGATTGGTAATGAGTCGAGCAATGGGCTTGTTAAGGACGATGAAAATATGGTGGCTCTATTTGGCTGGCAACCGAAAAGTTGGGTGGTGCACGACGTATCAACGGACGATGGAGGCTCTGCCTGGCGATACCGGATGTCGCAGTGATTGTGGTAATCTTTATCTCCTTTTTCTTGTTGGTTAGTGGAGAAGAGGTAGAAGGTGGTAGTTTGGGTCTTTTCTACGACGGTGATGGATGGCAGTGAGAGTGGTTGTTGGGACTCGATTGCGGAGGATGTTGTGATAGATTGATGGTTCTCGAAGAGAGCTAGTGGTGGATGGTGATGGCAAGTAGTTAGGGACAACATGAGTGTTCTACAAGGACACTATATGTGGTGATCAAAGTGGTTGGACTGTGATGAGTGTGGTGGTTCGATGACGGCCAATAATGAAGAAGTGGCATTTTTGGGTGAAAAGAAGGAAGAGGGAGAGAGGCGAGGTCTCTCGGTGTTCAGTGGAGAGAGATGGAGATACAATTGGGGTTGCTTTCATGCGAAAGCCATCCGACGTAGAGAGCGGTCGCGACACTCATCACGCTTGTTACCACTGCCTTGCTTGTGTACATGTCCACCACCTTCTACGCCTTCACCCATTAGGTCTCTCAATGTTAAGGAGAGAGAGAGATCCTGCTGGGGTTGTTGTCGTGCGATAGCCATCTAGCACAGAGAGTGGTCGCGGTGCTCGTCATGCTTGTTACTCCGACCTTGCTTGTGTACACGTTCACCACCTTCTACGCCTTCACCCATTAGATTGGGAAGCTCCTTTCTCCCTCTTTCCCAGTGAAATAATGAATGCCAAGAAAGCTAGTAACTCTAGTGACAACGGCGAGGGCGAGGTGTTGCAGAGAGAGAAGAATCCCTTCTGCCTATAACAGAGACGGCGTAAGAAGGAGAGAGAGAGGGATTCATTACTCTACACTTAGTAGAGAGGAGAAAATGATATGGTAAACGGGATACCTAAAGGGGATGATAGAGAGGGCGAAGCAACTCTTTATGAGATTAAGAGAGTGGAGTTGTGACCTGCCCAGTCGAGAAGAGTTATGTGGTGATCTTTGAGACCGAAGTTTTGGGGTTTTGAAGAAGGAAGCATTAGGAAGACGTCGAGGCCGCCATTGAGAGAGAAAAAGAAATGGTCCGACGACGTTTAAGCTTCACATTAAGTGGAGCCCAACGGCGGGTCGAGTCATGGATCATGTCTTGGATCTAGACCCGTTTCATATTTGGTTCAATTGATCTCATGTTTGATCCAATTTGTATTCAGATCTTTGTCCAATCTATATTTGGGTCTTAGACAGACCATGGATCTGGATCCCTTATGTGTCATAGATGGCCTTCAGGCCATTCTGTTGGCCACCATTGCATGGGCTCAGTGAGGAGAGGCTGCATGCCATCAATTTGAAAATTGAGTTGTGTCCATGAGCCCACAACTTGGTCAGGAAGCGATTGTTGGAGATTGAAGAAAGATGTTGGCATTTGGTTTTGTTTCTTTGGTATTTAGATGAGTTTGAGTCAATCTAGGTGTGCTCTTTCCAACTTATTTGTTTTTAATATTGATTGTATCAATTGTTAGCATGTTTACAGGAAAAATGTGTTGCAACATTTGAATGATTTCAAACTTGTGATAACTTTAAGATTGCTTTTTCATGAGATTATTATCTCCGTTTGTTGGTCTTTTGTTGAAGATATTTGTGATTAAGATGCTTTATGTTGTTGACCTTTTGGTTGGAGAGTAAATAATATTGAAAAAACACTTATAGTTATCTTGATGAGCTTGTATTTGATAAAATTGTTTTAAGAGAATTGTGATAGAAACCTTGTGAGACTTTTTGAAAAATATGAAGTTGATTCTTTTGACTTATTTTGATTGTCTTATTTTTGGAACGATAGAATCACTTTTTAGTTTAAATGATATTTAAGAGCCTTCAAATTGTATGTATAAAAGTTTTTGAGCTTTGCCTTAAAAAACTTGTTAGGATTCTAGTTTGTCCTTAAAACTCGGGTTTGAGCTTAGCCTTAAAATTGCAAGCTTGTTTGACTTTAAGTTTGAGGGAGTGTTAGAATGTAATAGGATTGGGCCAACATGGCCCATAAGTCTGTGTTTGAAATCAGGTCCCAACGGACCAGGTTAGGGCCACTTGGCACTAAGGCTACCTTGGTCATCAGGGCCACTTGGGCCACCAGGGGGCCAATGGCTAAAATAGCAGTTGGGCCTTCAACAACTAGAAGTTGTGCATGCTTGCACACTTCTCCTCTATAAATTCTCCTCATGTATTAAGTAAGCCCTTTGTGGTTGATTGTATATAGATTGTTTTCGAATTCAGGATTTTACCTGGTTTCTAACAAAAACTGCTGGGGTCTGGGAAGCTTTGCAGTCCACTGAGGAGCCCTTGTCTCCAATGAGCTTCTTCTTGGTCGTATGACAAGGTTATCCAACCTGGGCATATAATTCACGGCCTTCTTTAGCTTGAAGATCTTATGAGCTATTCCATTTGCCTAGTAGACAGGGCAAAATGGTTAGGACTATATCTCAAGGGCCTCTCTCTCACAATGCTGTCTGCCTTCAATCCAGGTTGTGTAGCAGAGCATTGTACCACACTGACTCCTTAACTGCTACGAAGGTTCAAATCGCAAGAAACCTGTCTAAGAAGTACATTGAATAAAAGTGATTGATCAACATATCTACTGACCTTGTTTCTATGCTTAAGTTGTTTGATTTTTATGTGGAGATTGAGTGGTCAGGTCCACTATTTGTCCTGCAATGGAGGCAGCACCATATAAGTATGACACGGATATACTTGAGGATCACAAAGCAGATCGACATATTTGAATATAAATATGTCTGTAGAGTAGTATCAGTGTGTGGATATAATCAGATACAGTCATTCAGATCATTTTGTAAACACAAACATTGATGATATTTCCTAAGGATATAAGTAGAACCTTCGTGCAGAGAAAATCAGACACTCCTCAAAATCATTCTATATTCAAACCAAAGCATCTCATAATTTCGTTGTGGGGGGAAATTTTATTGCCTATGGAAAAGTTAGTATCCCAGCTTTTTAAGGACTTCTTTATTATTCATTTGAGACTGTATCATTTGAATCTTGTGTTTCTTGGCAAAATAATCAAATGTTTTGCTTCCTTCACCTTTTTTCGGAAGAAAAAGAAACTACCTTTGGAGCTATTTTTTGAAACATTATGCTATGTAAACACAGAATAGGGAAACATTATTTCCAGCAACAGAGACATCTGCTATTTGAGAAACAGTGGATGTGGTTTAGATGCTGGAAAATGATTCCCAATCTGGAAATTTCCAAAACAAAATCATAGAAGGTGGGTTTTCCAAAAGAAGGGGTGGTGCACTTCATGGAAGAGTTCTGCTCCATTACCATTCCGCTTTCCTACTTCTCAAATGACAGCTTTCTCCTGAGCAGAGCCATTTATGGCGGAAATGCCATTTTCCTGTTTAATTGTTCCCAAATTAAGCGTAAGTTGTGTTACGGATCCAACCATTCCTCGTTTTGTGAAGTCAATGCCTTACAGTCATATGAAAACCTTGTACAGGATAGTTTGATGGCGCTATTGCCAAGAGTGGTTGATCTCACATCCAGACATGGTATACCAGTGATTGCTGCTGGAGGTATTGTTGATGCACGTGGCTATGTTGCTGCTCTGGCACTCGGTGCCAAAGGTGTTTGTCTTGGTACAAGGTTGGCACTTCAAAGCGTTTGCTAGATTATATAAATATACAAGCAAGAAGTCCCACCCTTTGAACATATGGATGCTGGTCAAAAGGGGTTTGATGGAATTGTACTCCTGTGTAGATTTGTTGCTGCGAGAGAAAGCCATGCTCATCCAGCGTACAAGAAAAAGATCACTGAAATGTCTGAAACTGAATATACCACTGTGTTTGGACGTGCAAGATGGCCTGGTGCACCACACCGTGTCCTGAAAACACCCTTTTTTGATGAGTGGAAGCTTCTCCCAGATGATGTGACAGAGGTGGACCAACCAATCATTGGACGTTCCACAATCCATGAAGTGGTATTTTTACAGCTTTTAAGCTTATTAATTTCCTTAATTATGGGAGATTAAGTGTTATCGGTAATCCTATAGAAATTTTTATGTATGAAATGTGGTGGACTGTTGGATTCATCTATAATTACAACCTTTTCGGTGGCATTTGAGCATTTTTAGTGTCATAAGAGTGGATGGATCACCTGCCGATTCTGGTGCCACTAAAAGACCAAATGCCACCAAAGAGGTTGTCATTGTAAATGAATTCTATTGCGGTCACATTCAATTTATTTTGCTTTATTTGATAGCATCCTGTTGATACTGCGATAATTGGATTTCTACCATATTCAGAACTGAGATATCCAGTCATATCCCTAACCATTCTTTTTACCTGTTTATTCGTTACCTGTGGAGAAAGTTCTGTACTTTAGGAATCTGGTCTACGTATGATGAGATTTTGACCTTATGTCTCATCAAAATTCTGAAGTTAGACATGCTTGGTCTCGAACACTGCTAGAACAGCTGACCTCCTGGGAGACCTTTCTGTTCCACCCTATAGCCGGCTGCATTTAATTTGAGAAAAGGTCATGGTTAAGGCAAGCCATAGTGTTGCATTTTTGATATACGAATTCAAAGATCTTCTGTTAAGTTGTTTTGAAGCAATAGTGAAGGAGCTTACAATAGCCGCTCTAAGCCTTGTAATTTGCAGAGGAATGTGCTGTTGGTTGATGCAAGGAAGTTCTTTGTCAACCTCTGTAGAGTAGATGTCAGAATTTCTGGCCTCCTTTGTCCTTTACGAAAAATAGGTATTTTACTGCCGTGACCATAATATATATACTCGGCAACAATTATCGGAGTTTGCATGTTCTTTGGTAATGTCATTATCAAATGCTACTTCTGTTCTGTATACGCAACATTCTTTAATTATCAGTCTGCAGCTAGAGAAATTACTTGTTCTTTCTCATGCATAAGCAACTCTTTCATTCCCATCTTATATGAATTTTCTCATCCCCAGTTCTTATGGATTCCGTTTCCTCTCTCTCTGCCCCCCGCCCCCGCCCCCCGCCCCACAACTCCCCTATTTCTGGCTTTCTGAACTTCATAACTGCCGTCATCAGGAACGGGAAATTCGCCTTTTAGCTGGAACTGCGCCAAACGAAGCAACGGAAGGCAATATCGAAAGCATGGTGATGTATGCTGGTCAAGGGGTGGCACTCATAACTGAGATCTTGCCAGCTGCGGAGATAGTGAAGGGCCTTGTTGATGGCTCTCGGCTGATAATTCAAAAGCAACTACAGTCGCTTGATGCGACAATCTGAATTTCCATTTGCAATGTCTTCAGCATGTATGTAAATTGAAGCTGCTGGCCTGTTGACTTGCCGAGTGTAACATATGCTGCATGTGTACTCTCGGACTCTTATAACAACAGTAATACATTAAATGGTTCCAGTTCTCTGGTTCTGTGTGCAATGGGGTCTTCTTTGTCTTTTCTATCTTTTGGGTTGCTGTTGATTGACAGAACCATGGAGAGTATATGAAACTTCTAATCCTGCATCAAGCAGGGAGCACGGTGAAGGATGTGTTGAGCATTATTAAAGCCATTAAAGGGGCACCAAACAATTTCTCGGCCTTTTCCCTAAGAGCAAGTGTAATATCTACTCTTGTGAGTTTAATTTCTCATACGTGGTCATTGAACACATGTTATTAAATTGATTTCTTTTTGGAGGAGGGTGCTGCTCACGACAGCCCTGAATAAGTAGAATCATGGTTCAAGACCGAACCATCAGTTCGGTTTGGTTTTGATCATATTACGGTTTGACTTGGTTCTCAAAACAAAAGAAATCACAAGTAGCAGTTTGGTTCGAAGTTGAGTCTAGAAACCGAACCTTGAACACCCCTACTCATAAGACTGGTAGAGTTGCCACACAAACCGAATAGGGGTTGTTCATGGCTTGTTCCTCAGCTCACACTCGCAAGAAATTAATGTATGTTTACAATAGACTCGTTTTTGTTGCTAATCATGGCTCCCCACGTACCCAAGGCTCCACTTAGTTTGCGTCCACCCCATATATACCGAGTGGAACTCAAGTTGAGAAGATATTGGCCCTTATCATCATTCTTATACATGTTCCATACCAACCTTCAATTAATTAACAAGAATCGAGGAAAGTAAATCATCTGAGACAAGCTCTTGGATTTGGTCACTCTCAATTAGAATGGAGACAGGTTCACAGTTTGGCGCATCTCTCTCTCTCTCTCACACACACACACACACAGAGACATATATATATATATATATAACAAGTTAACTGTCATTGTACACATATAAGATATATTTAAAGTACATATACTTACAAGTCAATGCAAGCATATGTATACAGAGGAACAAGACTCGACCATCTATCATATTTAAATTTGAAAAACAAAAAGTATATGTATACTCTTTTTTTAAATATACTTTATTTACATTAACACTTTTTATTTTTCTCCTAAAAGATATTGCAGAACACCACAAAATATAATATTTTTCTCAAGCTCATCCTCCAAATGACATGTCACCGTCAGTGATTAGAGTTGGCAGATAGGTCAATAAATATTGACAAAAAATAGATTAAAGATGAAGTTAAAGAGATTAGAAATGGACTTTAAGTTGAGACATTTTTGGTAAACAACAACAACAACAACTAAGCCTTTTCCCATACTAGACGGGGTCGGCTACATGGATTCTTTGTTTCCACATAGCCCTATCATGTGTCATGTTAGCAATTAACTCACAATAAGCTAAATCATTTTTTATTGTTTCTTTCCAACACTTTTGTGGTTGTCATCTACCTCTTTTAATACTTTTCAAATTTAGTTTTTCATACCTTCTTAGAGGTTCTTCTTTTGATCTTCTTTCTATATGTCCAAACCATCTTAAATGATATTCTCTCATTTTATCCTCTGTTGGTGTCACTCCTAATTTGTTTTTAATAACCTCATTATGTATTAGGTACTCACCCATCTCAACATCTTCATTTCTGTCACAAACATCTTTTGTACATGCTGATGATTGATTGCCCAACACTCAAAACCATAAAACATGTCAGGTCTAATTGCTGCTCTATAATATTTACCTTTTAACTTTAATGATATATTCTTATCACAAAGAATACTTGATACTCCTCTCCATTTTAAACATTACTTCTATGCATAACATCTCCATCAACTCTTCTATCACTTTGAAAAATTGACCATAGGTATTTAAAACTTTTCTTTTGAGAGATGCAATGTATGCCAATTTTAATTTTGATGGATCTAACATAATTAAGATCTTTACTTTTCTTATCTCTAGCTCTAACTATCCTAAAAATATCTCTTTTATCCTCTTTTGAGTTGAGTTTTTTATATAAATCCTATTAAATTTTAGCTTTTGGTTCACCGGTGGCTTTTTTAACTTCATTCTTTGCTCTAAGTCTATAAAGTTTCACTAGTTTTCTTTGCATAATGTAATTTGTAACATGTCATGTTTGCCTTGATTTTATTTTGCACTACTTCACTCCACCACCAAGCTTCTTTTTGTGCCGGTACACCTCCCTTAGATACAACTAACACATCTTTTGCTACTTTCCTAATATGTATAGCCATATTGTTCTACATATCACAAGGTGTACCAACATAATTTCAAACATCTCCTTGAAGGACTTTCTGTTTAAATATATCTTCTTTCTCGCTTTTGAGGTTTCATCATTTAGTCCGAATAGCTCGATGCACTCTTTTCTTCTTTGTCCATTTTTTTATTTGTAAATCCATAACTAAAAGTCGATATTGAGTGGTTAAGCTTTCTCGTGGAATTACTTTACAACACTCTCTATCTTTTTTTTTACATATAAAATAATCAATTTGTGTTTGATAAATATTTTTGGTAAAGAGAACCCAAAATAGAATTACATTATTATGACAAAAAGATTTGAAGAAGAGTGCTCACAAGGAAAGATGATAAGTGATCCAATTATGATGATCATTTTAGTGTTGTTAGAGTATTTCCCAACACCAAAAAAGCCGAGTAAAATGAATCGCAGAAGGGGATTGAGTCACGATGTTCTTCCATGTGAAATGTACGCATCATATTTCCCAATAGAGTGGCACTATAGTTGCTATTTATTGTATATTATATGTTTAATTAATGTTTTAAATATTATATATTGCTTTATTGAGTTACTGTTTTTTTTTAACTAGTAAAACAAAATAGTTACACGAGGAGGAGAATAAAATAGCCAATAGTTGAGTGATTGGATCTGCTTACCACTGATGTTCCTCACTCATGGATGTAATAACATTATCTTTCCTTCTTTTTTAAAAAATCCTTCAAAATAATTCATTATTGCCCTGTTTATCATTCTACTCTTATAACTATTTTGTTTCTCTCACACGCGCACATACATGCATGCAAACCAAAGAATATTTGTTACTTGAGTAGGATGTAATCAGGGTAATGATAGATATGAAATGGATTTGTCTCTCTTG
Organism: Brasenia schreberi; assembly: GCA_036023115.1. Lineage (NCBI taxonomy): Eukaryota > Viridiplantae > Streptophyta > Magnoliopsida > Nymphaeales > Cabombaceae > Brasenia > Brasenia schreberi. The sequence continues at coordinate 5,851,919 of JAYKKT010000063.1, forward strand.
CCTACTCATGGATTCAACAACAGTTTGAAAGGTTAACATATTTGGGAATCTCTCGATCTATGGTTATTTTCAATTCCCCGAAGCATTTCATCCCTGTTACACCCTTCCTCGTCTCCAAGTGCCCTAGATATCTACTGTAAACCTTTCCTCTGAACTTTGCCATTACCGTTAATGTTATATGATCTTAAGGGCTGCTAAATGTAAGGATCTTGTCAACGTCCATGAATGAGAAATCATAGATTAAAATGCCGAATCGAAAAAATGCAATTTGGTGCTATTATATACGGCTAAGATCATGAGCTGAATATAAGCACACTCCAACTACTGACATCCACTACAGGATAAACCACTGCCTCTCATTCAAGCTCCCCAATTGATTCCAACATAGAGGCCAACGATAGATAATAACTCTCCCTCGAACCCAACTTACAAGGCAAGTTGGGAGCTCTGTTTTGCATTGCGGTTTCCGGGAGCCGAAGGACCTTGACTAAGTTTTAGATCCATATTCAAATCAATGCTTTTTAACCTAAACATGAATTTGTGAGAAACATGTCACATGGCCCGTTCCAATTTCTTTAGATTCCCAAACAGCTTTTGCTCGAGCCTCAACAACAATATGATTTTGCTTTTTACCCAATTACGAGATCGATCAAATGGCACACTCAATAGCCAAACTCCTCCCCTGCAGCCAGGAGCGGCTTCACCCGTGGAGCCATGGATGCTTCGCGTATACTTGTCATCAAAAGGAGCCGTCCTTTGTGCAAGCGTTCCTGCAAAATAGCTGTGAAACATTCTTACTCAGCACCGATAAATGCTGCGGAAACAGTAGAAAGTTTAGTAAAGAAAAAGTTTTCGAGATTTTTTAATGAAATAATTTCAAACAGCAAACAGCCTAGTCCCGGTGGTCGGCGAGCCTGGTAAATGAACTGAAAAGATGGACTAAATACACACAGGGAGATCGCGGTGCTCAATCCACCGGTTCATATGATTTCACCATTTTGACTATCGGCCGCCACCCTCCGCCACCGTACTCTTCCACTACTCAAAATCACTCTTCATTGGTCAAAACCACTTATCATTACGAAACGGCAGATTAACACCATGTAAAGTAGGATCCACATGTTTATAATGTTCTCGCGTCGTGGATATTGCCTATATAAAAGCGAAGTGGGTCTAATTTCTAAGCTTAACTTGTTCTAGTTTGTTGAATTGATACATTTAGAAGCGGAGATGAGGTTGCGATGCAACTTATGAACCAAACAACGAGAGGCTCATGTCACTTTGCATTTCTAAATTAGGGATGTCTATGAGTTGAATCATGCTTTGCTGAATATTTAAACAATTCTACCTTTCATAATTAGATTTGGATTTGTACTGGAGTTCATATTGCAAAAACTTAAACTGAAAGTGACCTGTTTAGATGATTGGGTTTCATTTTAGATGAAAGAATAATCTAATTGGGTTTGGATTATCCATAAGACTCTGATTCAGGTGCGGGTCGAATGCTAACATTTAAACTTAACATAAACCTGATTCTTAATCAAATCTTGTTTGGCCACCCCACACCCACAAACACAGATACTCCCACCACCCCCAACACAAACCCGGCGAACCCTAACACTTCTCCATCCAACTCCCCGACACCCGAAAAGCACCACACCCACATATAACAACCCCTCCCCAACACCCAAACACACGACCCCACCCCAGCACCCACATCACCTGGGCGGCCCAAACCCAACTCCCCAGTCATCTAAATTAAATTAACATATGACATGCTAATATCGGGTCATGTTGGGCTCACTCGTGTTAGAAACGAGACCAACTTGTGTCTTGCACTTGATTGTTTTCAGACTCATTTGGGTCAAGCCATGATCTAACCAAAATTGGAGCATGACAAGGGGTAGACATGACCGGTTTGGAACCGGTTCAGCGTCTTCATCCGCAATTGTATCGAGCCGAAATCGTGGTTCCAGTTTCATATTTCATAGTTTTTAAAATATTTTACTGGGTTTCAAAAAGATTTAGAACTCAAACCAGAATCGCTCTAGAACTAACAGTTTCAAAACCTTAACTAGAACTAACCCGGGTTGATTCACTTTAAGGTTCTAGGTTCTGCTCCGATTTACCCCGAACGGGTTATGTATATGAGGGAGTAAGGTTTGAGCATAGAGAACATCCAAAGTGCTTAACTGGGTATGGGACGAGACGAGTACATTTTAAGAAGTATCTGGCCCATACCCATATTGATGCTCGACCCGTTAGATTGTACTATATTATATTAGATTGTATTATATTATATTGCATATCTATTTTACTGTAATTCAAACTCTCTTTCTCTCTCTTTATATATATATATATATATATATATATATATATATATATATATATATCCACTCATTGTTTTGGGTGATATTGAATATAATAAAAATATTTTCCCTAATTTTAAAGTTTTATTTAAAAAAATATACTCATGTCATTTAAAAAAGAATGGATCAACATAAGTGAAAACAAATGATAATATTATTAGACTCGTACACTTGAAAAGTAACGATCATGATCAAATAAATGAGTAGCATCAACGATGGGTTGGATCCAATCTCTCTCTCTCTCTCTCTCTCTATTCAAGCTAATTAATACTTTATAATTATTAGAATTAGATTTACAATAATAAGACAAATGAAAAACATTTTGAGGCACGAGTTACCCATACTTAACCTGACCCAGACCCGTTCTAAACCCGCTCCATTACCATCCCGACTAGGGCCGAGGTTCATCAGAGAGAGAGAGAGAGAGAAGAGAGAAAGAGAGAAAAGACGAAGAAGAAGAGGGGAAATGGCGGGAGCGGAGGCGGAAGCGGAAGCGGTGGACTTTGAGCCGGAGGATGATGATCTCATGGAAGAGGACGCCGCCGATCCGTCGTTGGTGCAGCCGAAGCTACGGTCCACCGTCTATGCTTCGTCTGGAGATTTGGGACCCCCAAAGAAAACGAAAGGAAGGGGATTCCGCGAAGCCGACCGGACCTCCCTCCTAGCTCGCCCTGACTTCGATTTCCTCGATTCCACCGGCGGCCCCGGTCCCCAAAGATGTACCTCTCTCTCTCTCTCCCCCTTGTTTGACGATCATTGTGAGAGCTTGCGATTTTCTTTTTGAGGGGTCGACGCGTCTGCGAAAGGGTCCTTATTGTCCCTTTTATTTGTTATAGTTTTGTTCCTGGACCGACGTGCTCTCATTTTCTTGGAACCCAATTTTCTTTGTGGCATTAGCATATAACTCTTTCGAAATCTAAGCTTATTGACTCTTCCCATTGAATAACCCTCTTGTTTTTTTCCGCGAGAAAATAAAAATGATTCTCTGATGCTTATCGTATTTACGAATTATGATCTGTTTGTGGGTTACAGATATATCACTTTGAAGAGGATTAGTATCGTGATTGGCTGCTATGTTTGATCACTTTAGCGCGGATGAATAGTCTGACGATGGGCGGCTTAATCTGTAGCCTAGCAGAAAAACTAATGAGCGGCTTAATCTAGAGCCTAGCAGAAAAACTATGTGGTCAAGTAATTATTCGCTGTTCCTTTTTGCATCTGTTTGGCAAATGGTAAAGACTCTAAAGGTCCTTTTTATGTCTCGATGCACGGAGTTGGTGGCCCTTGAACGTTTCTTTCTAAAACTGATGATTTTTGGTGCATTAGTTGTTGAATACCGACTATAGTGCTTCCATTTTTTGATGCTCTTGATGTTCTGTTCTCTTATGCACTTCAACCTGTAGATTCTATTTTGTAGTTTTCGCGTTTAACATTAAACTTAGATGCAGATTTGCAGAAGGATAGGGTGAAGGATCTTTTGAGTTTTTCTTTTTGTCTATTTATATACTGAAAAATCCGACATTTTCGATACAATATATAGTGTACCGGCTCGTTTTGCAATACACTACTTACAGTTTCACACTTATCCCTGGTGTTTCTAAACCTGGGTCTTCAGCTCCTGCATTATTAAATTTTAGCAGCTGACTGTTCATTTGCTCAAATGTTCATCTAAGGTGTTAAACTGATTAGTCCAATATCTCTCGAGTAACTGCAAATTGATTCCAAGCTCTTTCTGTAAGCTGTTGTTTCTCCATTGTTCGTAGGGAGTGTCCTGGTGTTATTTTTCAGTTATTACCCGTGCTGCTGTTAATGGCGGATGCTTAAGAAAAAATATAATAGAATGATCTTCTTGAACAAGAGTGAGGACACATTTATTAGAGAATATACATTGTTTCTAACTGCATGGGATTAATTTTTCCCTTGACCATAATTCATGATCTTTTTGGATAACATGAGAAGTTTCCTTTGTTATTGTTTCAAAGTTTATGCCATTTCAGCTTGCCTTGAACGGAGCTCTTATGTTTCTACTTGTTTCAAGAGGCGATTATAGGGAATCTTTTATCATGATTTAGTTTTCTTACTGTCGTAAGTTTATGCAGCCATGGGGTTCAGAGTTGGCTCTGGTCTTCTGCCATTGTAGATTGTAATAACTGTTCTATTTCCTTCTACGAGAAGGAAAATGAATACCAAATCTGCCTGCCAAACGTGTCCTTCTTCGGAATCCCCTTCTCTTACCTACAACAAGTGTCAAAAAAGAAAAAGAAAATGAAAGAAGTCAGCTCAACATGGTCTTTGAAACTTGACCTAAAGTCTGAACTTCAGAAAGTGTTGAAAAGTGAGATGATAGAAATACACTTCGCTTAAAGTGGAGTATAGATGTATACAACTGTTGGAGCTTCTTTCTGAGACTCAAGATTTCAGTGACATGTTTATTTTCCTTAGGATACTCTAATTAGCTCTTGTTCTAAGTAGCTGAGGCTAGATATGTATCTTAGTTTGAAGCTTTAAAATGCGTTAAGCCTTTTAGGTTGCTACCCCTTCAGGTGGAATGTAATCCACACAAGAGTGCACCAGTGATCGAACATAAATGATACCACAGACCTTCTCGGTTTTGTGTTGATTTCTTTTATCCTGCATCAATTGGGTTATTGTGCCATGTAGGATCAGTCATGGAGATTGTGGAAGAGAGTTTTAAGAAGCGATTCACGCTAAGAAGGGGTAGACAGATTCTGAATTGGAAGAGAATCTGTTCAACATATATTGAACTGCATAATCATAGCCTGAAAGGGCACAACTTTTTCTCTCACTACCATCTACCCTTTTTGTCTTAGTATTTTATCAGTGTCCTTATGACTTTGAGCAGCTGTAGACTGAGATTGAAGATATCTTACTGGTCTCTTTGTTCCTACAAGCATGTATCCTTTTGTCCTAGTATTTTATATCATATCTATGCGACTTTGAGCAGCTGTAGTTTGAGATTCAAAATATCTTATTGATCTCATTGTTCCCTGCATGCAGCTGTGGAGGGTTGGATTGTTTTGGTTACTGGGGTTCATGAAGAGGCTCAAGAAGATGACTTGCATGCAAAATTTGGGGAATGTGGAGAAATTAAGAACTTGCACCTCAATCTTGATCGTCGCACTGGCTTTGTTAAGGTGACTATGAATCCTTTTTTTCCTTTTCTTGTATGTACTTGCATGAACTACATTGTGCTAGTCTGGGCCATTCACTTTTCCATTTACCAAGCTCTCCCTCATCAGATTCTTATTTTGACCCTCTCAACCTTTTCTTTTCATGTGATTTTATGTATTATATATTTGTGTTATATAAAGCTAACGGGTTCTTTTGTAGAAAACGATGATAGTGGAAGTTGCCAATGTTTGCTCGTTCCACGTTCAATAATTGCTTTTGCATTCATTGGTTGTAGTAGATCAGTAAATGGCATAAGTTTCCAAGAACAGGGATGGTTATCAAACATCTTGATTTTCACATTTCTTTACTTCAACTGCAGTAACTTTATAATACTCTCATGGTTTTAGAAAGTTGGGGTTATCCTCTAGGTTATCTGTGTTATATGTAGGCTGTCCTTCTGTAGATGTTGATACATTTCATTATGTCCGTAAAAAATGGAGTGCTATTGAAATGCTATTACCTGTATTTTTTATTTATGTGGCCATTAAGTAGTGGATAATTAATCATCTGTTCAACCAAAAAGATCAGGTTTTAGAGGTTTGATGGAGTTGTTTCTTAGCAGATGCCAGAAGAATCCTGCACTCAATAACCCAGAATCACAATTTTTTTCATGAAAAGGCAGAATTTCTAAAAGGTCAAATCTTTTAAGAATTTTTTTGGGTGTTTACAAATGCCCCTCTTTGTCATTAAACAAATTTATTTGGTTAATGACAAAGAATAACACCCATAAAAAAAATTTGAATGCTAAAGTTGATTTGAGTTGAATCAAGATTTCATGAACTTTCCCATTTTTGTTAAGAGATTTGTTTCTTGAACTTGGGTCAAATGGGGAAGAGTCACACTGTTTCAGGACTCACCATCTCTTTAGAAAGTATCGATCATACTTCTTTGCATCAGATGCGCCTTCTCCCAAAGCTGGAGTATATGGTCCACCGTTGGCCATCTACAATGCCTATGATGCACCAAGACTTATTAGTTGCTAAAAGAGTGCATTAACAAAATAAACGGCAAATGCTTTCTTTCTTACATTTAATGTAAAAAGACAATGAATATAATCCATTTAAGAATATCAGATATAAATGCCCCATTCTGCAAACTACTCGCCAAAAAATTTAATATCCTAGCTGTTGGTCAAAGGTGCATCTTGTTGACTTGGAAGTGAAATCGGTTCGGTCCATAAGGAAGTGACATATAGCAGTGAACTGAGAAAGCATCCTTGAATGTCAACTTCATAACGATCTTATCTTGTAAAATATTCGTCTTTGGAGATCTCATAAACTAAAACCACTCCCATTACTAATCTTATCTTACTCCAAACACTGAACTTGCACTCAGATGTATCTTTAAGGCATTCTGCCATCTTCCTCCAAAAGGGAAGATTTACTTCTTACATCTGCTTAGCTGGTGCGGCAAAAGACAAGCTAGAAATTCCATGTATAAATGGGTAAAGCTGGCCGACAACTCCCCATTCTTCAGTCCTCACAGCCACTGCCATGATTCAGAGTGGTATGTAGTTCGTCAGCAGAAACTTAAGGTGGTGATTTCATACCTCTAGAAAGTGAAACACATTGATTGGAGTTTATATTATGTAATGTACTGATTTCCAATTGGATTTTGGCACATCTTACTTCTTTGTAGTTGGAAAAATTAGATGTAATGCTTTGTTTAAAAGAACCTTGGTGCACAAAGAGCAATTGCTCATGATGCTAGGGGTTCAGTCCACAAGTCGAAGATCATGAGTTTGATACCTGAGAAACCCTCTGGGCAATTATCAAGCTCCACATTCATTTCTGAATTCCAAAATTATCAATGATAAAAAGAAAGATAATCAGCATTTTCAGCTGTTGATTTCTTTGCATTGTTAGAACTTAGAACAGCTACTTTAAACACTGCATTTGGATTATTTAAAGATGGATCTTTACTAAGTTACCATCAACATGATAAAATAAGGAGGGGAGGTGTCTAACGATTGGTTCTCACATTCATTTCTGAATTCCAAAATTAACAAGCATTGGTCTTGGACCTTTCTCTCTTGCTGCATTGCACCAGTAAACCATGATTGAACCTAAGACCCAATTCAGACTCAGTAATCCATCAGGTACTAACAGGCTTTATCGCTATCTAGCATGAAGCAAAACAATTGTTGGTTCATACCATCTTATCCAAGCCCTCGAGAGAAACTTGAACTATATATATCTTACCTTGTTAGAGAAACTCAGAGCTCGCTGGTTACTAACTTGGAATATGGCAAAACAAACAAGCAAAGCAGTAGGTCGTTAATTCAACCCTCTGGGCGCAGATCATGTAGGGTTCTACCAAAACCCATCTTCCGTATCAAGAAAAGAGCAGAACTACAGTACTCTCATAGACTGGTTCTTGTAAAATACTCGTCTTATTTGGTCAATCAGAACTCTTCTCAATACCTTGTTTGATGCGGTTTGAGGGAATTCACTAACAAGCTTAACAAAGCTCACCTGCATCGAACAGTACATAAGTGAGATCAAGGCGGCAATATGTACAGCACCGGGAAAAAATAAAGAAAATAAATAGATGCACTCCTCATCTATAGACAGGAGGATCCACTGTAAGAGTTACTACCTTGAACAAAGGGTTCAAGTTCTTTTGTATGGCCCTCGAGAAGGTAGCTCTTAGATGACCTGGATCAGATAGTGATCCTTTGGTAGGTACCACCACCATAACCAATTGTTCTGACCCGCCATGAAGACTTTTTATGCTCACTGCAGTAGTTTCCAGAACTCTATGATCAGCCGCACTACAGACACGTTTGATCTCCACTGCACTAACCTGAATCACAGTGCCTAAACTTTAGATTCTTTTAGTTTCAATAGTTTGCCCTCTTCAACCAAGTAAGCAAGAAAAAATTGCACACCTTGACACCACCAAGATTCATGGTATCATCAGCTCTCCCTTGACTATGAAATAGCCTCCAACCATTCTCTGAACTATATCTCCATGTCGTCTTAGTTGTTTTACATGGAAGGTTAGATACATAGGTAAATTGGTGGAGATATCATCCAGTTGCCTACTACTTCCATTATTAACTCTGTGCAAGGGGGACATTAACCTCTTTCAATACACTACCTTTCGGCCCATTTCTTTGGTTGCTTTCCTATGACCTTTTAGCATGCTGTTGTGTTTCATAATATTTGCCAACCTTGTTCTTCATGGCACTGAAGCCACTTAAAAGAACTCTTCTGAAAAGTTCAAATACCCCACCTTTCAGCCCAATTTTGTTTGCTTTCAGATGATAATTTAGTCTGCTGTATTTTGTATCATTATATGTACCAACCTTGTTCTTCATGACATCCAAGCCACTTAAAGAGACTTGAAAAGGTTGAAAGAAGTAGTCCTCTTCATTTGGAGGCAAACAAATTGCCAATAAAGTCTTCCCCATTATACAGAAAACAGGTGGCTTAAATGTTTCATCAACTTTTTCCTGGCCTTCTTCGGTATTCTGTACATAGATGTAAAGTAGAAGGAATTAGATCCTGTTGCGTGCTTAGTTAAGGTAAACTTTCCAATCAGTATCAATCGCCCACAGCACACCAGATCCTTTAGAGCTTGATGCACTCAAGTCTCAAGCATCCTTATTGTAGATGTTATAAGGGTCTGCCCTTGAATTCTATTATTCTCAAGTTTGTTTCTTTCATATTATGTATCAATTGTTACTTTATATAATTCAATATCTATACAATAAGCTAAATAAAATGTTCTTGATAGTTATGTTTTTTAATACATTTTTGCTACATAGTTAAATTTCGTGAAACATATTTACCTAATGCATATTTGTATGTGTACATGTATGCATGTAGTCAAATACCAAGTGTCTTTTGAAATAACAATTTTTGATCTTGCACCACCACCACCAACAACAACAAAACCTTTTCCCATACTAGATGGGGTCTGCTATATGGATTCTTTGTTTTCACGTTGTCCTATCATAATTTGTAGAATCTATTATAGATAAGTCTGACAAAATTTTATGGTGGCTGTCGAAAGCCTAATGCAACTCTCGTCTTTTATTCGGGCTTGGGACCGGCCATGCAAGGGTAATGAGCGGAGTTAATTTTTGGTCTTGCACCGTTGCAACCAATTGACATAAGATGGGTTATGCGTGCTTTATATCACTGCTAACTGCTAAGCAAGCATAGCTCTCTCTCCCGTGTGTGACTGTACACTTCAATTTTTGTATTTTTTGAGATTCATCATGAGCCCACTGCCTAAATTGTTCGTCAAACAGGGATATGCATTGATTGAATATGAGACCATAGAGGAAGCACGAGCCGCCATAGAGAACCTGAATGGAACTGAACTTCTCACACAAACCATATCTGTTGATTGGTCTTTCAGCAACGGACCCTTCAGGCGCAGAAACACGAGGAGGAGGTTTTGCCCATGGCTTTTTCTGGCGTTGCTGCTTGTTAAGCCCCTCTTCCAACATTTCTTCACTGTGACCCTTGTACTGCTTCATCTGTGCAGGTCTCCGCACGGTCATCGTTCCAGAAGTCCTCCTAGGAGGAGATTCTAAGGTTCATTCCTTGCCATTGGATGCCCTAGGCGAAAATTCTCAGGCTGTGTATTCCTTGTCATTGATTGATCCAGGAGTTCTAGGAGAAGCTCGGACTGTCGGTTGGTTGATGGATGTGTAATCACTTGGCATTACATTTTCTCTATTGATGTAGACCTTATCCTACTAAGGTTTCTATTTTCATTGCAAGTTTGATCATCCATCCATGGTTTTAGTGCTTGTACTTTGTGTCTTCCCGGCTTACAAATTGCAATAGCATGTTTCGACTCTTAAAACACAAGATGAAAATGGATCATGCCTTAGATTACCTTGTGCTTATTTTTTTTCCCCGTTGGATACCATGGTTTTCTAGGCTGACCATATGCTGTGTTGAAAACATTACAAATTGGAATTCTTTTTAAAATGGTAGAATGCAGCATCATGTTGGACACTCTGGCACTCTGATACATTTATTTCTCCCTTGTCCAACTCTAAACTATTTAAAGTTATTCTTTAGTGTTATATCACTAAGAATCGTATATATTTGAATTATATTTATATATGTGCTTATGCATTCAAGATTTGTGATTTTTTGTGATTTTTTTGCCGTGTCCGGCACCCGCACTCGTACCTGTGTGCATCAATACCCATGCCACCGTACATAGCCTGATTCTGGTGATGTCTACGGTCCCTTGCAGCGTCTTAGAAGCTTTTCTCATCGGTGGGTATAGCTGGGGCCTAACTTGCAAGCACTACACTGCTTATCATTCTGTCAAACATCACAAGGTTCTTGTGCTGCTGGTTGTTATATTTCTCACCCAGCCGTGGATCCACAATGTCTTCAATGTTCTTCTCTTTGTACGCCTTGTCAAACCCCCAGTATGGCAGATACTGGTCATTGCTTGTGCCATAACACGTTGTCGATTTTGGAAGTTGTGCCGCATGGTCGCTTACAAGCAACAACAATGTGAAGCTATGGATATCTGCTTGTGCTGCTTGTGGTTCTGATCATTCAGGAGTTGAGTCTGCACCGGCCGTGGACAGCTGACATGTTCAAGGTGTCTTCCTTCGTAGAGAGCTTAGCTAAGTCATCCTTAGTGCAAGCCACCATTGCCTACTCCATCATCCAACTACCAACCCTGCATGCTATTTGATGTTTCCCCATTGTCTTCCACCTCCAGACTGCAATCATCTTCACTTAGCCCATCCATTTACACCATTGCCCGGGGCAACATACCCCTCTCTCTCTCTCTCTACACACACACACGTTTCCTATTGATTTGAGATATAGTTTATCACACAAGGAGTCATGTTTCACTGGATAGAAAAGAACCTTCAAATTGGAAATAAGTAGAGGGATACTTTGGGTCATTCATTTAGCAGCTTTACTATAAATCATTGAAAATTCTAGTTAGTTTGCTTTATTCAATCTCACATTTGACATGCCTAATACAAACTGACTAGAACCGTAGCCGTGTCTAGCCAAGCTAAATATGAGAATGTCCACATAAGGTTGTCTCAACTCTTGAACTGCTGAAACCGCGCGTGTCTGACATTATGCCAGTTTGAATTGCAGAACAGGAGCAACATCAAAATCGCCATTTTTTGCTTTGCAACGCAAATGCCAGAAGCGTCAAATCCTCCTCCTGTCGGGTGTTTGCATTGTGAGTGTGAGGACCCATGAAAACGGAACTGAAGGGACATCAGTGTCCGCTTGCTGTTTGGCTACTCAAACACCTTAAGGGTCGTAAAACAACAGCCTTCATTGTGTTCTTTTGCAAAAGGGAGAGACGACGTCACTTATTGGTGTTTGCGTTCCCAATTTTATAACAAAAGATATCAGGAAGGACGTAAAAGTCTGTCTTGAGGACGTCCTGGAGTAAAAACATCAAACGCCACCACTGGACCCTGGTGACACTAAGATCGCGTTCTTTAAGTTTTGTCCGTTGTCCGTTGGAGTGGTGGTACGCAAACGTCATGGACATTACGTCTGCACTATGTGAACAGGACATGACATAAGGCCGTCATGTCAGTCCGTGTAAATTGTCTCGCCATTCAAACGGTACAAAGAGACTAATAATCTTTTTTCGGTAGGAAGAGGCTTGTAGAACTCTTTCTTGCCCCCACGTTAAGAACATACGCGCGCACAGAGATTGAGAGAGAGAAGTAATGGCTTTACAATGGGTGATCCTCACGTACGTGGTGGCCGTGGAGACGTTGATAGCGATCCTCCTGACTCTGCCTTCTCCGAAACTCATTAAAAACCAGATCGTCTCTCTCACGTCCTGGCTGCTCCGACCTTCCATGGGCATCGTTCCCTTCGCGCTCTTTCAACTCATGGGTTCCTCCTTTCTCTCTCATATTTTCTCTCCTCTTCATTCTTCTCCTCCTCCCTTTGCCTGCTTTAGATCGACACGCTGTGGAATTTGATTCGGTTGTAGGGCCGAATGAGAGTATTTAGATTCTAAGAATTCGTTGGTTTCTCTTTCCAGTTTAATCATTTTTCGTGAAAAGAGAGTGATTTGGGATGCTGGTTAGGGTGAACACCATTAGGATTTTGTGATGTTGGAGTATTAATTCTTTCCAGTTTAATTATTGCTTAAGAAGAGAAAGTGACTTGCCTTGTTGGATAGAGTGAGCCTGATTGACCTCTTGTCCTGTAGGCATATTAAGAAGTTCCAGTTAAATCTTTGATGGTGTAAGAGAGTCTGCTTTAGATTCCCCATTTTCAATGAGCGTATTGCGATTTTGTGTTGTTGTCATGTTTCCTCAGGTGAAAGGTTCAAGCTTCCATTTTCTTTCTGTTTTAGATATCTACTGGAAGAACGAGCACCGCCTATCTTGTACGTTGGAGGTCTGCACTGCCTCGGAGAGGGATCGATACGAGAAAACGGTGTGATTTCGTTCTAGTCTTCTGTCCAGTAGTTGGACATGTTTGATTTTCTTTTCTTTGTCGGTATTTCATTTGTGTTGTTTTTCTAATTTCCTGTTATATTTATATTTAGTATTTGTTTGAAACCGACTGAAAATTCAACATGTTTATGTTTCACAAATATATCGTATGCTGCGCAAGTATATTGAGTCATGCTAGTCTACTTAGTCTGGTAGATAACTTTTTTTAATTTTATGAGCATGCTTTCAATTTCCCGCTGTGTTGCATGGATACGGGTAAGGTACTGGTACCCTGTACGGGTATGGGTACAGGATACACAATTTTTTTAAAAGATGACATACCGGTATGCCACTATTAAAAACCATAATAAAAAGATAAATTTACATAAATAAATATAAACGCAATTAAAGAACATTCTATATTTTAAAGAGGTGGTGCTTGACATATAAATATCAAATTCAATCATCAATTTACAAGAGAATGCCTAAGATCTCTATTATGGTGAATAGACTATGATCTTGATCTTAAATTTATGGTAACGTATTTGCAAGCAACAACATAAGGGCAACTTCTCGTGACATCAGATATATCGAAAGCCAAATAAATCTAACATATGAAAACAAGAAAGTTTCATTCAATAACATTTTGAATCATCTCTATACATATGACTTTCATATCAAAATTAAGATTCTAAACACAATATCTTTGAATCTAAATACATTAAGCTTCAAACTCCAATAGTCTTGATATCAATATTTTCTTCACTATCATATGTAAAAAAGACTTCTTCCATATTAGATTCATCAAGAGACAACGATGCATGGATACATATGCCCAAAGTGGACAACCTTTTTCAGGTCTTTCAAATACAAATTTACTATTGATAGAAGCGGATAAAGTACTACTACTTGCAGACATATTAGACATCTGAAAATAAACAATATCTAACTATCAATAAACAAAAATAGAATCACAAATATCAAGCAAAAATAATGCATGATTGCTAGAGATAAATGTTGGAACAATGAATTAGAGATAGATATTTCATGTTTAGTGCATTCATTGAATTGTCACTATATTTAACAAAGACAGGAAATGTTAGCAAATAATTAGCTTAAGATTCAGGTGTGGAAAAACTATAGCTAGCAATTTATATCCCTGGTCTACCAAATTAATTTTAACATCACCTACTCCAAAGTTTAATTTCACCAAGCAAATGAAGCAGAAGCTAAATTATTAAAAGAAGACAACAAGAGATAGACCTTGCATGGATAACATCTCATGAAGAGACAATGGAGAATGCTTGACACAAAAAGCACTTTAAAATGTCTTATAATATGTAATTTAGTCGAAAGGGGAAAAGATTTACCAATTGAGAAATATCATCGCATAGACTATTATTTACTTACTCCTGGTGAATAGATTTACCAATTGCCAAAATGTCATGGAATGGTGAATAGATTATTTAGAAAACACTTCAAAAAAGGCAAAGTAATTTAGAAACATGAAAAAGAAAAATCCTCAAAGTCGAAGTTGACTCCTAATTGGATTGAAAGCCGGATAGAATGGAGTATCATCATACTGTTGAGCAAGCACTAAATTCTCATAAAACCTATAGATTAAAAATCAAAAGTGTCCACAAACAGAAACCATAGGAAAATAAACATATAAGGAATTAAAACAAATAAATGGTGTTTTATAGAATCAATAGTCTTACCAAACCTAGAAACAAAATTCATACACAAAAAACCATGAAAAGATAGTTTCCCCGACCTGGAATTGAAGGAGGCTTCCTTACGAGAATGTTGGTGAGACTCTCGATTGGTGGGTTCTTTCATCGTTTCGAGAAATGCAAATGAACCCACAATCTTTAGAAATCTCAGCCTCTCTAAAAAATCTATCAAAAGCCCCATATGCATCAAAAAGTTCATCGTATATATATATATATATATAATGTGTGCACACCTATGTTGCACGGGTATGTCACTTGCAGTCGTCGGTTGTCCGTCGCTCGCAGTCGTCGGTTGTCCATCGCTCGCAGTCGTCGGTTGTCCGTCGCTCGCAGTCGTCAGTTGTTCGTCGCTCTCAGTCTCCGGTGATGATAATTGAGACAGAACATTGAGAGCATAGAGAGAGATTAGGGTTTGTTTTTTAGATTTATAGTTGAGTTTTGGATGGGGCAACCCGTATATGTATGGGTTGACCCCATCCATAAGTACTCGATATAGGTACTTGACATATTCATATTGGGTACGCATACCGATACATCATTTGTGGTATAGATACGTACCAAACATACCGATACGATACCCGGTATGTACCGGATACGGTATGTCACCCCATAACGGTGTACCCATGCAACATAGACTTTCCCGAAACCAAGCCACTATTGTGGGTCAGCTAAATGGATTCATAGTCGCTATACCTCAAATTATTCCCACATTTAACCTAAAAGAGATAGGTTTTATGTGTCTTCCCAACACTCTCTCATCAGCCTCTTTTGTGGTGTTCATAAGCCATAGTTTAACTTTTCATTACTTCTGATCGCTCCAGATTGCCTGTTTGCAATCTCTTCAGATGCTCAAACTACCATATTTGGGCCCATCATTTTATCTACATCAGTTCTACATAAGCTTTCCCTGTGATAGTCTATATGGTTACAGAAGG
Source organism: Brasenia schreberi (assembly GCA_036023115.1). Lineage (NCBI taxonomy): Eukaryota > Viridiplantae > Streptophyta > Magnoliopsida > Nymphaeales > Cabombaceae > Brasenia > Brasenia schreberi. Next base: position 5,867,568 of record JAYKKT010000063.1, read on the forward strand.
CGTAGGAGGCTATGAAGATGTCAATTTCCCTAGATATCAGTTTCTTGAGCTTTCCATTGGCAAGCTCTCAGTCACAATCTTATTGATGCGGCAGGATACATGACCTCTTCAACATAAGTGGTTATGCGCAAATTTCTTCTAACGCAAAAGACATATTGTCACTAAGCTTTAGGCTCATTTGCCTACAGAAGGCGTAGGAGGCTATGAAGATGTCAATTTCCCTAGATATCAGTTTCTTGAGCTTTCCATTGGCGAGCTCTCAGTCACAATCTTATTGATGCGGCAGGATACATGACCTCTTCAACATAAGTGGTTATGCGCAAATTTCTTCTAACGCAAAAGACATATTGTCACTAAGCTTTAGGCTCATTTGCCTCCTAGTATTAAATAACTGGGTGCAAAGGGCACGGACGAATCCCTGCAGGATATAATGAAAACCCTTGATTCACTTTGCACTAGGATAATCAAGTCCTCGACAAATCTGTATGCTTGTATGAAAGATTTCTGTGATTCTTTGTTGCACACCCAAGATTACAGAGTTTTCTCAAAAATCTGGTATAAGAAAAGTTGAATGTTACGCAAACTCTAAGAACTCCACCCTCACATACATATATGTAGGGATCATGATTCATACTTGTCGGTTTCCCCTAAACCATCTTGCTTTTTGGTGATCCATAGAACCAAAGAAAGTTCTCTTTAATTCTTAAAAAGTCATGCACTATCATGGCTGCATGTGTGGTATGCACATGATTATCCATGTGATGGTCGTTCTGTTCACGAGTCCACCATATCTACCCTTATCAAGAGGAGACGTGGCTTATTGTTTCCCATACAATTCACCAACTATTATGATGATTGAGCCATCATATGCCACCGCTATGACTCTTCAGCTATTTTCATAGCCTTACCTGAACCGCCTTGGCTCTTTGGCCATTCGTTTGGCTTTTAGCCTTTTAGAGCTAACATTTTGAAAATCATCTTACATTTCCTCATGTGACCAGAAATGTGTCTCAACATCTTCGTTTTCCCACATAAAAAGTTACTTTTGCTCAAAAAATGTTAAGGATGAATAATAACTCTTTCTTGCATCTTTGTTTTCTCACAGAAAAAGTTACTGTTGCTCCCAAAACGTTAAGGATGAATTATAGCTCTCTCTTGCAACATTGTTAAAGGAAAGCGTTTTCAGTAACAATTTCAAGGGATGAGATGCTTATACGTCACAGTACATTATTTCATGTTTAATGAACAAGACGTGGATTTCTTTTGAAAAATAACGTTAAGCATCCAACAGACTAAAAGGCAAGTTTGTTGCACTAGAGTTACTGTTGTGACAAGAGTTCCAATACTTTCTTCAAGCTGAGACGGAATAAAATCCATAAGCAACAAAGAAGAATCCCAACGTTGTCAGTCATCCTGACATGAGCTGAAAATTTCTTTGGTCTTGTGGGGGGTAAAGCCACAGTTTTCCCGGGCTCTGTGATTTAAAGCTTCAATATTTTCACAGGAGAAAAACACTTCAGCGTACCTGTCATTGGGGAGATCATTACTTGGCTGATTTTGGGCCTTGTTTGGAGATCTGTAATGCAGCATCTTAGAGATTTAAGTTGTTTGGCTGCACCTGCGTCACATGCAAAAACCTTATGGTGTGCCAAAAGGTATATCTAAATCATTCTGGTTATGGAGATTTAGTGCCTTTCTCACCAACTGTTTATGGTTCATTCATATTGAGAGGTACTTTAAGAACCTTAAGAAAAGATGCATACCTTGAAATCAGTTACATCCTTGGTAACGATGTTTAATCCTTAAAGATAATCAAATTAGGCAGAAACATTGAGTGGTTCATTCATATTGAGAGGTACTTTAAGAACCTTAAGAAGTTGCATACCTTGAAATCAGTTACATCCGTGGTAACAAAGTTTAATCCTTGAAGATAATCAAATTAGGCAAAAACATTGAGTAATGTTTGCGTGTGGCAATTCATTTTTCAGGATAAGGAAAAAGTTGTCATCTTTTTGACAAGAAGATTTATGATCTTATGTGTTTATGCAGCGAGGAGGTACATGATTCTCTTTCAGGTGCTTAATTGGATGTAGTAATATAGAAACCATCATATGATGATCGTCCAGGAATCACAATGAACATATTGAAGAGTTCCATTGCCTAAGCTAATTCGACATAGCATATAATTGTCTATAACATAGTCAAAACCAAAAGAATAATGGAAAATATGTAATGTTTTAATCCATAAACCTCAATATAGTAACATACTATAGGAACACTTTCACAAGTCATGAGTTTAATACCAGCAACAATCTCTTATCCATGGATTTTCTTGAGTGTTTTCTTCCTCTCCAAAACTTGATATGCATATTGTGGTCTGGAAAGCAAGCAGCATTGTCATGAGAAATCTGAATCAATATTCTTCCTCCACCTCATCAATGATGAACAATTTTCACTGGTCCCATACATTTGAGTGACAATTTTATCTGAAGTCCAGGAAACTTTTTCATGAACTTAAATGATGCATGAGCCCCATGCTAGATACCCAAATAACTTTCCATCATGACTGGTTTTTGTACATCCAAGTGGTACCTGAATTTTGCATCATGAATCTGTCAAATCAAATATGACGTTGAGAGATTTGAGACATGTAAAACTGATATTGAATTCGCATGTGCCCCTTCAAGATTTATCTCTTATTTTTTAAGATAGGTCTTTAGCTGTTCAAAGCATTGATCCGTTTTGGGTTCCCAATCCCAATTTCCCACATCAAATGATTGTTCTTGTGCTGTTTGTTATACATTTTCCCTACTTCTGCTATCACACTGGTTACTTATTTCCTTTTTTATGTGATCCTCATGTATATCATTATCGTTAATGATATACATGTTGTGTAACATATCTTATTCCTTGCATAAAAGAAGTGCATTTAAGTGTAACTGGCATGAGATATATGAACTTGTAACCTTTAGATGCATAGTAGTCATCATCAAGGATCATAATAATAGGGTAACGAACAAAAGGTGGATATGACTCTAACTGCTTATCTGTTTCCGTTTTCTTCCTGTAACAATGATATGTGGATTCATAGATGTAGTTGCTTCTCTGAGTTTAAATCATACGGAAGAAAAGTAATAGATATTATTAATCCTCTTTAAGAGAGAAGTGCAGAAAAGTTGACAACCTTTCACAGAAATAGTGGTATTATCTGAAGCTAATTAGGTTTCTATTCTACATGTAAAGGCACATTGGTGAGACTTTCATTAATGTGTTGAACGATACCTTGCAATGAGATGCGTCAGGGATGGTGTAGAAGGTGTGCAGCCCCAACCTTGTTCATTAATATGTTGCATATTACCATGTTTTTTTTCTCTATCTAAGCTCTCATTCCATACTATGTTACACGGACACTTCTAACAGGGTGTTTCACCCATGTTGGACATACCAAATCCTGACACTAATAGTGTTCCTTTGTCCAACTTGACACTATTTTAAACATTTTTTAATAGAAATACTAACTGAGATAGTTTCCTGTAGATTTTACTGTATAGTTATGAAAAATGTTTGATTTGAAGGTTTTATACGCACACACATGCACACATCCCTGCACATCCACTATTTTTAAAGTTGCCTTGTAGTGCCCTCTGTACCTGCAAGCAAACGTGTATCCATGAGTCATATTACTCATATTTCATGGTTTAGAGTTTTCCCTCATACAAAATATGCCAAGTAGTTCCATTTGCTTCTTGGTAAGGGCTCAATCTTAGTCATCAACCTAAACACTAGGGAACATGGCTGCAGGAGAATGAGCAGAGTCAGCGTCCTAAATGGCATCTGCATGTGGCTCATGACTCATGATTAAAGCACCTTATAATGGAGTTCGGGCATCAAACGTAGCCCCGTTCTTTCTATTTTTGCTGTCAAAGTCCCCGAAATATATGGTGAGCATATCAAGGGTTGTAAGCTGCAACTATATGGTTCTCGGCAGAAGAGCTGATCGCTCCAATTATATGGTTGTCAGCAAGAGAGTTGATGCAGCGTCATATGCCATGGGACATTATCCATTCTCAATTGGTTTTAGGCTAGGTCTGAGGGTGTGTTTGGTTCGTGGTGTCAGGATCCTATTACTAGAATTGCAGGCCTAGGCTCACATGGGCTTGTAACATGATTTCAAGGAACCATGGTTTTATGTTTGGTTCACGAGTGGTACTAACACTTGGGTTTTTATGCAAGCTGAAGTAGCAACACGGGAGGTGGCTCTTAGGTTTTCGTGCGAAGCACTTGGGTTCAGATTCTGTAGCCCACCTCCCCTTGGTGCCGAGCTTTTTTATCTTAACTGGGCTTGCAGGACAATAGTTTCATATGAGTGATTAGTTCCATGTTTGATGCACAGTGGAATTTGGAACCACAAGGACCAAAAGTCAAGGTCCTGTCCCCTGGAACATTGTTTCCAACACAGCCTTATGGTTCAGGCGTACATGAGCAGATTTATCTGTTGCATGTCATTTTACTCTTAAGCATTTCCTCCCATTTTCTTTTTCTTGAGAATACCATGCTTTTTCTTTTGGGGAAAGAGCTGGATTATAATGACCAGAACGGAGGTTAGGATAGTGGAAAGGCCCTTTGGACCATAAAAAGGTTCAAAACCAGGACAGGCACCTCTGCCCCAGCCAACAAAACCAGCATAGGCCCTGCTGGTGAAGGGCGTAGCTTCAGTGTTTTAAGCTTTTACTCCAACTCCTTGAAAGAGTTTGATTAGCATGGGACAACTATTGCTATTTCAGACATTATTGGTTAAACGTGAAAAGCTAAAAGTTCTGATTTATGATTTCATGTTTGTTCAGAAAACCATTTCTACAACTTGAAGTGTGAAGTCATCCTTGATGAGGATACGTTGATGCTGCTAACTTCCGTGTATCATTTCCTGTTCTTACCAACTGGACTTGAAGATTTTCATACTTATATGCAACTCAATTCTATAATTTCTTGTCATGCAGATATTCAGATCTCAAAGGAATGCTATCCTTTGTGTCGCTGCATGCTTTCTTTACTGGTAGGGAGCAAATTACACTTGAGTTTGTCCATTGCATGATATCCTAAGTATGACCTGCATGTTTTCTTTGAGCAGGTGTATGCATTCTGTCTGTAAATACCACACGGAGATACAGAGAATGGAAGAAGCTGAGAAGAGACTGAAGGAGTCGTAGATGGTAGATTATGTTCATATGACTAACAAACTCTCTTTCACTGGGGAGCATGGACTCGTGTTTTTTATTATAATCTTCGTTGAACTTGCAAAATAATGAGGAAAAGGCCCTGGTTGCATTGTGCATTTACGGTATGAAAAGCATGCTTGCATTTAGAGTTTAGACACTAAAGCCAATCACAGACCCACTTTAGGGCAAGGTTAGGCATGCACCTCACCCTAATTCTTGAAAATTTCTCGATTTGTCACTGTATATAGAGAAATAAAGTGTGCTGTGGACGTGAAATATAAGTGAATCTCATCCCAAAACAATTCCTGAGTCTATCAGTGACTAAAGCTAGGAATCGATTGTTGGAACAATAGACAAACAAACTGAGTTGTGTTCTTTTGCAGGATTCTGGTTTATCCTTCACTGTTCTTAACGGTTCCAAATCAGTCTTTGTTTGTAATTGAGAATGTGTTCAAGGTTTTATTTTCCATCTTGTGGAAACTGATATTAGGTGTCTCACATGGATGAACTATTGCATTTGATGGTCCTTTTTTTTAAATTTTTCCCTATTTCAATCTTTTTCTGACCCAGTTGATACTATGAGAGGTGTGGTCTCCAGATTTAACGAGGAGTTACATCGACTAAGATCACATCCTGATACCTCTGATCGGTCTCGAGCTCTATGTGACATGAATGAAACTTGTAGATAAATTGTAAATGAGTTTTTCCCTGTAGGGATGGCAGCGGGGGCTAGAATCCTTATACACACCCACTCCGTTCCGTCTTGCGGATACACCCACTCCGTTCCGTCTTGCGGGTCTTGGGGATCAAACTCACACCCGTCCCTCAGCTTTTCGTTGTGATTTTAGCCCAGTCCGGCCTGCCTTGTTCTGCTTCACTTTAACTTATAAAAATATTTTTTAAGAAAATATTTAATATTTCCTTTTTAATGATATTTTATATTATTAAATTTAAAGCTATTATTTATATAGAATTATATTTATATAAATATATACACATGAGCATGTAAAATACTTATAAATATATAGTAAACATATATTTTGTATAAATAAATATTAATATATATTCTTCTGGGTGGGTCTACCTTAAATCTCCCCTACATTCAAATGGCCATCCCTATTTTCTTCGCGATAAGCCGTTTAGTGATGAAGTGTGTTCATGTTGGGAAGGCTTGAAAAGAAAGTGGGTATACAATGAGACTCTGTTGATCACTTTCTTTGACAAAATACTGATGAAGAGTAAATTTGTTTAGCGATTTTGATCACTTCAATCCAGATCACTCTCTTCTTTTATTATATACAATATACGCCTCTCTCTCTAATGTTGGTTCTTTGTCTTTACTCGTTGGTGCAGTTTCATGGTCTCTGGCAGCACTCTCTGTGATGTATTTGTTTAAAGAGATAGCATACAATAACTAAGCTTTTTATGAGAGTGATAATATTAGGTACATGAACTTTTTCTCTCTATAGAGCCTGGTTGTGTGTCATACTAACAATTAACTCAACATATAAACTTTTTGTTTCTATAGAGCCCCGACGTGTTAAGATCATTCTCTATTGCTTCTTCCCAACACTTTTGTAGTCTTTCTTTCTTTTATACCATTTTCATAATCTAGTTTCTCATACTTTTTCATCGAAGCTTTACCATCAAAGGGGTGCAGTCATACAAGCAAAATTAGTTTACTTATTTGGTAATTGTTAGCCTGTTCTTTTAGCAGTTCTTGGTATATCCGGCTAGCAAGGTTGCACAGCAGCTCCATTGGGTATCCTGGCACTAATCTTTTATTAGATCGGATTATAACATATATGAGATAGTATGTCGGTATTGTCTGGTTGATACTGACGCCGAACGAGTTGATTTTAGAAGCAAACCCGATTTGGATACTTATGCCCTATGATTATGAGACCCGGCTCAGGCTTCTGCCCTGGTAAAAGGCCCAAGTATAAACTATAGCTGTAATAGGATCTTACAACTGAATTTAGTCCTGGTTTATGCAAAGCATCTGAATTGAATAAATATTTGGGTAAAAAAGATCAAAGAGTTGGATCACAACCAGCTTATTCATTTAAATCCAGTCCTAATGTTACGCGGTTGTGTCTGGCGCTGTCAAACCGAGGCATGACTCATGGCCAGACCATCCGGACCATTGACTTCCCCGTTGGCCAACACACACCAAATATTGATTAATAGTCCAATATTGTTCGAAGATTACATCACCACAAAGATGTATATAATTAATGAAGATGAACAAAGATGTATATAATCCTGTTACCAAAAAGATATGTCAAGTATTTTATTTAATGAAGATCAAACACCACATGGATGCTTTCGCAGACTAGGCTGGCCGCCAACTCAACCAACTTTGCCTTTGCAATCACCATAGGTTCACCACAAAACAAACCTGGAAATATTATATTCAGTTCCTTTCGGTTTTCTGATTAAGAAAAGGACTATGAAGCAAACATCTGGGCCAGACACCAACTAATGAGAAGACACTCATGGTTAAGTTCAGGTGCAGAAGAGACCAGATGTTCTTGCTTATTCAAACATATAAAAAAATAATTAAGATCATAAAGTTTGAAATGAGAACTGTCATTATTGAGATGAATACAAAGGTAGAGAGAAACCTTGTATTATATTGCATTAATAATTCGATGAAGACTGACCTTATCAGGTAGAAAGTTCAGGCTTGACAAAAGTTTAAAGGCTCAAGAAAATACAACAAATACAATGAATCTACCAAGGTCAGTAACAAAAAATCCAATCTGCTGTGCAGCATGAATTGCCTAGTACGTCAAACTATGTATCAAAATGAGAAAACGAAAGACCAATAGCTTATGACATGCAAAGACCAGAAGTACAGTGATGAATTTCCAAGGGGTTGTATGTTTATGTCGAAGAAAATAAACTGCAAAAGAGGTCAACCAATGTATCTACCCAAGTATGCAGCAAGATTGCCATGAATCGCCACCATTCACCACCAGCACCAGCATCACAACAGACAATAACATGAAAACCAACCGGAATAAACATGTGAAGCAGGAGTTGAGAGGCAAATGAGTCAATTTTTCCCTTGCAAATCCTTATTTCTCCGTTCTCATCTCCCATCAACAGAAGTGAAAGAATTGGGGAAGCTCGTCGGTCGAGTTGGGATACTAGTCTGCATGTTTTCAAGGCTACCTACGGAATCAGAATATGAATAGTCACCCATATGTGTGTCTTCAAGGGCTTGCCACCTCTTGATTGCTTGAGGCAAAGACGTGTCCAGATCGACGCCGTAGCAGTCATCAGGATCAGTCTCTGTTGGCTTCCACTGCTCCACTAGTGGAGATAAAACACTCACGATATGACTCATTTCAGGCCTCTGATATGGTTCCCTAGCACAGCAGTGGCAAGCAAGCTCTGCAACAATTAAGATGCTGGGAAGCGTCTCCTCAGTCTGTTCCAATGACGGGTCGATGACATTTCGGAAGGTATCCTCGCTGAGATGCATCCTCCTGAACCAAGTAACAAGATGCACGCTTTCTTCAGGCTGAGTCTCGTCCAGAGCTCTTCTACCACTAACCAGCTCCATAAGAATCACGCCAAAGCTATACACGTCTGTCTTTGTTGTTACGCGACCAGTAACTGTGCATCACATTCATTAAATATAATCCCTCACCAAAATGAACAATTCAAACATAAATACAAACAATGAGTGCCTATCAATAATCGTCCACAAGCAACTCATACCCAACTGTAATGCTTGGGTGCTTCGTGAAAAACCAAAGTTTTAGACAAATGTGAAATTTGGTATTACAATCAGAGAGCAGATTCAACTGCTTGCACCACAGAAATCCTACTTAAATAGCAATTCTATGTCAACACCACATAAATATGACTGACCAAAAGTTTGGACTCTGGAGCTCCCATGCTTCTAAGAGCATTCCTGCAGTCCTATTTTTTTTGGATCACATCCTCCAAAGTTCCAAACTCATTTGATGGATCAAAAGAGTTAGCTTCACTTGAATTGTACCACAGAATATTGATTACTGAAAAACCACGACAAGTGATTCAACAGATAAACAAACAGTTCTACCATGGAATGCTTAGAAGATACATCCTATGCAGATTGCAGACAACACCACTAATCTACACAATTAAAAGCAGTTCTTACTCAATTTAAACACAGTTACCTGTTAATTCTGGTGCCAGATAACCAAATGTGCCGGCGAGTTTTGTCTCCACTGAATACTTCCCTGCTGGTGCTAGCCGGACAAGTCCAAAGTCTGCGACCTTTGCTCTCATATCATCCCCAAGTAAAATATTAGAAGGCTTAAGATCTCTATGTATGAAACTCTGGTGAGCTAAACTATGAAGATATTCAACCCCTCTTCCTACATCCAATCCTACGCTCAACCTCTTCTTCCACTCCAATGGTTTCGTTCCTTCTTGTTTCCAATCAAACAGATGCCTGCTCAAAGTCCCCTGAGGCATGTACTCATATACCAGAAGCTTTTCATTGCCATCAAGGCAATACCCGAGGAGCCCAACGAGGTGCCGATGGCGAACCCTGGTTAATACATTAATCTCCGCAGTGAACTCGTTCATTCCTTTAGAGCTAATTACTCCAGATTGCATCCTTTTCACTGCAATCTTTGTTCCATCGTGCAACTCCCCTTTATACACCGTCCCAAAACCGCCTCTCCCGAGTATGTTTTCTTCACTGAAGTTATTGGTAACATCCTTTAGAACTTGTATGGAAATGACCATGCTGCCAGCTTCAACTAACTGAATGTTGCTTGGGCCGGCGATTCCTTGGCTCTGTAAATCGATTCCTATCGCACTCCCTCTCCCACTGCTGCCACCAGCTCCGGCGACCGAAATCTTCAGCAAATCGGGGTCTGATCCCGAATGCCGCGGATGGATCACTACCGCATTGGGACTCTGAACCCTCATAAAGGTCGTTGTCTTCCTCTTGTACACAAAGAAAACTATCAATCCCAGTACACAAACACCGCATATTCCGCCTATTACAGCACCAATGACAGTTCTGACCGATAACTTCGACCCTTTTGAACCGTCCCCACCTCCGGAATTCGACCCCCCTGGTCCGGGAGGGGGATAATAATCCTTGCCAAGAAGAGGGTTTCCAGTCGTCACTAGTTGCACATTTGGGGAGAACGGTGGGATCTTTCCCCAAAGAGAATTGTTGGAAACGTCCAGTAACGTCAACGACGGCAGCTTTGCAATCTCCGGCGGGATCGGCCCTGTGAGGTTGTTGTTCGACAATATCAACTTCTGCAGTGACACCACACTCCCGAAGACCGGCGAGATCGTGCCATTGAAACGCTGGTTTTGAAAGTTGATGGTGGTGATGTTTCCCTTCGGGTCGCAGGTAACCAACTTCCACCCACTGCAAACGTTGTTCCCCGACCAGCTTTGTGCGAGCGACGCCGGATATCCGAGCGAACTCAAAACCGAGAGAAGGAGAGTAACTTTCCCGTCACACTGTCCCGGCGTAGGCAGGCAATATCGGTTCAACGTAGGATCGTTATCCACCTGCACCTCCTTCTTGAAGACCGGGACACTTCCCTGAAGCAGATTATTGCTGAGAGAAACGTTCGTGAGGGACGGGAGCGAGGTGAGCGACGCCGGCACCGGCCCGGTGAACTGGTTGTCCCGGAGTCTGAGTTCGTAAAGCGACTTGAGCGCGGAAAAATCCGGCAACGGCCCCGAGAAATCGTTGGAATTGAGCCAGAGTTGCTCTAGATTGGTCATGTTCGCGATGACGTCGATGCGGCCGGAGAGCTTGCTACCCCCAGTCTGGGAGTTGAGCCAGAGCTGCTTCAGCGCAGAGCCAGCGAAGGTATCAGGAAAGCCGCCAGTGATCATGTTATAGGCAAGGCTCAGAAATTGCAGATTGGGGAAACCGTTGGCGCCGAGGAAGGGCGGGATGGTGCCGCCGATATTCGCCTGAGTCGCGGAGAATTTTTGCAGCGAGGAAGCGTCCTTGAGGCTCTCCGGGATCGACCACGGCGCCAAGGAAGGATTATGGTCGAGGAGGATTTGCGTAAGGCCGGTGAGACCCGAGAAGAAATCCGGCGGCATCGAGGTGAAGTTGTTATCTTGGATCATAACGTTAGAGAGGGCGCTCATGCCGGCGAGGCTGGGCAGCGGACCAATGAGATTGTTCGAGTGCACTTCGAGGTTCGTCAGAGCGGTGAGGTTGCGGAGAGACGGCGGAAGCGTCTTACCCATCAGGCTGGCGAGTCCTCCGAGTTTCAGCATGGTCACTCGGCCGGCGTCGCAAGTGACGTACTTCCACGCGCAGGGATCAGTAGAGGGGGACCACCCGAGGGAGGAGCCCCCGGGGTCGATCGCCGTGGCCAAGTCTAGCATGGCCTGCACGTCCCCCGGATTCGTGTTTCCTTTCACTGAAACCATAAAGACCATCACCATCACCACCACCGTTGCCCCCTTCCATCCGCCGTTGGCAGTGGCGTACGCCATCGTCTCACTCTGGTAGCACCTTGGGTTTCTTGCCGGTTATCGATTTGCTTTGTTTTAGAAAGCCGGAGATTACTTCCATCTACGTTTTCGACTGGGCACACCAAAAGAGGAAGACGAGTGAGAGCGCGTGCGCATGCATGTGTGTGTGGGGCCTTCCATTCTTTTGGTGTCTATTTGAAGGATTTCCATTTCCGCTTTACGTCGCTTTTTATTCCTTTATCGTACCTGGTAGTTCTTTTTTTTTCCCTGGGTCAGGTGTCAGTTGGAACTCTGTGTCATGTTCTACAGAGAGCCGGCGGGTGATTTCGTGTTCGTATCTATGATTTCGTGTTTCTGTCAGAAATAGGTCAACCCATGGAGACCAGACCCAATCCGACCTGAATGGAGCAGGGATTAGCCGGTTTGACTGGATTCAGGTTTGGGTTGGGTTAAACCCGAATCTCTTTGATGGGAAATGAGGCAGTTACCAGGAAAGTGGAACCAAACCCATACCCGACCCAACTCTCACCACACTGAACCGAGAAGTTCTTGACTGGATTCAGGTTTCTAATGGCTTTAACTAGACATGTTTCGAAATAAATCCATCAATCTTCAAGTACCACATTCCGAAACTAAAATTTTAAATCTAAGAAATAATCACTTATTAATACTCAGAAACGATCATGGGGATCTGGATTTGGTTCTAAATTGTATATATAAATTTATTTATACTTTTAGAAAAAACATGAGTTTGTGGGTTAATCATATTACAAACACACACTAGTTTGGACATAAACTAACATGAACAGTCATTACATAAATACAATAAATAAGCTTTTTCTCATACTAGATGGAGTAGGGTACATAAAATTTGTGTTTCAGTAGAGTTCGTTCATGTGTTAGTTAATTTAACAGAAGCAAGATCATTTCTTTACAGTTTCCTTCCAATTCTTTTGTAGTGTTTCTCTCCCTCTTTTGAAATGCTCCTAATATAAGTGAAACACTTCAAAACAAATGCAACATGCAAATTGTAAAGAAAGCAAATGATAGATTAATGCTAAATACATGAAGATCAAGTTAATTCCCCGTGGTGAAAAACATATGTACAAACAAGTATTTGACTCTATTTATATGTATAAATTTGCTTATACTTTTAATAAAACATGGGCTCATAGAATTGTTGTGTCCGAAATATTCGTTATTACAGACACAAAATTGAACATTTGTCTTAGAAATCAGTCACCCAAAACAAATAAAATATGTAAATGGTAAAATATAATAAATAATAAATTAATACTAAACACATAAAGATCAAGAGATTAACCAATAGAAAAACCTTATGTACACCAAAGAGTTGTTTATGATTACAACAACAACAATAATAACTAAGCCTTTTCCTAGACTAGATGGGGTCAAATATAAGGATTCTTTACTTCTATAGAGTTTGATCATGTATCATGTTAACAGTTAACTCAATATAAGATAGATCATTCTTTATTATTTTCTTCCAACATTTTTGTCGTCTTCATCTTTTATTTAACATTTACAATACTTTTGTGATCTTTATCTTCTTCTTTTTTAACATTTTTACCATCTAGTTTTCATTCTGGAGCTTTTTTTAGTCATCCTTATATATATATATATATATATATATATATATATATATATATATATATATATATATATATATATATATATATATATATATATATATATAAACCATCTTAAACGATTTTCTTTCATTTTATCATCTGCCGATGACACTCTCAATTTGTTTCTAATAACTCCACTCATATTAGAGATTACCTCCAAACGAGCATTTACACCCCCGCCCCCACAAAAGATAACCTCTTTCTCACTGCTACTCCTCGACTCCCAGAATTGCATTAAGCTTGGCGACCACACATAAAATTTTGTCGGATTTATCAACTATGGATTATAACAATTATGACCTTGTGCTTTATTATATGTATACATTTGCTTATACTTTTAATAAGACATCATCTCATAGAGTACTTGGGTCAGAAACGCACATTGTTATGAACATAAAAGTGAACGTTAATTCATCTTAGAAATCAGTCACCAAAAATAAATAAGAGACGCAAAACATGAAAGGAAGCAAGTCATACGTTATCAAATACAGAAAGATTGAGAGATTATCAAGTACAAGGATCAAACATACGTAGTAGATTTTAGACAACGAAGACATGCACGCAGCTAACATATAAAATAATTAGTGGGAAGATTGAGAATCTTCCAAACAAGAATGAAGAATATTCAACCTATCTTTGTGACACATTGTGTCTTGCGATGGATGATACTAAAAGATTTTCACATGCATCCCATGCTTCTGATCGGTGTACTAGAAAGCCACTACCGTGCACGAAAACGGCAGGGGAGACGAACCAAAACTCAAATCATGTGTATGAAACGTTTTAGTCACTTTTAAAAGGACAATAAATACATTATATATATATATATGTATTAGTTCACATATATATATATATATATATATATATTAGTTCCTGCTCACTTCTGACACCCTCACTATTATCCACGATTGTGAGTGTTTTCCACAATCTCTTAAAAGTTTTGAAATTACATTTATGCTACTCAAATAAATAAGTAAACATGAGTCAATAAGATCCAATATATATATATAATTACATGCACTACCTGTAGTTTAGTTGGTCATGGTATCGTTTAAGTGAAAGGGCCTTGGGTTGAGTTTCATAAGAAATGTGTTGTATTATTTTTGTCAGTTATGCATAAACATTTAGGTGTACATGCACAGGAGCGCACGCGTGCACACACACATAGAGAGAGATGATTTGGTACATCATGCATGAGTGACGCACAAGTATAAATATACCAAATCCAAATCATTTGACCAATTTAAAAAACATAAAGTATATCTATTTTTTTTTTAATTTTAAATTTATTTCTTATTCAAAAAGTAACTGAGTACACTTAGTTCACCGATTTTAGATACCGTTTCTTAATTTTAACAAGCTAGGGAAACAGAGGTAGAGATATAGGGAGATCATGCTTACATGTATGTACCAGCGATGGATCGGTGGTGGTGGTGGTGGTGGTGGTGGTGAGGAAGACGAACGTTAGGGTTGATTTTGGGAATTGTTAATGACAGTCCAAAACAATCAAAATAACTCTTCAACGAACCATTGAAATATATCATACAATATTACGACTGTTTGAAGCACGTGGAAGTTAAAATCCAAGATCGCGTTAAGGCAATCCCTGTTAAGCATGCATCTCCTTGGGTATTGAACTCATAAAAGGTTTTCAGTGGGACATCCTGAGGTTTTGATGAGTCAACTATCAACCCTCTAGCCGATTTGCATTACTTCTTGTTCCATTTTACAGGAAATTGTGTTTATGAAGGTGACGTGTACAGGAAAGGATTTTTTTTATCAAGTCACGAAGTTCATCTGTGATGTACTTATTGTTTGTGAAACAGCAGATACTGCGGTTTGAGATAGGAGCAGCAGATATTGCTTTCATTTTCCTCGAGGACCTGCTTTGCCAATTTCGGCGATGTTTCTAATTCTTAGAAAAATGACCATAATGAACTTTCTCATCAAATTACACGTCCTTTCAACCATGCGAGTAGATAAATGATCAGCTTTAATAAAATTTTCTTGACAACCGAAGGCAAGCCATAGATTCTTAATAATTACTGCATAAATTTGCTTTTTTTGCATGAAAACTTATCTGCTCCTAAATGTATCTAAATGCGGAACTTGGACATCATAGAGCAGCATGTTATTGTTTCCGTCCAATTGTTCACAGGGAGGCCTCATAACACATTACAAGAAAAAGGAATTCTTGATTTCGAACATAAATAATTTCCTTTTTGAGTGTATGTATTTTGAGGCTTCTGGAATGGAGGATAGTGTATCTCAGAATAAGCATGCTAGGGATGTTCATGGAACTGCCAGAACCGAACCAAACTGTTTCGGTTCGGTCTTGTTCTAGTTTGAAAAAGTTTTAGCAGTTTGGTTCACGGTTCCAGTGTTGGAACCGAACCATGAGAACCTAACCTAACCTAACCATTACATATATATATATATATATATATATATATATACATTTTATATGTATATAAGGTTATAAAACTTATATATATAATCTTTATAAGTTTATGTATATGAGTTTTATAACCTTATATACATATAAAATGTGTGTGTGTGTATATAATATACTTATATGGATTTATATCTTGACAAGTTTATAAGTTTATATTTATGAGTTTTATAACCTCACATACATATAAAATGTGGACTGTAGATCCAAATAATTCTCATGACACACTACATTGTATTTATCCTTAAATTAGTAGAACCGTGGTTTAGAATAGAACCAAACCGGAACCGGTGGTTCAATTTGGTTCTGTTCTGACCATAGCACGGCTTGATTCAGTTCTCTAAAAGTTGAGAACCGAAACTAGCGGTTGGTTTGAGGTTGTTAAAGATGTTGCCCATGGTAGTTTGCTACCTAACCCCTCGACTGTCGTCCTTATGGTACACTTTAACAAGAACCGTAGTTCAGTTCAGTTATGATCATGTTCGTGATTTGATTTGGTTCTCAAAATACCAAGAACCACGAATAACGATTTTGGTTCGGTTCTCAGAATACTAAGAAGCGCAAAAAGCGATTTTGTTCGATTTTGTTTTTATACGTGATTTTGTATTTGATGCTCTTAAGTGTGTCTGTTACTTTGAAGGTGACGACATACCTCTTGATCGTGCCAAAGCAGGTGTGCGTGTTCCCCATACTTCCTTGGGGTAAGAATCACAATGGCCATCTTCTTCCTTTTCCAGCATGCCCTTGTCTTTTTTCTGTCTTTTATTCAATAGGTTTCATGTTTGTAACTGATATGAGGAAGCGTGTCACATCCTTATGGGTGCGGATGAGGACACGATAACCTTCGAAAACCATGGTGCAAGGACATGGTTTTATTTATAAGTCTAACTTATATATTTAATAATATCTTACAAAACCATTAGTGAATATGAAGTAAAGCAGAAAGTATTAACATGTCAACCATTCCAAATTGCCATTTCCATAAATTATCTCAGTAATAAAGTAATATACGGCCAATATTTATTATGATGAGTCTTGATGGCATGGAACTAAATGCATGTCTAACATGGGGTGCAACACCTTATTGGAAGCATCCTACAACCTAGGCCAAAAGCTTCTTCTAACATATGCTCTAGGATACAGAATTGTTACTATAGTAATTGAAGATGTTAATCTTCAGAAGTTTCTGATATTTGCTGACATAACTGCATACTTGTATACCAAGATAATGGCTTCTTTAGGTGAGACCTCTGATTTACCTCTTCTTCATTGGTTTGGTCTGTTCACTTGTGTGGGTGAATGAGTCGGTTCTTTTGTTCTTTGAATGAATGAATGAATAGGCAGAGCTCTTGTGGAGTCTCTAGAGAAATCTCATCAGGTTTGGTTTCATTTCTTTTGCAGTGAAGTCTGTGACTTCAGATCAAGAAGAGATTGTGGAACTCGTGAGGTTCATCTTCTATCACGTATTGAGGACATCTACGGAGGCATACTAATCATGTCTTAAAGGTATGTTGTGATTAGTGATCAACTCATCTGTTGGATAATCAACGGTAGATATAGGCCCTCGTGGTTCCATGTCTTTCCTGGTTTCTTCTATCGGTCACATGAGCCAGTAGATTGCATGCCAAACTTATCAATGATAATCAATGGTATACATATAAAAGAGAAGTTGTAAATGCACACACCCAATCATGCTCTATTCACTTTATCATTTAAAATAGAACGGTTTATTTATGATTCACATTAATAGAAAGCATTTAATGTACATAATTACATTAAATGCTTACGTACATACTTTTAATTTAAATTTTCACCATCAAGATAGAGATAATAAAGTTTATTTGAGTATCAACTCTCTCTCTCTCTCTCTCTCTCTCTCTCTCTCTATATATATATATATATATATATATATATATATATATATATATATATATATATATATATATATATTGAAAACCTTACAAAGTTTAGGAGCTCCATGAAAACAAATGATTTAGACATCTAGAAAAGAAATAAAAGAAGCTCCAATAAAGAGTATCAACAACAACAACAACTAAGCCTTTTCCCATACGAGACGGTGTTCCAATAAAGAGTATAAGAAACTAAATAATAATCATTTTAAAAATAAATAAAATAAAAAAAGTTATCAAACATGGTATGACTTTTTTTAGAGATATCTATACATTTGCCAAATCAAAAGTTATATCATTAAAAAGTCTATACAACTTACTCTACTTTAAAAAAAAGGCTTTTATATATAAGAGATCACTCTTGTACGGTCGGTTCCAAACTCGGATAATGGAGGGGTTGTATTAAGCTTCTACAATCAACATACTTTGTTAGATTTATCTATTATGAATTCTACAAACTATGAGTATTACATTAAGACATATAAAACGTAATGACTTTTATATTTTCACTCCAATTTAGTGAATTAATTACAGAGAGAGTTCCTACATCATGAATGAGTGTGGGTAAAGAAGTTAGTCTTCCTACATTATTGCGTGAATATAATGAACAAATTATAAAGAGGATTTTTGTATTTTCAATATTAACAGATTCCAAGAGGAAGGATAAGGAAGTTAGTACTAGATAGAAAGATTCATATTGATATTTAAAATATAAGCTAGTGGAGATTCTATATACTATGATTAAGAAAAAATTCACATTCTATGTTTATAATAGACAAATTGGATTGGAAAAAAGCAAAAAAAACTAGGAATACATGTTTTAAATTATGATATCTAGGAAAGGGAAAGACTCGAAATAGAGTCAATATTATTATTATAAATAAATATTTACAAAATAGTATAACAAACATATAATGATTGAATTATCATGATAAAATTAGAGTTAAGAGTATAAGCTTTGAATATAGTTTGTACATATGCATCTTAAGTAGGACTAGAAGATATATAAAGAAGGTATTTTGAGAAGAATTAAATAAGATAATTCAAAGAATTTTACAAAAAAAATATTTAAGAGGAAATCTAAATGACCATGTCGATAAAAAGACATTACAATATTAAGGTATTAATGAAACTACAGTTTTTGAGATTTAAATAAGGAAGATTTTAAATTGCGTTATGGCATATAATTTCTTTATACCTAATACAATTATCACAAACACAAATTGATTATTTTGTTTATAAGAAAAAAAAATATCATGTTGTAAAGATTGCAAGATAATTTCAAAAAAAAATTAACTACCAAACATCAACTTTTAATTATGATTTTTTAGTAAAAAAGTGACCACAAAATAAAAGAGTGTATACAAGGGTTTAGACAAGATGGTAGAACCTTAAAAGTGAAAAAATATATTTAAATATAAAGTTCTTCAAAAAAATATTTGAATCTCTTTGAAATTATGTAGATACTCTTGATATATGATATATAGAACAATAAGACTATTCATAGATATGTGAGGTGAATCTAAGGGAGGTGTACTAACACAAAAGAAAGGTTGGTAGTGCAAGATAAAATTAATGTAAAGAAAGCATATTACAAATTATATTTTGTGTGAAACTTAAAAAGCTTATAACAAATAAAAGAAAGAAGTGAAAAAACCAGGTAATGAAACAAAAGACAAAATTTAGGATAATTTATAAAGCTCAACTCAAAAGAAGGTGAAAGAGATTTTTAGCACAGATAAGGTAAGAGATAAAAAACTAAACTTTTGTTAGATAAATAAGGTAAGAGATACAAATAAATGAAAATTATTTCTATAAACCTTTTAACGAAAATGCATATGCTAATATTAGTTTAAGAGAATTAACCAAATTAGAAAAGTATATAAACCATAATTCCTACCGCCGTATTTAAAAGAATGAATTAAATGAAACTCTTAAACATGTGAGGCTTGGTAAATGTGTAGGATCATATAATATTCTTATAGAAGTATGAAAATTATAGGAGATACGAAAATCACTTTGTTGATACTTAATGAAATATTAAAAACCAAAAATGCTTATAAATGAAGAGTGAGTATACTTGTACACTAATATAAAAGCAAAACAGACATCTAGAATTATATGAATTATCAAAATATCAAATTAATGAGTCATACTATGAAATTATGGAAAAAAATAGTGAACGTACGTTAAAACAAATATCAAGTACAATAAAAAAACCAATTTAGATTCATGCCAAACATATCTATCATTGAAGTAATTCATCTGTTGAGATGTCTTATAAAAGAATTCTAAGAAAAAAAACCTTCAAATGCTATTTATTGATTTAGAAAAAGCTTACGATAAGGTGAAAAGAGTTATTCTTTGGCAAACTTTGAAAAAGAGAGGTATTTTATTGACATATATAAATCATATATATATATATATATATATATATATATATATATATATATATATTATATATATATATATATATATGATAGTGTAAAAATATGTGCAAAAACTTATGAAAGAATGACAAACTTTTTTAAGTTAATATCGGATTACGTCTGGTAGCTTTAAGTCGATATTTATTTATATTAGTTATTGAAGAGTTAACAAAATATATTCAAGATACATGTTATTTGTAAATGACATCATGTTAGTAAATGAGTTAATAAAAAATTGAAACCATAGAGAAAAACATTAGAAATATTCATTAAGGCATCTTACTTAATAAAAAAAGACAAAATAAATGAAATATAAGTTTGATCATTTGGTTACTTTTGAGAGGATATAGAAATTAAAATTAACACATATTATATTCCTACAAGAAAAGTTTTAAATACCTAATATCAAATTTTAAATTGATGGAGATGTTAGCGTATAGAATTAATGTAGATTAGTTAAAATGGAGAGGGACATCATTCATTCTATGGGACAAAAAGACACCATTAAAGTTTAAACATGTACAAAAGATATTCGTGACAGAAACAAAGATGTTGAAATGGATTAATGGTCATCAAAGAAAAGACTGTATACACCATGAGATTATTAAAAATAAATTGAGTGTAATACTATTAGAGAATAAAATGAGAAAAATCATTTAAGATGGTTTAGACATGTAAAAAAATGATAGTAGAAGCTCCAATAAGAAGGAATGAAAAACTAGATTGTTAAAATGTTAAAAGACTAATAGAAAAACCATAAAGTGTTGAAAAGAAACAATAAGGAATAATGTACCTTATATTGAGTTAATTGTTACCATGTCACATGATATGGTTATGTGAAAACAAAGAATTCGTAAAGTTGACCGCATCTAGTATGAGAAAATGCTTAGTCGTACTTGTTGATATATATATAAGAAAAATAGGAGTTGTTAGATGCGAGACTCAGCTAAACGATATGTATCATCCGGGCAATCACATGATTGAAACATATTATTTAGCAAGTCAAGAATCAATGTCATTTAATATAAATGATACATTAAATGTAATGCATTATGACATCTTGTTGATTCTATGGACGGTAGTGATGATCATGCAATATTTAGCATAAGAGGTTGTCTAGCAGTTCTTTTATATATATATGTGTCTGTGTATAAAGAGTACTACCTTGGTCTGATTCCACTCGTCCACTTACAAGATGGCCTCGAAACTGAAATAGTCAAGGGGAAACTGCAAAACCAGTGTGATGGTTTACTCACTAATAAACCAAATATAGGCATAAAAAGCAAGATTTTTTACATAAATAATTTCTGAAGTCTACTATTATCATCCCCTTGACGTGAGAAGTTTCTGCTTGAAAACCACTCAACTGTTTGTTCCAACTACGTATCTCCTGCATTTGCAGGCAACTCACATGATTTGCTCAGTAAGCTACAGTCCTTGCAGCTACAAAGAACAGATAGTCCCATAAGCCAACCATAACGGTAAGCTATCCAACATTTTTCTTTGCAACTTGCAGGCATAATTTTCCCAGGTTGTAATCACCACTTGAAAGCTCTGAGGATTGATATTAGAAACCTCACCGGGAGAAGAAAAGCGGATAGATATCATTTCCTGAACTTTCCGGCCATCTAGGGAAACCGAGTCGGATTGAACGCCAGTTCCCAAACAGGGTCGGAGGACCCCAAAGTCCTGCAAATCTGCTTCTTTAGCTTGCACAGCCAAACCCCTCCAATGTGCAAATTGGACGACCTAGTGAGGTATAAGCGATACACAATTAGGACAAGCATGCAACACCAAAATACTCGAGAAATTTGGAAACTAAAATCATTTGCTATACTTACAGCTACACTTTCATCTTCTCGATTAAATTCATTATGTAGAACCACATATATAATACATTTAAGCGCTATGTCAATAAGGTGGTGCCAGTGCAGCATTAAGGTAATTTTCAAATTATGGTTGTCAGAATAAGGTGGTGTCAGTGTCACTATTTTTATAAGCTTTTTAATAAAAATAAAGATGTTAGTATTAGCTTAGGAGAGTTAGCCAAATCAGAAAAGTATATAAACCACAATTTCTACCGACGTATTCAAAAATAATGAAGTCAAAGAGGCTCTTAATCATATGAAGGGTGGTAAATCGGTAAGACGAGACAATATTCCTATAGAAGTTTGAAAAATCCTACGAGAAACTGGAATCACTTTGCTCAAAAGACTATTTAATGAAATATGGAGAAACCAAAAGATGCCCAAGGAATGGAGAGCGAGTACACTGATACCCATATATAAGGAATAAGAGATACATTCAGAATTGTGAGAATTATTGAGGTATTAAGTTAATGAGTCATACTATGAAATTATGGGAAAAAATTATCGAATGTAAGTTAAGACAAGTATCGAGTACAATAGAGAACCAATTTGGATTCATGTCAGGCAGATCTACTGTTGAAGCGATTCACCTTTTGAGATGTCTTATGGAACATTTTAGAGCAAAAAAAAAAAGACCTTCACATGATATTTATTGATCTAAAAAAAGCATACGATAGAGTACCGAGGGAAGTTCTTTGGAGAACCTTGAAAAACAGAGGTATCCCATTGACATACATAAACCTTATAAGAGACATGTATGATGGTGCAAAAACATGTGTGAGGACTCACGACGAAATGACAAACTTCTTTGAAGTTAATATTGGGTTATATCTTTAAGTCCATACTTATTTATAATGGTGATGGATGAGTTAACAAAACATATTCAAGATGGAGTACCTTGGTGTATGTTATTTGCAGATGACATTGTGATAGTGGAGGAGTCTAAGGAAAAAGTTAATAGAAAATTCGAACTATGGAAAGAAACATTAGAAAGTAAAGGCTTCTGACTCTGTAGAACAAAGTCAGAATATATGGAATGTAAGTTTGATAATTTGGTTACTTCAAATGACATAAAAATTAAAATTGGCACACATTGCATTTCTCAAAAGAAAAGTTTTAAATACCTAGGGTCAATTTTTTGATGGAAGAATTTATGGCGATGTTACGTATAGAATTAATGCTGGTCGGTTAAAATGGAGAGGACCATCAAGTATTCTTTGTGATAAGAAGATACCATTAAAGTTAAAAGGTAAATATTAAGAGCAGCAATTAGACCTACAGGTTTTATGATTCTGAAGTTTGGGTACTTCATTATATGGTCACAAATACTTTATTTCTTTATTGATGATTGCACCAGGTTTACCATGATATATCTTATGAAAACCAAGGATGAAGTGAAAGATATTCTTCTCATAAATTATCAGTTTATACACACTCAGTTTCAGCATAATATCAAAACTATTCGCAGTGATAATGGAGGTGAATATATGTCTCAATCACTCCACTCATATTTCTTAGATCGGGGTATTATGCATCAAACCTCATGTTCACATTCTCCACAACAAAATGGTAAACTATTCGCAGTGATAATGGAGGTGAATATATGTCTCAATCACTCCACTCATATTTCTTAGATCGGGGTATTGTGCATCAAACCTCACGTTCACATTCTCCACAACAAAATGGTGTGTCTGAAAGGAAAAATAGACATATTGTAGAGGTGGCCAAAACTCTTTTACTTGGGTATGACGCTCCGAAGGTTTATTAGGGTGAAGCAGTCTTGAGTCTCTTGACAGTTGTGTATCTTATCAACCGTATGCCAAGCAGGGTTCTCGATAGTAATACTCCATTTCATTCTTTATGTCCCTCTCAAAAACAATTTTATTTACTACTAAAAGTGTTTGGGTGTACTTGTTTTGTTCATATATACTATGGTACAAGAGATAAATTAGATTCTCGAGTTGTAAAATGCATTTTCTTGGATATTCTACTACTTAGAAGTGATATAAATGCTATGATCCTATCAAAAGAAAGTCATATGTTACTGGATGTTACTTTTTATGAAGATATACCATTTTATAGCAAACAAGAATGTCAACAGTCAGATATCTATTCACCTAATGTGACACAAATTCTACCACTTAAAATCAACCACAGCTTGAAGGGAAGAAGAGGAGATATACCATCCACAAGAAAATAAATGACAAGTTTATACTAGGGGTGAGAGGAAGGCCTTCCTTCTGCATCAATCTATTACTCTGAATCAAAATCCTCGCTCTAAATCATATCTAACTCCTCCTGAAATAATTCCTCAAGACTCTATTATTGTACCTGATGACTTGCCTATTGCTCTTCGAAAAGGAAAACGTGAAACTGCAAGATATTCCTTATAAAAATTGGTCTCATATACTAATTATCCAAAGGAGTATCAGTTGTTTGTGATGAATGCAGATAATACTTATATTCTCAGAATATTTGCAGAAGAACAACAGTTAAAGTAGAGAGCAACAATGAAAGAAAAATTGCAGCATTAGAAAGAAACAACACTTGGGAACTTGTTAATTTACCACCAAAGAGGAAAACAGTGGGATGCAAATAAGTGTATTCAGTAAAGTAGAAAGTTGATGAAAATATAGAAAGATAAAAAGCGAGATTAGTGGCTAAGGGTTATAGTCAATCATATGGCATTGACTATACAGAAACCTTTGCACCAGTGGCAAAAATGAACACTATCAGAATTATCCTAAGTGTGGCAGTCAACAGAAGATGGAACTTATGGCAATTGGATGTGAAGAATGTGTTTCTTCAGGGTGACCTTCTCGAAGATATCTATATGGACTTACCACGTGGATATGACCATGGACAAATGTCAAACAAAGTCTGCCTAAAGAAATCAATTTATCACAAGGCCACATGTGAGTTTTGCAGTTGGATATGTTAGTAGATGGACGCATTCCCCATCGAAATATCATATGAGTAGAGTGTTTCATATCATCATATACTTGAAATCTTCTATTACCTATGGTTTACTATATACTCCTCATTCCTCACTTGATATAGAGATTTATTCAAATGCTGATTGAGCAGGTTCCAAAGTTGATAAAAAGTCACGTCTGGTTATATGGTATGTCTAGGAGATAATATAATATCTTGGAAAAGTAAGAAGCAGTCTGTGATGACCAGATCAAGTGCAGAAACTGAATATCATGCTATCGCCCTTGGCATGTGTGAAAGACTATGAATAATATCACTTCTTGATGAAATACGCCTAAAAAGGGAGACTTCAATCAATTTTTTTACTAGCAGTAAAGCAGCTCTTCAAATGGCATCTAATCCAGTCTTTCGTGAGAGAACCAAACACATTGAAATAGATTATCATTTTATTAGAGAAAAAGTTTCCAAAGGAATATTCAACCTTCTTTACGTGCGCTATGGGGATCAACTGACGGACATTCTCATTAAACCAATTTTTGTTAATGGGTTAAAGAAGACTCTTACCAAGTTGGGTATTTCAAGTCTTCAAGACCCAACTTGAGGGGCCGTGTTGGAGAGCAAGTAAACGATGAAGATTAAAGATACCTATCTCTGTACTTATCTCATGTCTTAAATAATGTGGATCCCAATGGATCAAAATCTGATCCATTGGGAATCGGGTCTAATTAGTGTCCTTAAATAAGGGCAAATTAGTCTTTTAAGTTAGAACCTCTGTAATATAAAACCCTAAACACGTTTTAGGGTGTGTTAAGAATGATTGAATAAAAGAAAGAGAGGTTGCGACAACCAAGAGGGCGCCGACCTCCATTTCTGCATTTATGTTATGCATATTATTTGATTTTGATGCCTCTCTCGATACAAAATCTACAGCATCAACTATATCTAAGCAAGAATTTTTAGTTAAAAGTTATTTAAAATAGAGAGTGTCGACTCATATATCACAAAAGTACCATATATTGAGTGTCAGACACGAGTTGCTTTGAATCATGTCAACAATCTTCTAGAGACATATATACCGAGTAAACTTTAGGAATTAAGGAGGTAATTAATTTACAAGACAACTATGGTAGGTGCACTTCCTTCAACCATTCTACATGAGCGTCATGATACTGTTTCATATGGTGGTTCATATTGTAGGCACCTCAAGTATTTTTTTCAATAGGAGATCTAACATGAGAACCAAGAAGTCGATATTTAAAAGAAGATCACAACTCCCTAATGAGAAACACACTCCTAAAGATACCTCACGCTCTCAACCACATTTATGCCTTCCTCCTCAAGAGGCATTCTTGTTTCCATGCTCGCAAGCAGACAAATCCCTCGATTTAGATTTGTTACATGGTCTCTCTATAAGACGATGGATGAGTGGCTCTTGTTTCCAACATCTTAACAAATCTGTTTCGATTTGGATTGTGCTTTAGCTTCCTCTAAACAATCTCCATTCCTTTCATATGTGATCATAAGTGTGGGGAATGTCCACCTTTTTTCAAAATGAATCAATCGTTGACAGTTGTATTGATTTATCATATTTAAGAAAAAGGTTGAACTCCTAAGCATAGAACAACTCATGAGAATGCCGCAATGTATACCGACATGTAGCTGCATCTGAACCTACTATCTCAAAACAATTGAACTCTCTTACACTCAAGTCAAGAGCATGTCGAAATACTCTTTTATCATTTTATGTAGATTTGTTACAATATCTTGTGTCATGTCAATGAAATACCTAGTGATTTTGAGATTCCTCAAAGGACTTCTTTAATTATGTAATTTGCAATTCAATCCACAAATGTATGAATTTTCAAATTATATAGAGTCTCCTAGTTGAGCTAACAGGAAGCCTTTCAACCCTGTGTTTACACTCTCCACCTTGCACACCATTGTAGAACAATCGTTACATATTTAAAACCACACTCTCCACCTTGCACACCATTGCAGAACAATCATTACATATTTAAAACCACAAATGATATACATATGCATTAACAAACAATTTTACATACCTATTTGTTGTATGAGTACCATAATAAGTTACCCTATTTGTCCATTAAGATGATTTTCTCTTTAAACGTGTCTAACTACTACTCTTTCATGTAAAACACTAAGGCATGACATTTTTTTCACTTTAATTATATTACCTCCACTACCTCTTTATAGTTGCTTTCATGTGATGCATGAATGACCTTTCTTAAACTCGCATTAAAAGCACTCGTCATATCTTTATTTCTTGTAAATTTTACAATAAATGCTTGAATATTTTTCATAAATGTGTTGTCTACACAAGAAGTGTGCCACATCTAGAAATATAAATTAAATGACATTCACCAATGCTAGATCATAGTCATTGAATAGTGTACGTGGATATTTAGAAAATTTTGAACCTAATAACCTCAAGAAAATGCATCTTATACTTAAAAAATATAGAGTATATACAACCATTATAGATCATGTAAGGAACATCATTGAAATCTTAAAAAAAAACTATTGCATGTTTGTCTAATATGTGCTATCAAACTCCAATACCAATGAAAATACATGTAATAGTTATATCAAACTCCAGTACCCATGAAAATGAATGGAATAGTTTTATTGAACGAGGATATGCAAAGACAATATTGATGACAATATCCGTATCAAGTATCTGTGGATGCTATGTGTGATACTAGTGAGAGTCTATATCATAACTTTGATTGAAGGAAATGCACCAAGACATAACTCTGAATAGTATAAGGACATGGACCCAATACGATCTAGCCTCATGAAAAATAAACAGAAAGGAGCACAAGTAGAAGGCATCATCCAAGACTACCTGAAGCGCCTGTAAACTATTATTGAATTCCCTTTCAACTATGGAACTGCCCTTTACCAGTTGCAATGGCTTGTCAAGCAATTCAAGAAGCTCATCTTTTGATTCAATTGTTGTGCTAGAATTCTCGGTATCGAAACAAAAGCTGTAACCAAGAACATGAACCCTGGCACATCGGACATCAAATCCCAAACTGTTGTCATACTCTGGGTTGAGAGAAAACCAGTACATGTTAGAAGAGGCTGACAAAATAAGGCATGGGTCTGGGATATCAGTGGAGCAGCTCAAGTATTTATCAGAAAGGAAACCAAGGATTTTTGCATCCTCATCATGGGAGCGATCACGGGTGAACCACATTGTCAGTGTGAGCCTTTCTCCATGTGTTATCTGTAAAACCAGATAATGAAGTAGAAAACTAAGATACTACAGCAAAACTCTACAAATTAAAATGGCACAACTGTTAAACAAGAAAAAACAGTTTGCGGTTCAATGTAACACCAGCAGACGATTATTCAGAATGGACAATCGGCTCCAACTAAACTAATAGTCCCAGTGTACTCACGAGGTAAAAGCTCGTATATGAAGGGAAAAAGTTAGAAATAAAACCTCATCCACGCAATGTATATTTTGGTCATCAGCGGTATATATGATGGCTACCTATCAATCCAGACACATATATGATATATAATCAGTATTGTGCTGAACAATTCAGTTTGCAACTCAGGAAGCTATTTTGATTTCAAAATTTACTGCATGAGACTTCAGACAAAGAGAGCAGAAGACAAAGCACAACAACGCACATCACATATATTCAACATTTTTTCTGGATTCCATTAAGCTAGAGATTTTCAATATAATAGCAAAAATGATTTGATGTACAGTTTATTGCATCAGTGAATACCATTCACATAATTAACAACCATTAGGGATGCATTTTATATAATTTATGCATCATTCTGATGATCTTATTTTAGAACATGAATTAACATATACATTCCGTTTTCATGCAGAGAAATAACAACTCCGTTACGTAGTTGTGTAAAACAGAAAGTTCTTACAACATTAGGACCCATTTCCATGCACAAGCTATTGGTACA
Organism: Brasenia schreberi; assembly: GCA_036023115.1. Taxonomy (NCBI): domain Eukaryota; kingdom Viridiplantae; phylum Streptophyta; class Magnoliopsida; order Nymphaeales; family Cabombaceae; genus Brasenia; species Brasenia schreberi. Next base: position 5,896,463 of record JAYKKT010000063.1, read on the forward strand.
CAGTATGGTGCGCTGAGATGTTCATGGTTATACTGTTTATCAAAAGTTACAGAAACAGGAATAAGAATAAGCAAAGGAAGGACCAATCTTAAGATCAAGATCACTGAAATGCCAACATCTTTGAGAGATCACGATATAGATCATGTTAACTAAAATGAAGAATAGTGTATATCATGATACAATATAGTATGATACACCGATACCTAAAAATATACCTTTTGATGTGATTCAGATACCGTTTTGTTTGTGTTATTCAGTAATGTGAATAATTTCGTGCACAAAAGATTTGTATTAAATTTAAAGCTGAGATCTAAATATGTACAGCAAACTGCACCTGTGTTCCTCATTGAAAAGTAAGTTCATTGGTGTATTCAAGGCGAATTAAGATTCTTGAAGAAAACAAGATGAAAGATACATCTATGTCAAGATTGAAATGGAGCACGGGAAGATCATCACAATAGCTAACCAGTAGTATCTGATTCAATACAGACCAATCATGTATGCCACAAAATATATATAAAAGTGTTTCATGGAGATGAAAAAGAGCAGGTTTCTGAGAGGGTAAATATATAAATATCAGGCAACTTACAAGTGATAATAGCTACAGTTTCCATGCATATCATCAAGTAATAAACGCTTACTCCAGTTCTTGGCAGAATGCTCTTGGGTTCACCTTCTTGGAAGTGAAAAGTTCCGCCAGTAAAATCCTTGCCATGAGTGTTCAGGTAACAAACAGCCTTTGGTCCTTCAAAATTATTTGAAATCAGCCTTCCAAGGATAGAAGTAAAATTCACTACATAAAGCTTTATGTATACACACGCACAAGCATACACAAACACAGATATATCAGTATGTACGAGTGATACACATCCATGAGAATGCAAACATGAATATAAACATCTCTTGTTAGGTATATACTAATTAGGCAGTTCTAAAGTTGCAATGATACATAAAACTTCTTGCTTCACAATGAAGTGCGTTAATTTGGAGGCTTCCAGGGGAGTGCTCGAACTGACTTTTCAGAATTTTCTCACTTAACCATGACTCAGTTATAACTAGACACTAGTCCCACAAACAGTATGCCATCAAGCACCACCGATCATCAGCATATACGAAGTTGCCCCCTCCTAGTCAGATGGGTAACAAAAACAATTACTTCTAAGGTATACGAGCTACAGACAATGAATATGCCCACCCCATTAAAACACCATCATGGTCAAACACATAACACCACTAGTGGTGGAGAAGCCTCATCTCAACTAGCAAAAACCAACTTATCAAATTCAGATACGCACCGCGAAATTCCGCTGTTTGAGATATGGCCTGTTATCATCACTATGCCACCCGATCTTCGATCCAGCAGTCCAACTATGCCATTCCACAGAAAGAAAGAGAAACGCAATGAACCATTATAACCAGCTTTACCACTGAGTCTCTGTCTAAAGGTGTGTTTGGATAAATTCTCAATATTTCACTTCAGAACAAGAGTTATTGACGCTATGATCTCAAAAATTCACTTCCATCTTACACATACCAAAACGTTCGTCATTCCACGCCTCCAATTCAAGGAGGCTATGGCATTGATGCCTAGTTGCTACGCTTTTGTGCCCAAGGGGACATTCAAACTCCCATTAAGGAGTTGGGAAATACAAACATAGAGAATTTGAAGGATTGAGAATTCAAACTACTGTTCTTGAAGTAAAATCCAAGATTCACAACTGAGTCAGGAGGTAACTTGAACTCTCTTTCCCTCATGTTTAATCTAATCCAAACACACCATAAGTCTTGGCGCACAAAACGTATCCTAAAACGCCAAACTCTCAATGATGAATCACCCAAACCTGATCAAACCCGTGAATTCTACAAAAAGCTCGTACGCGCACCCGAAGAACTCCTCCACCGTCTCCTTCAGCTTCTCTGCAAATTCAAACCTTCAGTGTGATCACACAAAACCCGCAGAAGGGGAAGGAGAGAGAGAGAGAGAGAGAACCTCGTAGAGCAACAAAGGGCATGATCAGATGGCCGCAACCGGTGGCGATGAGGTGAGGGAGAGTAGTCGACAAAACGTTGTCTCTGTAACCGATCGTTCCGCAACTCTTGTGTATGAACTCAAGCTCCTGCGACAAAGAAGAAAAAAAGAACGATCCTAATCGGACGCTACCCTGAATCGCATCCTCCCCTCCATTATGGAAATTCACAAGGGGTTTGGGGGAAGAAGCACACCTTACAGAGCTCGGGAGAAACGAAGTCCTGAAGAACGAGGCGACGCCCCCCCGCCATTCTCACGCCTCCTGTGGAAAACCCCCGCCAACGCGCCTGAGCTTCAGAACGAGCGCTCTAAATGGAGTGCCTCGCTTAACAAATCGTGTGTTTGATTGGCCGAACAGCGAGAACTAACGATAGCGTCCAGGACTGTGCAGGTACCGGATCTGGTGCATCGTAGACATGGCCCATTCCGGTTTCCCGGGAACCACGAACCGGGACCCGGCAGGTTCCAGTTCCGATTTGAGTCCCAAACTGTTTAGAACAGAAAAAAAGCATTACAATTTTTTTATTTTTTTTTAAAATAAAAGAATATGAAACCATAAGTTCTGATTTCAGCCTAGTTTTGGTTTTGGTATGACTTAAGCAATTCTAGTGTCAACCGGTTCCTAGCTCGATCTGGTTCTGATTGATACATCTAGGCCGGTTCCATGTCTAGATTTCGATGTTTTGAAAGTCTAGAGATTCTTTTGATTTGCTAACTATGGCTAGCAGCCTCCCCACCAGATGTGCACACCGTTAGGTAGACCTGTCTAGTTTTGACCCTGGCTAACAAATTGAACCTGATACGAACCGCCAAAAGAACCACTCAAAATAGAAACCGGGGAACTGAACCGGAACCAGAACCTTATGCTTTGATTTTGGTTTTATCTATTGGAGAATCAGTCGCCAGTTTCAAGTACTTTGTGACTCCGAATTTAAGAACTCGTCTTATTTTTCAAGACCAAACTAGAATTGAAACCGGAGCTGAAACTGGAGGAACCGGAAACGGAATCAGACTCGAAGGAGGCCGTTTTGGTTCCCGTTCTACGTCTTCCAGGTTTTGGTGGGCTCGTTTGTGATTCTCATTAGATAGTGGTTCGAACTTTGTTTTGTTCGATCATTTACGGCAAGCCGAGCCGGCGAGCTCATCATACAAGATATGTTGCAAGCACCAAGTGGGGTGTTAACTCTGACAGAAGGGGTTGAGTTGCTGATGGATTCTTTGCAGCTTGTAACTGGTGATGGATGATCTTCCGAATAAATCCAGCCTCGCAGAAACATTAAGAGGTACAAGGCAAGCTACATGAATTGAATCTGAGCTTTCTCATTGATCTTGAATTAGCAATGAAATCCTTGCTCAATTAAGTTACAAATTGGCTTTTTAAAGCAAGATTTATTGTGAAGGTGCAATGACTCTTGATCAATGGAAGAAATATACACCCAAATGAGCATAATCCAGTCAACCGGAGATCAGCAAATCACGTTCCCAGCTTCTGTCTCCTAACTACGAGCCATATCTCTTTCAGTGAGACTCAAGTCGCGAGATCGGTCGACCTCGTCATGAACTAAGACCCGGCAAACAAGCAGCTCATCTCGTTTTGAAGCCCTAAGCATGGCAAGAATGCAACCAAAAAGGCCATCTTATTCGTGTACCATTGCCAGGTCCTTCGGAGATTGGTGCGATCTGCTCAAGTTCTGTAAATCATTATCAGACACAGAAGCAGTCCCTGAAGATGTAATGGCTCCCAATGCCTCTAGAAAGAACTTTTTATTTGGAACAACACCATCACTGCTCATCTGCTCAAGCAGATTCTGCACAAGGTCTTTCCTGTTGGCCTTTGTGAATGCTTTGTAAAGTAGCTTATAAGTCGAAGAGTTCGGAACCAAACCCTTTGCCCGAGAATACTCCAACAGCAAGGTTGCTTCAGCTGGTAAACCATTACTGCAGTACACATCAAGCATGGCGTTCAATGTCGAAATGTGCATCTCCTTGCCAGAGTTCATCATCTCAGAAAATATTTCTCTAGCTCTGGAAACGTTATCACAGTAGCCATATGCAGTTATCAAGCATTCATATGTGACATAGCTGGGTGCATATCCCAGCTCTCCCACCTTCTTGAAGATGTATTCAACTTTATCTCTTAATCGAGCCTTTCCATAATTGATGATCATTGAGTTGAAAGTAGGTAGTGTCGGTCTGTCTTTTGACCTCAGAAGGCTCCTGAATACTTGCTCCATCTTGTCAAAAGCTTGCCGCTTTCCATACGAATCGATTAGTAAATTATGTGTGACTAAATCTGGCCGGCATTCATGGCTTTTCATTCTCTTCAAGACAGACTCCATCTCTGTGATCATCCCGTTCTTTCCATATGCGTCCATGACACCATTATAGGTATAAACATCAGCTGAAACAATGCTTTCCTCAAGATCTCTAAATAATGCATTGACTTTATTAACATCCCCAGACTGAGCATATGCCCTCAAGAGAATGTTATAAGTTACAACGTTGGGCTTGCACCTCTCCATGCCCTTCATCTTCTCAAAGTATCCAGAAGCCTTTGCCAAAGCCTTGGTTTTGTCCCTGGAATGTAAGTGCGCGGTAATGAGAGCGTTATATACAGAGGTGTCGGGTCGACAACCACTGGTTCGCATCTCAGAGAAAAGCCACATTGCCATTCTGGTCTGGCCTTTCTTTCCCATTACAGATATCAGCTTAGAGTAAATCCCATTATCTGCAACATACCACCTCTGCTTTTGCATCCATCTGAAAACCTGGGATCTCACAAGAATCAAAAGGGCTGCTTACAAGGGAGGGGGAAAGGCGTTTCTTTCTCACTGCAATTCTAGGTACAAGATCCAGTAGAAACAGAGAAGGAGAAATAAGCCAACAATTATGCCCCATAGACACTTCTACCAGGGGGTCACCCTACCATGGTAGCGACGCAAATATACCCATCAGTATAAGTTCACAATGGGCACAAATGAAACCCAATTTGAGCTAAAACACAATCCATTGAACAACAAAGCCCTAAGGAAAACCAAAACCACCAACCCAAAAAGATAGGTTCCTGAAAACACGAAAAGAATAAGAGAAAAGGCAGGTAACCATGAGTGAAGAGGGTGATTTGGGTCTCACCTCGAGGCATTGAAGCCACATATCTCGCTTGCCGAGTTCTTCGAAAAGAAGGAAGCAGTGCTCGGTACGGATAAGCTTGACGTACTTGTGCAGCACGGTGAGGAAGGGTTTCTCGCCATTATTGAGATTCTTGAGCAGGACGCGGACCAGGCTTTCGGCCTCGGATTCGAGCTTCGGGGTCTTGGCAGCCCGCCGCTTGGCTCGGGTGTGGGCGCAATCGATTCTTCTAATGGCCGGTGTCGGCGAGGTGGGAGCTGACGGGTAGCGAAGGGACACGCCGAAGAAGGTCCGGCCCGGCCGAAGAGTGAGCGGCGGAGGGAAGGGTGAGAAGGGCTGGTGGTGGTGTGGAGTGGTTAGGAAAGTGACAGCACTCAGAGGCATCTTCTCTGATTTGGAGAGAAGAGGGACACTGGATTTCATTCGTCGCGTATTCGAGCAGACAGAATAGGTAGCCGTAGACATGGCCAGTTCCCGAGCAAACCAGGACCTGACCGGATTCGTTTCGGTTTGATCTTAAATTGTTTAGAATTAAATTGAAAATTTTAAAATAAAAAAATAACAAATATGAAACTAAGGCTTCCGGTTCAGTTCCGATTCTACAGAATGTAGAACTGAATCCGGTTCGGTTCCTGTTTCGCATCCATTCATTCCATTCTTAGCACAGTCCAGGTCGCTGTTCGTCACTGGGCTCGTGTTGTACACGAATCGTACTCACAAACAGAACATGTCCAACATGCCCGTGTTGACTCGTTCAACCTGGTATTTTATTGTCTGGACAGGTCTTTCTCTAGAAACCCAATTCCTCACCTCCTAAAAATTGCATCGAACCATGCTTGAAGACCCAAACCACACTCACTGGTACACACCAATGAGTATGGAGTACAGGATGAGGGGACTCGACTCACAAGGAAAAGGTCGTGAATTCGATACCCGGGGCATGCGTACCTGGGGCTCGGCTCACAAGAAGGTTGTGGGTTCGATACCAGGGACATAAATACCTGGTACCAAACTCATACGGTGATCAAGCCACAGAAATGTGACTTATTTTAACAAATATTTTTTAGATAATAGAAAATAAAATATAATAATGAGTAGCCGACTTTTATTAGAATTTTAGCAAATTATAGCAATACGAGTCTCATGCGCATATTAACCCTAGCATGGGTATTCACAGTAGCAGGTCAGCTTATCATCCAAACAATTTCCGGTGCCGCCATGCGATTTTTGACAGTACATATTGCACCACGCATTATCGCAGAAGCCGGTCGGAACTCGAGAGAGGTTCACACACTTGCCTGCCAGCGAAACCCTTGCAGCTGAGACCATCATGTAATTGCCTGCATAATACCAATTAAGAATTTCATTTTTACAATAAGAATTACCACTGAAAGTATATGTCTTTACTTGAATATATATAGTAATAATTTGAATTTCTATTTATGAATAATGTAAAAATGTACGTTTTCTAGGTCTAATGAGTTGGTTTGTGTTTGGCTTGTCAGCTCATGACAATTTGCTAAATGAGCTGAATCATGAACAGGCATAAGGGAAATGAGCCAAGCCATGGGCCGACTCTGTTTTAGAGCTCCTACCTACAAGGGGCATGGCCTGATGTAGCACACAATAAAGGACCTTTTAAAGAGAAGGTGGAGAGTTCGTTCATTAATAACGGGAGATTGAAGTTTTTGCAAATATTCAGCAGGAGACAGCAGCTTTAGAGAGAGAGAGAGAGAGAGAGAAGAAGTTCCAATAAGGGGAAAGAGTCCTAAACGGGAAACTTTACACAAAGTTGACGTTTCAACGAGTCTAAAGGTGAGATCATATATATAGAAAGAATGATCCATTTTTGTTAACTTAACTTTTAACATTCTACGAGATTGAATTTTATGAAAAGAAAGAAACCATATACCCATTTAGTACAAGAATCATATATATATAGAAACAATGATCCATTTTTGTTAACTTAACTTTTAACATTCTACGAGATTGAATTTTATGAAAAGAAAGAAATCATATACCCATTTAGTACAAGAATCATATATATATAGAAACAATGATCCATTTTTGTTAACTTAACTTTTAACATTCTACGAGATTGAATTTTATGAAAAGAAAGAAACCATATACCCATTTAGTACAAGAATCATATATATATAGAAACAATGATCCATTTTTGTTAACTTAACTTTTAACATTCTACGAGATTGAATTTTATGAAAAGAAAGAAACCATATACCCATTTAGTACAAGAAAAGACTTAGTTGGTAAGATAGATGAAGCAAATCAATCATATGCAAACTCTAAATGAATATCAATGAAAGGACATGAGCATGGATAACTTAGAATAGAAAATAAAAAGTGAAAAAATATAACAAAATATGCAAGCATATTGATTTTTAATCTAAAGTACTCATAGCCCTTGATCATATAGTTAAAATTGGTTTGAATAAGGTTTTGGTTTGCATTCTGCAACTTTTCTCTCTTTTTTCCTTTCTCTTTTCATAAAAAAAATTGAAAATGCATGTTGTGACAATAGAGTACCCCTTAAAAAGTTTATATTTTTTTACTTTTTGGTTTTATATTTCAATCCCATAGCCCTTAAATGATATCTGTGAGATTGATTTAGATAGAGTTTTCATTCGTAACTTTCTTTTATATATATATATTAGAGAGAGAGAGAGAGAGGGATGTCTGTCTACCTGTGTGTAAAATGCACTAAAAGCTCCATGGTCTGCTTTGCAAGAAAGACAATGCACAAAACAAAATGCAAGTCAAAATCAAAACCAAGGTATCAACAGTGGTTACCATCAAGGGCAGAGAGCACGAGCACCAAGGCGAGCAGATAGAGTAGACCTTGCTTCATGCTTGATGGCAGGTTTCTCCGAATAGGTTTAACACGGGCTACGCATGCAAGTCGATTTTATAGCCGACGTTCATGGTGGAATCTTACATTTCCAATTAAATAAGTTTTTACATGGAAAATCATTTATTCTCATAATTTTCTTTATAGGCAATGCATCTGGAAGCAATAAAACATTCAATATATTTTCATTTAAAGAAGGCCGTTCATTATCGTCATCTTCTTAATAGGAAATGGACCTCTTACCAACTCCGCACCAACGGCAGGTAGGGGTGAGCATACTTCTGTTTTAACCGAATTATCAAACCGAAAATTTTCATTCCGTCTGGGTTTATTAAATATAGGATCAGATTCGGTTTTCGATTTAAAAGTTTTTTTGATTTTTTTGTTCGGTTTCGGTTTTAACGATCCAAAATTGAAAAGCCCGAAAAAACGAATCTTTAAAACCGTAAAGACTCCCCTTACATCGTTGTCCTAATTTCTCTCCCATTGGGACGGAGCTCTCTCCTTCTGCATCATACCTCTCTTTCTGTAACAGAGTCCCTCCTTCTACAGCATAGCCCCTCCTTCCCTCCTTCTGCGACAAATCCCTTTCTCTCCTGTTTCCTTAAGCCCCTCCTTCCCTCCTTCTGCGACAAAGCCCTTTCTCTCCTGTTGCCTTAATTTTTCGTTCTTTCGATATAGTATCTGTTTACTGCAGTGATAGCAGCAACACCAGCACTTTTTAGCGACACCAGCTGTGAAATCAGGGATATAAAGGGTTGAAGGCGGATTCTATAAAGGGTTGAAGGCGGATTCTGTTGTCATGGATCTGAACAAATATTCTCTTTACAGATTCTTCCGTATGAGCTTTTGAGAGCAGGTATATCTTTCAACTATTACACATCAGGTTTGATGGATGCATGTTTTTTTATTTTGGGTTCTTATGTTTCACATTTAGTTGTAAAATCTGTTAGAAGAACAGCTCTATTTTAAATGTTTATTGGTGAATAGATGCATAGCTTCGACTTGATGTTCTGCATGGGCTCATAATGACTTTGGTAGTTGTTGGTTCGCCTACTTTTAATTAGACAAAACCGGATAACCAAACCGAACTAATTCGGTTCAAGTCAGTTCTGTTAGTTATATATTTTGGTTCAATCAAATAGGTATAATTCAGAAAATACCGTCAAACACTTGTCGGGCATAACCAATGTCACCAAACTCTCCACAGACGTTCACGAATTTGGTGGCGATGAAATTGGTTTGACGCAATCCCAACTTTTCGATTCGCGCATGAACTTGGATCAAATCTCTCGCGTTGGTGCAATCGTCCAAGAGCGAAGTGACGGCGGTGAAATCAATCGAGTGTCGAGAAGGAGAGGCGGGACGGCGTTCATGGTGGTCGTCCAGAAACGAAGGCAAGGACGAGTGAAGTCTAAGAAGGCCACGTCTTAGAATTGATAAATATGAACGCACGGTCGAACAAGAAAGAGAAGCAAGAAGAAGAGGAAGAGAAGAGGCCATTCAGCCATTTTAGTGTCTAGTGAGGGTATCGATCGGTCTTCCGCGAGTCATTGCAAATTTGCAAGTAGTGAAAAGGAATAAGATCAAGCATGTACGAGGCACGTGGGTTGGGTTTGAGTGCTAGACACCAGGGTGTATCTATCTATCTATCTATCTATCTATACATATATATATATATATACATATATGTATATGTATGTATATATATATAGAGAGAGAGAGAGAAGTCCGTGCTTAATCTTACAAGTGCTTAATCTTGTTAAACATCTCCATCGCTACCAACGATAGATATTTAAATCTCAGAAAACAATATGTATGTATATATATATAGAGAGAGAGAGAAGTCCGTGCTTAATCTTACAAGTGCTTAATCTTGTTAAACATCTCCATCGCTACCGAAGATAGATATTTAAATCTCAAAAAACAAATACCATCTTACTTTTCTATGTCCTCACAGTTAATATTTAAATCTCAGAAAAACAAATATCATCTTCCTTTTTTATGTCCTCACATTTAATATTCAACGATAGCTCCCATCTAGTATGGGAAAAGGGTTAGTTGTTGTTGCTGTATTTAATATTCAACGACATACTTTTCTTTCTGGTTTCAATTCTCCACGGTTGATCACTATTATTGAATATTTGAGGAGATTTAATCTATATTAGATTGAACATATACTACGATCTCTCTATATTGATTAGATTATGCTCATCTACTTTTCTTTCTCGTTTCATTCAGATGTACCTTGCTATCACTTTCAATGTTGTTCAACTTCGAGACCAGCGGCATCTACAGTCATACCGAAGGCTGAAAATCAACCATGCCACAAGCAAATGATTTGGAATGACGTTGAGGTATCTTAAACGAAAGTCCCTCTCACTTTGATTAGCAATCAATCTAGCTCTATTCGAAATGACCACCAGAGCACTGAGAGCTTTAGGGTGTTAGCTCAACGGCAGGACGTTCTAGCGTTGTTGCTCCCAGAGGGTGCATGTGTGGGTGTGAGCATGGGCGTTAGGCTTCGGCCTCCTCTTGTAACAAAAAAAGAAAGAAATTGACAACCAGATCAAAGTCTACTCGGTCTATATCAATTTCGAAAAGGACAAAGAGCACATGAACCTTATATCAATTTCATCGAGTTATCCATCATATTTAGCCACACTAAATTTCAGCAAACTTCACCTCCTAAATACTCCATAATTGATGCATAGATACACAAAACTTGTCGTACCCCTGCTGTGGACAAAGGTTACTCCATGCTGATTGTGGGAAAAAATAAAAATAAAAGACAGAAAAATGCTAAAGAAATTTTATGTAATCAGTTCCAAGTCTGATCTCTTTATAGGATATCTTGTAATTTGATTAAACAAATTCATACATTAGGTAACTTGATAAATGAGCTCAAATCCCATCCTGCTAATGACATTAGATCTAACCTAAAGATCATTTATTTAAATAAAACAAATCCAAAACAATAGTACAAGAATGGATAGTTAGCCAACTTATGACATCCCCAATCAAGTCGTGCTCCATCTGCAAGATCAAAACTAAACTTTATCAAAAGCAAAAAGGATGCAAGCGCTTATCATGGAGTGCCTAAAAGTGTAAAGTATGAAATTTAATAAGTTTTTGAGCTCACAAAGAAAAGAAAAAGATTATGACAATAAGAGAGCAAAAATAAGCGGTTGGGATATGCCAGAAGAAGATGTTTTTCGAGAGATATACCATGAAGAAATTCATGGGATAACTTAGGAGAGGAGAAGATTGTAAGATAAAGGAAAGAAGGTAAGTTCTAGTGGCAGTAGCAGCAAGGTTGGTTCTTGTTCTATTGCAAGAGTCTATGTTCTTTCAATGGTTGCAAGGAGTGGTAGAGGAAGTGCTAGAGCCAATGAAATACATTCACTTTTTTCTCAACATACGATTCATGTGGCTAAATCAGGTATTAGATCATCTGTGACTTCCATGGAGTTAATTGAGAAAATAGATTTAAAGCAAAGTTTTTTTTTCATAAAAATTGCATTCGTTTTTAATGTTACAATTTCATTTTTCTTTTAAGGCATGACACATACTATTACTAGTGTAGGATCTGGTTATAAGGTCCCTACGCTTTAAGGAATAAATTACTACATATTGTTTATTAATTGAGTTTTGAATTTAGGGAGTCGTGGAAAGTTACTAGTAGATCATTAGTGAGCTTCTTGATCTATTGTTCAAAGTAGATTATGTTTAATCCCTATGGCCTATACCACATTGATAAAACTAGAGATAATTTGCTTCCTATTTTTGAAGATGTTGAGGATGTTGGTGTTTAAAATATTGTTCAATTTATCATTGATAATACTACAAATTTTAGACTAGTTGGTAAGATGCTTAAGGTGAACCATCCTTCCTTAGTATGGACCCATGTGTTGCATATTGCATAAACTGAATGCTTGAGGATTTAAGTACAAATGATGAAATTAAGAGGATACTTGATGCATACAAAAGTGTCACAAAGTTTATTTATAATCACTCATTTGTATTGTATCTAATGAGAATTCACATTGGTGGAAAGGAGTTAATTAGGCATCCATTGACAAGATTTGCTATGAATGTTATCTCTTCAAAGTTTTGTCATAAAAAATATATTGAAAAAGATGTTTGTATATGATGAATGGGGCTTTATAAGTTTATTAAGAAAGAGGGATTAATATAGTGGACTTATTTTTAATGGTAAAAGAGAAAGTATAGAAAGATAGGCCTACCTTATATATATGATGTCATGGATACAACCAAATTAGAAATACAAGCAAACCTTCACCGCAAGCGGTCGCTTCTAATTAAGATTTAAAAGAGAATTGATGTATGGTGAATCCAACAAATACATCATGATTTGCATGCTACTGCATATTTTGTTACTCTCTATTAGATTTTCTCTCTAACTTTATAAACGATGAAGTTAAGAAATGGATATTGAATGCAATTGACCTGGTACAAATTCATCTACTAGATGCAACATTCATTTAGAGTTATGTAAGTATATAGCTAATGTGAGATTTTGGAAGGCTAATTGCAAGACAACACTGCTCCCAGATGCGACTAGGTATGATTTGGTTTTTTGATAAATTATTTATTATTTCTTCATTCTTATAACTTGTGTTGCTTCTTAAGACTTAATCCTTTCATTTATTATCTTTTATTTTAGATGAATAGTGGACTCAATTTGTTGTAGATTGGTGATGAAAGAGGAATTCAAGTTTTTTTAACGCATTAACACAGAAGAGAAATAGATTGGAGCATGCTTGTCTTCGTGATTTGGTATATATTGCATACAATATAAAGTTAAGGTAAAGGTAAAAAGATATTTTTTGTTATATATTTGTTATTCCTTACTTATACTTATAACTTATAAGTAATGATTTTCTAAGTATATTGTATTTTTTTTTGTTTTCTTTGCAAAGAGATGCATGGAGAAGAAACGTACCACTTAGTTACAAAAATATTGATATTCTTGATGATTGGGTTGAAGAAGAATAACCTCCTATTATTTTACAGGATGCAAATTGGAGAGTAATAGAGGTAGAAAGAGAGATTTAAGACGACGATGTAAAAGGTGCTTGATTGGAGAACCCAATTATGGAGGAAGAGGAGGGAGTTGATGATGATGATAATGGCGGTGACCGTGATCATAATGCTTATGATGCATTTGTTGATCGTGGTTCACATTTTGTAGAATGAAATACTGAAATTGAATTGTTGTAGTTTATAACTTTGTATATGTGTTATGTAATAAATTGTAATCTTAACTTTGTAAACTTTCGTAACCTTGTTGGTATATTATTAACTTTAAGTTTAACTTTGTTACTCTTATAGCCTCATGGTATTATTGTTTATTGATTGTGAAAATGTCATTGCCATGCCATCTCAATGTTTAACTGCTTATTAATTACATTTTTATTGTGTAAACAAAACTCAACACGTTTGCGGTTTAGCTCTCTTACTCATGGAATGCAGGTTGTGAGTTCGATCATCGAGGTGTGTATCCCTGGCTTCAGAAAAAAGAAAAAGAAAGAAGTAGCAATCATTTAAATCAATCGGCCATTATTCCTCTCTGCTGCACAATGGATGAAATTTTTTTAGATCCTTTTCATTTTAGGCAATTCATTTACTTAGAAATGATTCTGTAAACGCTGATGATCACGAGAGTGAAGACTAAAGAATTAGTGCTGAAGGCCATAGTTGGAAGAGTAAAATCTCCTAGATCACTTATCTGGCCACGACTGGCAATGTCAGACACGACATGAAAACCAGATGCATATTGACCCGAAAAAAGTTCTTTTGTGCTTCATGGGCATACACGCGTTGTGCCACTCGTCTTGACCTGCCTGCATAACATGAAAAAATCCTGCTGCTCTCTAGTTGAACTATTTATAATTTGAACACAAAATGACATGGACACAAACACGATCTGGAACACGGCATTGCACAACTCGAACACATGACGTAGGAATCCACGTTCGTGTCAGGTGTATGTTTGTTTTTTCGTGGCACCTATGGAAAGAACTGTATCGTTATTTCGGGTTGACCTGGATATGATATGAACACAACCCAAAGAAATTGTCACTTAAGGGTTAAAGACGGTGACTGAGTCTATGGATCAGTTGGGCACCTTTTAGTTCGAACCTGCAAGATCCGCGTTCAACAAGGTCACTTTGAACTTGCACAATGTGAGTTCCACTTTCAGTCTAAAGAGCAACCAAATCTGCACGACGACTCGGTGTGTCTGCCATTGAGTTTGTTTTCTTGTATTTGTATAGTAAAGTGAAGTCATATTCAATTAAAACATGTTGCTAACATGCCTGCTTCACCATACTCGAAGAATCAACAGCTAGACTATTCATGATTTAGAGTGGGAATCGGGCCAACTCGATCAGAGTTAGACGATTCCTTAGCTGCCTGAGTTGGCTCATGAGCTGGGTTCAGAATATCGTGATTCCTTTGTTGTCAAAATAATCAGTCTTGGATGTGAAGAAGGAATCGTTCAAGCTAATTGAGTTTCTTTCCAAGTTTTACAAGCTTTTTATTTCTTATATATTGGTTGTGACTCATTTAGAGTTCATGTATATGTGTGTGCTCTCATGCTAGATGGCCGGTGACTCCAACTAGCTTCTAACTGCCATGGACTGCTCAGCCAGGGCTAGGCTGTTCTGCCGGTGACTTGAACCACTGCTGGATATACTGACTGCATCAACCAACTCCATTGCTGCCGCAAGCTACCGATGACATGTCCCGAGTAGCGAAACAGCATTCCATTAATTTTGGTGGCATCCTTCTGAATTCTTTGCGAGTGAAGCACCGGTAGACTTCTGTTCATAACTTTGGGTCATTGTAAGCCAAAGCCGGTGGGTAGCACTGATCACAATTCTGGGGTCCTTGTTTGAGTCGCATCATTTTTATGTCAATCCCAAAAGAACAAGGAATTATATCATTTCATTCTTGAACCAACTCTCTCTCTCTCTCTCTCTCTCTCTCTTACACACACACACACACAAATGCACGCATGCGCAACAACTTTGATAGGGAGCTGCTATTTTCCTGTCAATACTCATGAAGCAAACATTAAACCAAGATTCTGTCCAACTTTTGGCTCCTGAAGCAGTAGGACCCAGGATTAACTTGCTACCTACCTTCCGATGACAGCAGACTCCCGGTAGTAAGCACGAAAACACAACGAGAAAAACAAGAAAACTTCATTCCCAATGCCACCTATTTTTTACAGAAGTAATTCCTCTGGCTCAACATATGAAAAAGGAGCCACTACAAGCAGGAACTGCGCTTGTTAATGATTGATATTGTACAGTTACAAGATAAATGAAAAAAAATTGAAGCATGTTGAAGAATTTGACTAAATAATGGGGCTCGACAGTAATTAGAAAATTTTGCATCAAGTCTTTACCTTCAACCTTTCTTGTGATTGCCATCCTTGAATAATTGAATACTAGGTATGAATAATTTTAGATCATTCGCCAATGACCAAAAAGCTGTACAGAAAACGAAGGCAGGCTGCATCATGAAGACCATTGCTCAGGGACCATGAGAAAGTAGGAAGACATGGCTTTCCTGAACCTCTTCTTATACTGTTGGGGAGAAATGACAGTGGGTGAAGCACTATATGGACCAGTAAGAATGCTCGCTGTCCTCTTCACCCACGTCTCGAGATGCTTGTCCCATGTATACTGTCTAATAAAATCAATTATCCCCAAAACCAGTTCCTTCGTATCATCATCAACTCCCACCAGCAATGAGTAATCCATGACATCCACTGACTGGAAAATGCAAGTTAAGTGTAAGTGAATAAACTAGAAAAAGAAGATATTACGAGAATTAACAAAGAAGTTACCGCCAAGAAAGATGTATCGTTCCACACAGCCCTTTCTAAGGTGCGCTTAGCCTTGCTCCTGAGAAAGATGGGCTTTGTTCTCAGCGCTTCCAACAAATTCTCATCGAGCAGAACTCTATTATTACCAGAGGTATCTGAAATGTAACGGGATCGAGCAGAGCCCTTGAGATCGTACACTTGTGATACTTTTCTCCCAAAGAATAGGTTTTCCATTACCAGCAAGTCCATCTTAACTTCTTTTCCACTTTTCAAATGCTTTATTGATACCTAGACATTCAAAGAATCTCCAAAATTATATATAAGCAACAGGGCGACTTAAAGTTGGAAAAAGACTATTCATGCACAGCTAACCTGATATATCCCAAGGACCTTAGCAAGGCATGTTGGGCTACCTGAATCAAGTGAATCTGAAAGGTACCTAAAGTAGTCTGGTGCGAAATCCTCAAAGGATTCCAACTCCGTCTTTGTTACCTGCTTCACAATGAATCTCTCATCCAATGTCTTTGCAAAATAAACATTGCTTTTTCCACCTTGGGCACTCCACCTTCGACATCGGCTCAGAGAATGAATATAATCCAATTCATTTGGACAGCATTTTCTCCGCAAAGCATCAAACTCTTTTGCAAAATAGCAAGTCACAGTAAATTTGACCTTGCCAGTCGGTGAGGATGTATCATCACTAAACACCATCCTAAAATGTAATCGCTTCGATGAACCACAGGTTGGGCTTCCTTTAGAAGATAAAGCAGTGTTATCAGAGCCATTACTTGTAAACTGAAACTCAGAATCTAGCTGATAGTTGAGATGAACTTCTTGCTCAATGTGGACACTATGATGAGCTAAACTTTCATCAATTGCAATCTTCTTCTCCATGTACTCTGAAACTCCAACATTGTTCTGGGTATCAGATACAAAGGTCCGGTACTCCTTGCAACTGAGCGAGTATGCAATTATACTCGTAGGCTCATTATCATAAACAGGTATAACTATATCAGCACCTCCTGTAGATGGCAGCAGCAATCTAGGACCCTCACTTACCATACGATTTACAAAGGAAATAAAATCTGGTTTATAGCTCAATATAAAATCAAATCTGTCATATGTTGCAGCTTTATCCCTATAGTGAAGCCTTCGCATATTTGGGATTGGTTCCCGAACCAAACTACCATAATCCCCCATAGCATGGAAAGACTTGACCAAGGATAAACGCGGAGCAGCATGAAGAAATCCGTTCTGAATTCTCCCATGAAATCTCACCACAGAATCAAAAGAATAAGCTCTTACAGGAACCATGTTCTTATCAGGACTATTGACTCCCTGATTTGCTGGTAAATTAGAACCAAGGCCTGTAGGATCAGCCGGTCGAACCTGGATGCTTGAACTACTCTCCGAAGTGCCTGTCCATGCCATATCAATCTTGTCAGAGAGATTGGGACTCTGTAAAGACGTCTCTGATGCATTAATGCAATTGTAAGGAGTTGTCTGAGCATCTTCGACGAAAGAATAACCTTCAACAGCAGATCCCAGAGAATCCAAGATAACTAGATTTTCTGAATAAAGATTCAGATCATTCAGGTCATCTGGCAGGTTCGATTCAGCAGAACTCGCGTATTGCTTCAAGAAATTATGAAGCTCTGGATTGTTCCCATCATATACAAAAGCATGCGTGTCTGCTTTTGGAGATGTGCCATCTCCAGCCAAATTCGAGACCCTACGGTTATGCCTGTGATGAAAACCATCCAAATCAAACTCCATAGATCTCTTGGTTCGGAGTAGCGAGTCCAACATGCATAGGCGTCGATCCCAGAGATATGAATCAACCAGTAGGCACTGCCTGAGATAACCAAACTCAAAGATCCCTGCACGTGGCACAGCTTGTTGGCAATTGCCAAGGAGAGCACTTTGCACCAAACTCTGTTAGGTTTCATCAACAAAGCAAATACACCATCAGAATTTGCATAAATAAACAGCATCCCACTTAACCAGATAACTGCAACAAACACATATATCCCCTCTGAACAACTTAACTAATCCCATTTTTCTGGAAAAGCAGTTATACTCTAAAATATCACGAGTAATGGAATAGCATTCCTGCTTGACAGTCATATTTAACAAAATATACTTTGACATTGGTTCACAAATCAAATCTGAGTCAAGAATAACGTACATCATATTCACTTTTTTCGACTTCAAGCATATCTTTAAGCTCTACCATGTAACTTTGGAAGTCATTCAATTTCAGAGTTTCACAATCAGGTCCAACAGCAACAACTTTCCTTCCCATTTTCTGAAGCGCATCAAACACCTCCCCATAAAGGGATTTTATTTTTTCAGAAACCTGAAAGAACAAAGGGAAAAAGTTTGAGGAAAAAGTTAAGGCCCTTGTAATCCAAGAGACTTGAATTGTGCTCAAATAGCGTACATCAGCAGCCTCCCTTCTCAACCATTCCTGTCGAACCTGGCTTTTGTATCCCAATATAGAAGGTGGCAAGACCACGGTGAGAATGTCGATCGGAGCATAGCGGAAAAAGGCTACCATGTTTCCATACCTGTTGGAGGAAATGGTGAAATTCTCTGTAGAAACAGAGGTGTAGAAAGCCATTGTCCAAATGATAAAGTTCAAACAACATACCCATAGTATCGAAGGCAATCTCTCTGCAAAGAATGGCCACAGCTTGCAACACGATTTGCAGTTGCATGATTTGAGAAACTAAGCTCCAAGAACTTTCCAAAAGATAGACCCCATGCAGCATCAGACATGATCACTCTTTTTGTTGCATGTGAAACTCCATTTTTGAGGGCACATTTGACACATCTGTGCCACATCCATATCTTACCCTCATGCTGCCCAGGAAGCCTCAGTGAAGCAAGACGCCTAACACATATAGTGAGGCTACCTTTCTGATGGATATAACATCGCACATGAGCCTCTGCTGGCTCATCACATGAGCGGCAGTGAGAAACCTGATGCAAGATGTAGCTTATTGAGCTAAACAGAAATCGAGACTATGCCAACAGATGAAGGTTTTAGAACTACTACTATAAAACCATACTAACCTTGACCAAATTTTTTAAGAGGTTAATCAGAAACTCATCATCTGAAGACTACAGATGTCACATCCAATTATCCATGGCTCATGTAGTGCCAAATAAGATTTACATAATGATATTTTGATAAGTGCAATGACTCCTTACACACTATAGAAAACAAACAATCCACAACATGCAAAGTTTTCATGATCCAGAAAATCAGGCAGTGAGCATTTGCCACACGAACCACTTGATCTAGAGCATATGTTTTATTAACAATATATTTGAAGAAATGCATTATATATCTACATATATAGGCACACACAAATAAAGATGGTCTGAGTGAAATCTTTAAGAACTACACAGTCTGTTTGGCAGTACAATAACATCATTCATACTGATACTTTCCCCATTTAAAATGTGAAACCAAAATATTGAAGGCATTAAACCAACCTGATCAAACAGATCATCTTGAAGGAATCTCCCAAGTGGCTTGTCAAAGCTACCATAAAATTTGATTCGCAGAAGTTGGGAACCTTCGCATACTGTCCCTTTAAGTACACATCGGTTAGAGAGCAAAACCAATATGCTCTGATGTGTGTCAACTGCTGACACAAACCCTTTGGACGGTTCTTTTACAACAAGTGCACCACACGTAGTTTCTTCAGAAGCATCATCATGATTTCCATAAGGCTCCATAAGTCCTTCATCCATCAAAAGTCGCTCTGGTATCTCTGCCATGGCTGTATCACCAGAACATGCTTTAACAGCAGATGAAGACATTGAACAACCCCTCAATTCCTCACTGTTAGATTCAATATAAGAGTTTGGCGCTACATGTGAAACAAAAGCCTCGTGTCCCTCAGGAGATGCAACAATATCTATGTCTCTAGTTGTAGAAGGCCCCAAAGGCATGGAAGAGAAGCGTAACAGATTGATTGGATCGGCATGCCCCTGTGACAACCGTTTTTTAGCATTTTCTGCAGAACTTGATCCCCCCTCATTCTGTTTTGGCAGACTTGCACCCTCATCAGCAAGGAAAGATGTCTCCAGAGATAAATGATAAGCTGCAAATACAGCATATTGCACAACATGCTTCACTTTCTTAAGTTCTTCAAGAGGTGCACCTCTCAGTAAAACCTACAATAGAGAGAGAGAGAGAATAGTGAATGAACCAATTACCAACCACGAAACTAGCAGGAGAAAAATTCACACCTTGTGCATAATATATAACTGCAAGCAGTATCAAGTACATGAAGTAAAGGATAGATTTCGTGATCTCTTCAGGGACATACAAGCTGCTGCAAACAGAAGACAATTGCAGAAAGTACAGACGCTTTTGGCCTGACTATGCATGGGTGTGTGTCTGTGTCTGCATGCGCGTGTGTGAGAGAGAGAGCTTACATCATTATATATAGAGATAAGAAATGAACCTTACAGATAAAGTTCACTAGAGCTGAATTTTCTCAATGTATCCTACCTGTAGGTACTACTTTGATGCAAGAAATACAGAACAGAAGTTAAATGTCCAAAATGGGAACTTTCTAACAAGCTACCTCAAGTTGTGATTACTTTGCAGATATGTAGAATTTGTTTGTGGGTAAGTGATGCCTACCTCCTGGGAGCCCCACTATGCACTAATAATCCGTGCTTGATAGTCCTCTGGTTCAGTCTTTCCCATATGAAGGGGTAGTCTACCTATAAATCAATGAAAATGAATTTAATCCCAATGACGATGTGCTTCTGCCATTGTTTTGTGTTTAGAATTCACATTCCCTTCTCCAGAAGTGCCCATCAAACTTCGTAAGCCAGTACATTATGTCACCATGTGCTCCATAATATCCTGGGCTTGAATGAGCTACGGTCCTTTGTTCCTACTTTTAGATGAGATTAAACTTCTTCCCAAAAGTAGACGTCTCAATTCTAGATTCTGACCTAAATTTAGGATATCCAACAAATCAACATGTAAAGACCCACTGGCTGATTGCAACATGTAATCATTTAAGAAATAAGAATTGGCATGAGAGTTAGACCTATTGCCCTTTTCACATGCACTGATATTCTTTTTGCTACCTTCACATGAAGAGTTGTGATGAATAACTCACAGCATAGAACAAGCATGATCATGTAATGTGAGACGTTGAAGAGCACCAGGAGTGCTTCTATTCTCCTTCCTTGCTATAACTTATATCTGCAGCTCAAGGAATATCAATAGATTTGCAAGCTTCACAAGTCCCTGTACTAGATTTAGGATATCCCATTTTCCATTACATAAATCCAACATCAAGGGATTACTGTAATCACCAACGTCTTCATGTGAAATCTTCTGTGTCTGTATTCCTTCACGTGTTTTATGTGGATGAACTTTCTCTAATAAATGTCATCACCACATAAAAGTATGAAAATCACTCCAATGACAGTTCAAAGAATGAAGGGAGAATGATCAGATTGTGCTCACAGAGACTCCTTTTTCTGTTAGGACCTAGTTGGCTAAACCTCATTATGAAGATAATCAGGAAGCTTTCAAACATATTTGCTGTAATTCTCATGCTTTAGGCATTTGATTGGCAAAAAAAATGGATCACTTTGAAATCTGTGAGTTATCAAATCCACAAATAACTGGAACAGAAGAAAAAGAAAAAAGAAAAGAAAGATCAGTAGTGTGAAGGTGGGGCTGCTCCTTTTCTGCCCAAGTGTGGTTGGATTGACATTCCCCCTGGCATTATCTAGGCTGGTTACCTTCTATTCTTCCACTCTATGACCAAGCAGCAGTTCATCTCTCAAATGTTAGGTGTTCTTCAGCTGACTGAACCCACTATATTTCTTCGGTATTCATTCTGTTACCAGCAAGAACCTTATTTAAATTCACAACCCATGCTTTTCCAACAAGCAAATCATTAGATGTTACTGACGCTGAACTTTGTCTCATAATTTGAGTTGGCACAAGAGAAACGAAAGTATATTGTTCAATTTCAAGACCATCTATATTTACACCAGCTTGGCAAAATTCTCACTTATATCTTTTCTGTCCTTAAGATGGTTTGGATACATAGAAAGATGACCAATGGAAGCACTGATAAAAAGGTACGAGAAGCTAGATTGTGAAAATATTATAAGAGGAAGAAGAAGACCACAAAAGTGTTATTAAGAAATGATAAAGAATGAACTGGCTTATGTTTGAGTTAACTGTTAGCATGGCACATGATTGGGTTATATCGAAATAGCTGACCCTATCTAGTATGCTTAGTTGTTGTTGTTGTAAGTCTTTTTCTGCCCTTGTTAAAAGCATGACCTAGCACAAAATACCAGGGGTATTGTGTTTCATTTCACTCCAGAGTGATGAAGAAGAAAACAGCAAATGGTCTAAAACGTATGAGGCCCTTTGGTTCATTTCACTTGGACGTATTTCTTTTGTTAGGAACACCATCCAATGAACCAACAGTTTACTATGAAGGCAAGGATTATGCACGTCACTATGAAGTTATGAACAAAGATGCAGCCACATATGCTACATGGGGATAATATAAGCCTAACCATAGGAATGTTGGCATAAAAAAACTCTGAAATTAAACATGAAACAGCTAGTAGAACTTAAAAGTTTAAAGGATGACAATTAAAAAAGAGTATACCGAGGAATATAATTTCAGCTGAAAGATCAGACCGATTTTCAAAACAGAATTTATAATGTTGGCAGTGTCCAAATATCAATATTTAATTGGCATGTTAAGTAGCTAAGCAGCTCTATCTATGGTGAGGGTTCAACCTGGAAGGCTGGTCCCAGGCCCGAACAAAGGATTGCTGCATCAGGTAGGTCACAGCCAAACCAAAACTAAATTTTTTGCTAGGGTGCAATCTTTCCAGTACCAATGCCTTATATTACATTAAAAATACAAAGCAAAGCATGCTTGTCAAAGAATAGGAACAGGATGAACAATTCCTAGGAAGTCCTCATGGTTCATGGTGTACCCTCTAACTGACCCCATCTAATATGGGAAAAAAGGCTCGGTTAAAGATTGAGCACTTAAATATTAACAATGTTAAAAGCATTCTTGTATTGGAATTCTGAGAAAGATGTGTATATGGTACAACCAAGAAGATAAGGTGGAGGATGATCCAGCCCATATTTATCTTCTTGACTCAGAGAAGAGAAAAAACTGTTCTGCAAATGACCCACTATTTCCAAACTGCAACCAGAGTACTTCCAACAGAAAAGAAACTGATGGAAGATATATGCTTCAAAAGGATTATTAAATTAAATAATGGCACTGCTGGACAGGAGCAAGAAAGGAGGTAAACTAGCCAAATGATTTGACATAACAGAAGAGCAAACACAGGCAATAGAAAGACACATCTGCCATGATACCACCGTCTAAAGATACATTCTTTTACATCTCATGTTCTTCTAAAGGCATCATTTGTTCTACGTTCTAAAAGTTACAAAAGAATGACTCACGAAACACTCAAGGACCTGAACAAAAATACCAAGAGGAAATATTTTCGGTGATTTATTAGATAGTGTTCGTCCACATTGACTCTGTTAACTATAAAAAAAAGGGAACATGAAAAGATGAACAGAAAAGGAAAACATGCCATTTTAACACTTATGAAGTTTTTCCTTCTTTTAGCATCTCTGGACCCTACCCTGTCATTTTTGTCCAGTTCAAGCATTTAAACCTAGTCATGAATAGCATGTGTTGCTTTGGATTCACCCCATTCTAGGTCTAGGCCTGGCTCGACTTCAGTCAGAATCGGCCAGTTTGTTACCAAATTGTGGATGCCCAGAAGCATGCATCCACCCAGTTGAAGCAAAATTTCTGCTTCATATAGTTTAAGGAAGAGCAAATATGCCAGAAGAGAAGTGAGCTGAATGTTACCGTGCAGCCTAAACGTCGTGGGCAACCTTCAAAAAACATCAAGGTCTTCACTGGCTTCTTAGTAAAACTCTCAGTGGATCGACAATCCTCCACAACTCTTTCCACTCGGAAATTTTCACATTGCCCTAATCTTGGTGCGATAAGATTATCAATATAAGGTACAACCTGAGCACCTGTACACCTAGCAATGCGCTCTAAAAGTGGTCTCTTAACATTCAGCACCAACGATATTTCCTTGGCCAGAAGATATTCTTGAGCATAAGATGATACACTTTTTTCTACCAGCAGAACGTTAGGCCGATGGGCCTCTATCTTTGAAACTGCCATCTTGATGTGATCCATCTCCTGATGAAGTAAAATATCGAAGGTTAGATTGGCATATGCATGTCACTTAAAGTAAGTTGTTAAATGAGCATAACAATCAATAACTAACTTGATCAAGCAAGGTACCAATTGATGAAAGCTGATTTGGAAGCCTTTGATACTCAAGAGCTCCTCCCAGCAAGAGCAACCTGGGATTTCTGAACTGTGAAGTCATGCGTTTGTGTTTTATGTTTTTCGTACAAACAACCCCTTTAACCAGAATACTGTAAATCAAAGCCCCTTCAGTCATTATAACAGTACAGAAAAAAAAATCCAGCACCCAAGTAACAAAATTTGACATTCAAAGAGTACCTTTCACTGGGACGGCCACATGCTATGCACTTGACTTTCACATAATCAACAGCATCCATGCTGCCACCACCACTTGTATCAGGTTTCACAAATTTTGCAGCTTGCCATGCCAAAGAAGAAACTACCTCCAGCCAGCAATCCTCCGTTCTGTCACTCAGTACATCATTAATGCTCTCTGCCTTCAGTAGCTGTGAGACAAGAGCCCTGAAATGTCCATGGATGACAGCTCTTAGAGGTTCCCTGTGCAGCTCGCTCAATTTGTTTCTGGTTGTTGATATATCACCTCCAATGTTACAGGATGACAACTCATCATCACCATCAACTTCATGATCCTCACCATTTTCATCATCATCAGACTTGACAACAATGTTTCGGCTGTTTTCTACTTCATCTTCCTCATCTTCTGGTGGTGGAGGCAACCAAAAGGTACTGTTATTTTCAAAATCTAACATAAGTTCTGGTTTTTTGTTCTCACTCTGATGGTGATATGTAGATAATTGATCACTGTTATTACCGTCAGTAGTTTGACTTTCTACACCACCATCACCATCAGTACTTCCATTGTCGTCATCATCGAGATAAGTACCCCTTACCTCTAGTTCTTGAAACATCTTAACACAATTCTGAAACCTTGGATACTCCAGATGGCCTTTGGGCACGGGCAGATCAAGTTTCTCAGGACTAAAATCCATAATGGGACTGCCAAGAGGACTTGAATTGGCTGACTTACAACTGTATGGTTCACTTCCAGTGCATTCACAAATGGCATGTATATCGTCAATATTTTGACAATGTTTACATATTGGAGTCAAGTAGTTACCAAAATCATCTTCATCCCTAAAATAGCATGTTTCTTCACCATCACTTCTACAAGAAGAGAAGCAAACTATCATCCAAGGCAACCGCAAATGCGCGAAGAATTAAGCTTTGGAATTCGTAAGCTTCACGAGATAAAGTTAACCAAACATAAAAGTTTTCTAATTTTGTCTTGTTCAACTATTGAATATCATAATGCACATGAACAAACATATGAATACAGAGGTAAATATATACCTGTTACTGTTAGTGCGACGAAGGACTATTGGTGAAGGTGGATCAAAGGGGAAGACGCTGTTGTTATCTGTGCATTTACTCAGGGAATAGCTTTGACTTTGTGGAAAATGGCCAAACCCATTAGCAAGATATGCTTCAGAAGAATGTTCTGCTGGACAACCCCCACCATCGCATGATGGGTTCCCTTTTGAGCAACCATCCATGGCAATGTCAGCTGTATGACTGTTGACAGATACTGTTAAAGATTCACAAGGAGGCAATTTGCAGCTCGCCACCAGCCAATGGGACAGAGACAATCTTACGCAACCCAGTGTGAGGAAAGAAATTCCTTTTTCACAATTCAATGCCACGGGTATGGCCTCAATGTGGAAAGGGTTCCACAATAAACAACTTGCTACAGATTCGTCATAAATATCCTTCGTTGAAACAAATTGTAAGTGCTAGTAGCAGATGTCTCCAGAACCATGAAGCAGACCACTCCTCCAATCTATCAAAGCTCTCTTAATTTCACTGCCTTGATTTAACAACGAAAGGCCCTCCTTTCTCTTGTAACTTAAGATTTAAGGAAAAAATTAATTGAAAAAACAAAACCAACCAAAACCTTCACCTAGAAAAATGGTGGGGGTTTAAGGTTGAATTCCCAAATAAAAGAAGGGAAACAAGGAGACTTTCAGAGAACAAAAAGAGGCAATTATCTGCACATACATGAAGGAACCCCTCATTAGAAATCAAAAGGCTGGTTCAGAGGATGCAAACCAAAATCCAAACCAGTCGATCCGAAAGATTCCCAAGCGTAAATGAACACCTATTCGCACAACAAACGTTAAACCACTTGACTCATGTCAAAAAGGCGCTATGCGGGCTCGTCTTCAGTATGCCACACTGACCCATACAACAACTATTTCCCTGACTCTTTCCTACTACCCTACTCCAAACCAGTCAGCATGAAATAAGCCTCCTTGAGAAACCCAAAACAACTCCCAAAAGGAGGACAGCAACTTAAACCCTTAACTATTTACACTTGCAATCAGAAAAAGAATACAAGTTCAAACCTCAACAAAGCCCAATCTAACCGATTCCTGAATCATCAAGAAAGCGCTGGAAAGACTCTTCCAGCATCAGAAACCCCTAATTCCCAAGGAGAACCCCCATAGACAAGAACGCGAAAATCACAATCTCCCCACATGAGAACAAACCGAAATGCCATTACCCATCTGGAGATTGGCAAAAGGAAGGACTAAAACGGTGGTGGGACACAGAAAACGCGAACTCCAAATCTCAGAATCCACTAAATCCCGAAACAAAAAAAAACGCTTTTACCGTCGACCCCAACAACAAGTCAAGGACTTATCTTCACAAACGAACGGTTTCTAGGTGTGCCCAACAAAATCAAATGATGGTGAGGATCAGAAGCAGCAAGAAGAGCAACAAGGCCACGCAAAAACTCCCTCCGTCCCTTCCTCTCCGAGCACCTTCAACGGTGGTGACACACGAATCCAATAATCCCATCATAACCATCCTCCTTGCGTCTCTCCTAATAAAAAAGCACCTAAGAACAAGCGCAACATATAAAAGACAAGTATAAAAAGAACAGACCCTCTGCGCTTTCTGGCCTCTACTCTTCCGTGATTTGTTTAGTGGGTCATCACTAATTTATTGAAACTAGGGCATGTGTGTGTGTGCGTGCGTGCAGCAGTCAGCAAAGGCACAATCTAACAGTGACGGCGAAGCCAGTGGGTAGGAAGAATTTGATAAAGGACAGCGAACAGGGATTCGAAAGAAAAGCGATAGAGGAGGGGACGGGTCGGAACACACACGCCTTATCTTGTTGAGATTGAGAGTGGGGTCTAGGGAAGACCGAGTCTCTCATACTCATTCTCCACCGTCCATCTTTAAACATCTTATCTTAATGGACCATGTCGGGCCCAAATTCACAGTTTCCCAGTTTAAAACCACAGCCTCGAATCAAGATGTGTGGTAGGGATTGAGCATGACCAGATTTTCGTCATATGGTATGGTGGGTGTGTTTAGAAGACTTTTTTTATTATCAAGTTGGGGTAGGCTGACCTTATCTATTTCAAACGCCTTAGTCCTTGACTTCTGTGTGCTTCCACTGTCGAAAGTGTGACATTGCTTGTTTTTACGTGGGCCATCATAGTGGAGCTTAAATAACATATGCATGCATATGTGCACGCACACACACACACACACACACATATATATATATATATATAACCTTAATCCTCGACCATTCGTTTTCAAGAGGATAAGTATAATTTTGAAAATTATGTCATCGAAAAGCAACGATCAAACGTAAATCTATATAAAAATTGAACTATATCGGATATATTGTTCTTAAATTATACGTATACCACTGAAAAAGTAATAGATGGATATATGAGAAGTGAGTAGTATCCGGCTTTCTATATATAAAAGAAAAAGAGGAGAGTAATTTGTTACAGTCATTGTTAAGAGAATGTACCCGTGCCTTTCATTTACTTTCTAAGAAGAGAAATTTAATTTAAAATGTTGTAATTGAAAAGTGTATCATACCTGTACCTTAAAAAGTAAAAAGGAAGAATGAATACGTAGAACACAAGTAGTTTCTCGCTCATTGCAAAAGTCCATCCAATGAGTAAGCAAGAAGGCAAAATCGAAGTTCCAGTCAAGATATTTTAATCTTCACTTAAATACGTAGAACACAAGTAGAGAACGGTAAATGTACAGTTTCGTATAATTTGGCTAGTCTTCCACTCCTTTCGTGTTCGGGTTCAGTTCGCTAAACAATCCAAGTAAAACACGAAGACAGAAGCTTCCAGAGCGTTAGTTCAATGGCAGAACGCTTTAGTATCGTTGCAGTTGGTAGGGAGTTCGACTCTCGGAGGGTGAATGTGTGGGGTGTGCATGTTGGGCTTCTACCTCCTCTTGTTAAAAAAAAAAACGGAAGAAGAAGGGGCTTGCGGCTGCCAAGCAGCCGATGATATGCAACGTACTCTTGAAGCGACAAGTCCACCAACGTCTTTTAAATTAGCATTTTAGTCATCTACCAAAATCTTAGAGGTAAGAAAAAGTTTCTCAACCAATTGAATTCTCATGGAATACTTTTCCGATCGAATAGCACCTTGGTACGCAATACTGATCATGGGTTTGGGTTCCGGATTCGTGAGGTGTCCAACTTCAAATCAAATGTTCGTCCTTTGTGCAGATGGCGACTGGTATACCTATATTGGCCCGGACCCGAACATTAACAGGTCATGTACGAGTTCATACTTTCTCTTTTTCCGAACAGGGCGGGTGCAGGGTATAAATCGAATATATATATATATATATATATATATATATATATATATATATATATATATATATATATATATATATATATATATATATATATATATATGTGCACACACTTAATGTGTGCATATGTATATACATATGTGTGTATGTATATATAAGTTGAGTATCAGGTTGGGGCACAGTAGGTATTCTCCCAACCCTAGACAGGGCCGGTTCTTAACCGACCAGAGGGATTTAATTAGAACCGAGTCAGGTCCAAAATTAAAGTCTCATTCAGTCTTATTTTGGTTTCACCTTTTCTAAAACTGAAAATGACAGTTCCATATTATCCGTTCTAATAATTTTTTATAAATTTTTAATTTATCTTTTTTTAATAAGATTGCCCGTTAACTCCACATACATAAGGGATCATTCTTGCATGACTGGTTTTAAGTTCGGATAAAGGAAGAGGACTGTGTTAGGCTTTCAACAACCAGTGTAAAACTTTATCAGACTTATCATAGATTTAAAAAAAGAAAAAAAATATGTAGCCGACCCCATCTAATATAGGAAAAAGCTTAGTTGTAGTTATTGTTTTGAATAAGATTACGGGTTTCATACTCAAATTGGAACTAGCTCTAGGCTTATAGTTCTAGGTTTCAAACTAACTGGAACTAGCAGTTTAGAACCGTCGGTTCTGATTTACTCGGAACCGGAAATGTCTACCTTACTCATTTGGGTTTGGATTGGACTAGGATTATGTGGGTTGAGTCAATATATCCATCCCTTACCTTTTGCTCATAGGGAAACCTCCGTGGACTCTTACAAGTTGGACAAAGATATCAATCATCCATGCCAGCAACTGAAACCCAAATCCACTTCTTTGGCTCTTTTGTCCAAGAACACCCCTCCCTTTTTGCTTAATACCGAAAGTACTCTGGTTATATTGTGAATGCTCATGAAGCTACTAACCTTTTGTGCTTGATCTTGTGTTACATGTGCACTAATCTCTATGGTCAAACATGCTCTAAGCGACCCGATTGTGTTAGCTCAACGGTAGGGTTCTCTAGCGTTGTTGCTGCTGGTGGAGAGTTCAACTCCCAAAGGGTGCATGTATGCGTGTGTGTGTTAAGCTTCGGCCTCCTCTTGTAATAAAAAAACATTTAGAGTGTAGCCGACGAAAGCTAACAATGATTGATTGAATGACACATTTACACTTAATACTAACATTATTGAGATCAATACCATGCATTTTGCTTTTTCCTAGAAGATAAAATGTCTTTGACACAAGGTTATAGTAGAACTGGATATTAATTTTCAGTGATTGCAGTTTCAATATACCATTTTCATGTTTAGTTTGCATGATGTTATTATCAACTAAATATGGACCATACAGGGACGAGCCGAACCAAGCCAATCTACAAGCGGCTCGGTTCGTTTATGACTCTTATCAGTATCAGGAGGGGTCTATAGGTGCTTGAAATCCACATCACTATATAGATCCTCAGATGTATTTGAACATTGGATCCTATGAAAATGGACTCCCAAATGGGATCTTTCACAGTCCCATTTGGGTCCCACCCAAATCCATTAATGGGCCCATTGGAGGTTGTTGGGGCATAGAATGGCCACTTTGTAGGTTGGCCCGTCTTCATGGACCTTATGTGTATGTTAGGTAGGGCGGCGGCCCCTAGCTGGTTTAAAAGCAGACCGCCCATGCTTTTCATTTAGATGGATAAGGAAAATAGGTAAGAGCCACATCATCCCACTATATATATATATATATTATATGTACCTAAAGGTTTGACCCGGAAGCAATTTTACCCTCAACATCAACATTGGGCTCAAAAACGCCTAAGACGGACAAATTTAGTACCATTTTTAAAGTGCAAAGCTCTTTTAATGGCCACTGTTGAGATATAGAAGGCATCGAACTCCTCTTCTGATTGCTCTATGCATCCTTTTCGTGTCGGCTTCCTCTTCATCCTAAGATTGCAGGTACTGTTGTGCATATATTATTACAAGCATTGAAAGCATCTTTCACAAGTTGTTGGAGATCTACTTTGTTTGGAGGAGAGATGGTACGGACTATCGATTATGAGCAACAATCCCAATGCATGGCGAATCAACTCAGCACACGTGATCGCTTGAATTAATGTTTCAAAATGAATAAAATAATTTAGTACGAAAACTCCACCCATGTAAAGGATTATTTTCTCATGGTTAATCTCAATTCATGTTAAGGAAGGATGTTGCATTAGATAGCTATAGTCGGCATAAAACTTTATTAAGTCTATATGTATGAGTCTAGCAATGATGTATCGAATAAATCGGTATAAGTATGCAAATGAGTTTTATAACCTTACAAACATATAAAATGTGTATATATATAGATATAAACTTGACAAGTTTATAAGTTTATGTATATTCATATATATAAAAAAATATGGATTGTAGATCCAAATAATCTGAAAGCTTAATATATTGTATCAAGCAAAACCATTAAATAAGTAGAACCGGTTCATAACTGAACTAAACCAGCATTTTGTTTTGGTTCAATTTTGGCCATCACACGGTTCGTTTCAGTTCTCTAAAAATTAAGAACCGAGACTAGCAGTTTGATTCGAGATTGAGGCAAGAAGGGAATCAAACTAACCATGAACAACCCTATTCTCGACCCACACCTGCCATGGAACAAACCCGATAGAACTCACCCTATCCAACATAAGTTTTGAAGGTACATCTTTTTTATGAAACTTAATTTAATATTATATATGTATATACATTACATGTAATATAGTATATACTATGTGATATTAATATATACACTATATCACTATAGCATATTAGTATAAAGGATATAGATTATATGTGATTATATAATGGATATCATACTAAAGAGCTATCGACAAAGTAAAACATTAGGCCCTATTATAATGAACACATTGAGGTTTACCATTTTATAATGATTGAGAATTGTAATCATTATGAGTTATATATGTAGAGAGAGAGAGAGAATGAGAGTTGTTAGGTTGTGACACATACTCGACTATTCATATCAATTTATATCTTTGATAAAAAAGATAGAATGTCATTTGAGAAGGCAAAAGTAGTTGTGTTTGTAAAATCAAATAAAAGTACAACTTCTTTTATATATTTACTTTTTTGAATATAGATTATTTGTCTTTCCAATCAAATAGTTTATCTCTATATATGTGGGGGGGGGGGGGGGGAACTATATTTGGTGCACTATGTGTGATTGTTGCAGACACTTGGTGCACTATGTGTGATTGTTGCATCACTGCACCAAATATGAATGATAGGATCAAAGTATCATATGAAAAGTAAAAATACAAATATATATTTTGCTTTTCAAATTAAAAAAAAAAATCAAAAGTAGTGTTCACTGGTGGAACACTCATGTCAGTGCACTATATATTATATATAGAGAGAGGATTTGGTACACCACCAATATTACCCAAAAGCACTAAATCCACATTATCTAATCAAAAGATTAGATAGTTCATGTTTAAATTTGAAAAAAAAAATACTTTTATTTTTTAAAATTCAAAAGTTTTTCTTATGGTATACTGCTGCACCACTAACACAGTGCACTAATCTCAGAATTCATATATATATATATATATATATATATATGTATATATATATATATATATATATATATATATATATATATGTATATGTATATATGGAGAGAGAGAGAGAGATGTAGTAGGTGTATAATATTTAAATTGCATGATCTTACTAAAATATAACAACGGTTTGATCTTTGATATCAATAATGGATATTTGAATTACTTTGCATTTAATATACAAAGTTTAAAAGTACAACTATACTTTAATTTAAACTTTCACCATTGATCTCAAAGATTAAATTGTGAATATATTTATGAAAGAGTATACATCAAAAGACATTATGCATTTTATCACTATATTTTGAGGTAGTGGTAAAATTTTAAATCACATTCATACTCAAATCTACTCAATCAATTATACATATTTAAGTTTAAAATACTGTTGTACTTTTATACTTAACACTTTTTGCCACTTCAACTTTCATCTCAAAGATCGAAAAGTTAAGGTAATAAAGTAAATGTGAGCATGAATAAGTTTAAGCAATTTATCAACATTGCTGAATAAAGCACAATTAAGTTTTCCCCTTTAGGGGGGTGTCTGAATATGAGTATGAAACTGTAGAACCAGAACTACAGTACCAGTTCCAGCAGCCCGCTCCTTGGGGTGAGTTGATGGTTGGCTTTGTAATCAAGAACAAACCTACATTTACATTTTATTGCATACTGAGGCCTGTCATTAAAAGAAGAACTAATGCTGTCATTTCAGTTTTATAGTCCCAGATCTCGCAATCAAACACCGTAGTCGATAGGTTAAAGGCAATGCATGCTCCGAGTGTTGAACTAATGACCCTTAACTTGTGAATCAACCCCCTTGCCACAGTAATAATGCAATATGCGCGAGTAAGTTTTAAGTTTGTCATTGGACGTGAAAACGAGTTAAAGATCTTGATGCAGATCCAAATTCTGAATACCGAACGGGAGTGAGATTTAGATCCACGTTCTGGTTTTCTTATTCGATATTGGATTTACCGATCTAGGTAATACAATAACAACAACAACTAAGCCTTTTCCCATACTAGACGGGGTCGGCTACATGGATTCTTTGTTTTCACATATCCCTATCATGTGCCATGTTAGCAGTTAACTCCCAATAAGCTAGATCGTTCTTTATTGTTTCTTTCCAACACTTTTGTGGTCATCCTCTACCTCTTTTAATACTTTCCAAATTTAGTTTTTCTAACATTCTTACATGTTTTTCTTTTGATCTTCTTTCTATACGTCCAAACCATCTTAAACAATGTTCTCTCATTTTATCCCCTATCGGTGCCACTCCTACTTTGTTTCTAATAACCTCATTATGTATACGGTCTTTTCTTGTATGACCACTCATCCATCTCAACATCTTCATTTCTTTCACAAGCATCTTTTGTACATGTTGATGATTAACTGACCAATACTCAGAACCATAAAACATGTAAAACATGGCAGGCCTAATTGCTGCTCTATAATATTTACCTTTTAATTTTAATGGTATCTTCTTATCACAAAGAATATCTGATGCTCCTCTCCATTTTAACCAACCAACATTAATTCTATGTGTACCATCTCCATCAATTCTTCCATCACTCTGAAAAATTGACCAAGAAAAGCAATGTGTGCCACTTTTAATTTCTATGTCTTCTGAAGTAACCAAATGATCAAACTTACATTTCATATACTATGTCTTTGTTCTATTAAGTCGGAGGCCTTTCTAATGTTTCTCTGTATAATTCCAATTTTCTATTAACTTTTTCCTTAGACTCCTCCACTAATACAATGTCATCAGTAAATAACATACACCAAGGTACTTCATCTTAAATATGTTTTGTTAACTCATCCATCACCATTATAAATAAGTATGGACTTCCTTGATGTAACCCAATATTAACTTCAAAGAAGTCTGTCGTTCCTTCATGAGTCCTCACACATGTTTTTACACCATCATACATGTCTCTTATAAGGTTAATATATGTAAATGTGATACCTCTTTTTTCCAAAGTTCTCCAAAGAACCTCCATCAGTATCCTATCATAAGTTTTTTCTAGATAAATAAATATCATGTGAATGTCTTTCTTTTTTGCTCTAAAATGTTTCATAAGACGTTTCAAAAGGTGAATCACTTCAAATAATAGATCTGCCTGGCATGAACCCAAATTGGTTCTCTGTTTTACTTGATACTTGTCTTAACCTACGTTCGATAATTCTTTGCCATAATTTCATAGTATGACTCATTAACTATATACCTCGATAATTCACACAATTTTCAATGTCTCCCTTGTTCTTATATATGGGTATAAGTGTACTTGCTCTCCATTCCTCGAACATCTTTTGGTTTTTTCATATTTCATTAAATAGTCTTGTGAGCCCAAGTGATTCCTATTTCTTCTAGTATTTTCCAAACTTCTATAGGAATATTATCTGGTCCTACCAATTTACCACCCTTCATATGTTTAAGAGCTTCTTTGTCTTCATTCTTTTGAATACATCGATAGAAATTGTGGTTCATACTAGTTTTCTTAGCATAATGTATTTTGTAACATGCCCTCTTTGCCTTGATTTTATTTTGTACTACTTCACTCAACCACAAAGCTTCTTTTTGCGTCGGTACACCTCCCTTAGATACCCATAACACATCTTTCGCCACTTTCCTAATATGTATAGCCATATTGTTCCATATATCACAGGATGTGCCAACATAATTCCAAACATCTCCTTGCATGACTTTCTGTTTAAATATATCTTCTTTCTCGCTTTTGAGGTTCCACCATTTAGTCCAAATAGCTCGATGCACTCTTTTCTTCTTTGTCCACTTTTTTATTTGTAAATCCATAACTAAAAGTCGATGTTGGGTGGTTAAGCTTTCTCCTTGAATTACCTTACAATCCTTACAATACGCTCTATCTTTTTTTTTTACAAATAAAGTAATCAATTTGTGTTTGTGATAAGCCACTCTTATAAGTAATTAAATGTTCATCTCATTTTTTGAAGATTGTATTGACTATAAAGAGATCAAATACAAACAACAACAACTAAGCCTTTTCCCATACTAGACGGGGTATAAAGAGATCAAATGCCATAGCAAAATTTAAAATCTCTCTACCTTCCTCATTTATATCCCCAAAACTAAAGTTTCCATGAATCTCTTGATATCCTAACGCCTCTTTACCGACATATCCATTTAAATCTCCTCCTAAACAAATCATCTCCCTTTGTGGAATCTTTTGAAACACCTTATCTAACTCTTCCAAAAAAATTGTCTTTATACTATCTTCTAGTCCTACTTGGGGTGCATATGCTCAAACTATATTCAAAACCTCTGCTCCTAACACTAATTTCAACGTCATAATTCGGTCACCATATCGTTGTATGTCTACTACACTCTCCTTTAAATCTTTATTTATGATAATACCAACTCCGTTTCAAGCATTTTCTTTACCTGAGTACCATCATTTAAAACTTGTATCCTATATCTCTTTTGCTTTTTCTCCAACCCATTTTGTCTTTTGTAAATATATAATATGAATCTTTCTCCGAATCATAGTATCTACCATCTCCATTAGCTTAACGGATAATGTTTCGATATTGCAAGAACCAATACAAATCTTATTATCTAGGACTAGCTTCCTTACCCCCTCATGCGTTCATAATCAAAATGCGGAAACCCTATCTGAAAAATTTTCACTACATTCAAACGAAAATGTAGCGGAACTAACTTTTTTACCCACACCCGTCCATGATGTGGGAACCCTCTCTGCAATTGATTCTACATTTGGGCGAAAATGTAGTGGCCCTTTCTTAATTCTTACGACATTCGGGCTATAAAGTACGTTGCTAGGCGAGGACGCCCCAAAACAATACTCATAATTTTTGTAATGCATGTTATAAAAATCCGACAAAGTTTTACGCTGACTGTCGAAAGCCTAACACAACCCTCCTCCTTTATCTGGGCTTGGAATGATAAGTGTAACACATTTACCGATCGTAACATTGACCTATCTAGGTAATGATGAAGATTAATCCCCAATTAAATTGGATTGGACGTTAAGATCCGACCCATATTCTACCCGCTTACGTGGCAAAGACTCTTTGCCGCTCAGCGGGAAGCATGTCTGCTGCTCTCCGGCGTTAAATGCCCGGAGGGAACAAGGAGAAAAAACGGAGGGAGGAGAAGAGGAGAGACCCCTCTTCGATCTGCAGCCACCATCCATCTTGCCTCCCTCGATGGATCTAATGGAGGTAGACGTTTAGACCCCCACCCGGACATTCACGACCTCTTCTCCTACTACAACATGATCTACTTCCGGGACGTTCTCGGTGCTTGTTTCGTTATCTGGAGCTCCGGGCACATGACTCTGTGAGTCTCCTCCTCCTTTTTCATCTCTTTTGAGTTATATATATATATTCTTAAGTTGGTGCTTTCATGAATTCATCACCTCTTCCATTTAATGCGTTTTGCTATCGTGTCTTTAAACCAGGTGTGCGGGCATCTGCCGTTATATAGGTGGTGGTTGCTGTGAAATCCGTCTCTCAAAGCCATTATTAAAGTTTCGATCAAGTGCAGACCTCAAGAACACCTTGTTGCACGAGATGATTCATGCGTATTTGTTTGTCAAATATAAGAACCATGATCACGGGTAATTCTTGTGGAGGCTATAGGTTTTTTGGAACTCAACTTGGGGCTTTAGTAGTTCCTAAGTGTGACATGACCAATGCTGAT
This sequence comes from Brasenia schreberi, assembly GCA_036023115.1. NCBI lineage: Eukaryota > Viridiplantae > Streptophyta > Magnoliopsida > Nymphaeales > Cabombaceae > Brasenia > Brasenia schreberi. The sequence goes on from JAYKKT010000063.1 coordinate 5,933,629, forward strand.
TCAGGAGGCTATGTCTCCTGAGTTTTAGTGAAAGGGGTCACTGACTTGACTTATGTTTTGCGTTGCACATTTGTCTTAAAATGCCGAAGTCTGCATCAGCGTTCTATTGATTGCAATCTGTTAAGGATGTTTATTTCCTAAAAATATGCTTCATGATTAATCAGCTATCATGGTAGCGAATTCCAGCAATTGATGATAGAAATTAATTGCAGCTCTGTGGCTGATTATCAGGTTAGTTCTTCTTTCAATTTTGACTTTATATTTAGACCGGACTAAATTTGAAGTCTTATTGTTTTACAGAGGCCTCCTGGCGGATACAACATCACCATCTATCATAATTTCGTTGAAGAAGTTAATAGTTGTAGAATCCACCGCTGGATGGTAATGCATTTGTTTCCTGAAATTTCTGACCAAGTATTTAAATAAACGAATTATGTTAGGTATGTTGCTAATTATGTTATGATGTGATTGGACGGTTGCAACCAAGTTTCTTGTATGTGCTTTCTATGTCAACAGTGCAAAGCTTGTGGTGATCTTATAAAGAGGTCCATAAACATAGAACCTTCAGAAAATGATTGTATTCTAAGAGCCGAAGAGAATCAAACGTGTAAACATCCATCATGCCATTGGCACTGGTAAGGAAACTAACAAATATTCATTCAGGCTTGTAAAACTGTGTTCATTATATCAACTTATGAAAATATTGACGTAGATATGGATATACTTCAAAACTCTCAATCTAGTATATTCTGCTACGTTCTACGGATTGGTATCAATTCGTCATGATCTTTTTCTGTAGCCACAAGCGGTTATGCATTGGTGGTTACGAGAAGATAGCAGAGCCAGCTGAACATCAAAGGAAAAGGTCCAAGAGAAGGAGAGGTAATAGCATCTTGTGTCTGTGGTTAATCCATTTGAGCTTGTGTACTCTCTCTCTTCTTCTTCTTGTTGGATTATTTTGTTTGATAGTCGGTACCTGCGAGAACTGTTAATAATGTTGAAATTGTATCCTTTCATCTTGACATTCGGCATAGTAACCAGTTTTAAAGGTGTATGTCTTCAAAGAGGATTTTGCTACTTATCATTTGTATATGATGGCGAGACTGTAACATGGTTTAATTTTTCTTGATGAAAGAGACTCAGGAAGGAAGTCAGATTACTTTCAGGGTGGTCTGATTTTATGGAAGCCAATACATCATTGTAATGATGATGCGCTTGCTCTTATAATGGTAACATATTGCTGTGGGTATTCCTTTTCAAATTGGTTCACGTCATCATGGCTGTAGCTATATATTTGTGTATCTTATTCATGGTTATTCCATTGACTGATTTTGTTAAATATACACAAAAGAATATCAGGTCTAAGAAAACGTACCTTTGTCTTGCATCAATGGTTCTTCAAACTGGAAATTCTCAGGACGATATTATGCATTGAATTGCTTATGAGTAATGACAGGAACTTTAATTCTTTATCTTGCACGTTTTCTCCTAAATGTCTGATGGAGAGTTAATGAGACAGGCACCTAAGTGACCAGGTTTTGTAATTATGAGTATATTTTGGAAAAAAATATGGTTTACAGAGCTTTGAAATCCAGCATTTCATGGACAAAATGAACCTAGTCGAACTCAGGTTCCATTTTAACTGTCTCATGGTAGAAGTATCTGAGGGAAGCATTTGTTAGTGCTGGGTTTTTAATTTCACAAAAATTACACACTAATGTATGCCTTCAAGTTAGGCGTATAATACCTACAAGTCAGCATTTCAGCTTGCTTGCAGATTCACAACTTGGAACTTCACTTTTTTATAGATCTTCTGTTCTCATGCCTCTAATATTTAGTGCTTTTACATTCTATTTCCAAGCTATGGTGGTCACGTGGTTATCCTAAACATTTCCTTTTTGGGTCTCGTGCTTGAGGTGTGTCTTTGTTCCTTTTGTCTTTGACATCCTTACGTACAGCTGAGCATTTCATCTTACTTGTAGATTCACAACTTGGATCTGCAATTTAAAATTTATATATCTTCTTATTTAGTGCTTTTACGTTTTATTTCCAAGCTATGGTGGTCATGTAGTTAGCCTAAACATTTCCTTTTCAGGTCTCGTGCTTGCTTTGTGTCTTTGTTCCTTTTATATTTAACATCCTCTCCCCAACCCTCCTCAGCACAATGTGCACGTGAATGCCTAAAGCTTGATATTGACCATTTCATATAATGGTTTTATGGTAGTCTCTCTTCTGTAGACAACCACGGCATCGCTGCTGCCAGTTTAAAAGGATTGGTTCATGATGTTAACAGGAGTAATGAAAAGGTTTATTCTGGTGTTAAAGCAGGAGGAAGAAAAGAAAATCCATATTTGGGGAGATACAGTACTCAAGAACAGTTCAATTCTTTCCTGAAGAATGATCCCGAAAATGCATTGACAGACAAGGACAATTCATCCTCGTCTGCAGAGGACCTTCAGATGGTGGATGATCCGGATTTATCGGATGATGTTGAAGTGCTCTCAACAGGCATGTCAGAAATAGGGCATTCAAGAGAGTTCAGGATAGAATTGCAAGCAACGAATTTTGGGTCGCACAATAAGAATAAAATCTTGAGGAGTCATAAGAATCACAGTGCAGAACGGAGAAACACCTATGATGTTATAATCAAATGGAAAGGCTGGTATGCATACGAAGAAGATAGTGATTCTTCAGAACCGTTAATAGACAAAAGAACTGAGAGGAGAAAGAAACAAGGGAGTGATCTGAACTCCGGAAACTGTTTCTCAGAGGCTGAAGTAATCGAGGGTCATGAACTTTGCCTGAACCATTATTCTAAAGATTTAGCAGATGAAAGAGTGGACACAGAAGAACTATCTAGGTGGAAGTGTAATAACAGCCCTAAAAGTGGCGATATGGCTGGTGATCAGGATTGGAAAGAAGAAATTTCAGCCATAACAGATGATGAACCTCCAGCGGAAGTTGTTAGTCTAGGAAATGTCGCAGAAAGCTTGGAAGGCACCAATTATGCGAAAGATATCAACACTGCTCTGCATCGAGCCTGTTGTCCCAGAAAGATGAGCCAGAGGCACGACACAATCATGTTGGTAAAGCAGACCAAAGTTGTCAGAATGTCATTGATATCTCTGGTAGTGGATCTGGAGGAGAGTGATCTTTTAGTAACACAAAAGTATGTTGATAATTGAACGTGATGAATTGTCTTCTTTGATGACACGGTGCTACTTTTATTGGCTTTCTTTTCTGATTTTAATGGTCGGTAAGATGTTAGCTTCCTTAGAATATGATTCAGAGAAGTGGAGGATCCCCCACCCCCCCCTCCAATTCACTTTTCATATTCATTTTCCTGCAGAAAGATGATAGACGTATTATCTTTTCCTTCTAACAAAATAACCATGCATCCCCTGTACAGAGGCATGTCTAGGAGATATCAGTGGAGGTCTTCCTCCATCTTCGTTTTATCTTCCCTGCTTTATTTTCCTTTACAACTCTGGTGTCGATTCACGAACTTTTATCTGCTAGGCTTTTTTCCCTTCATTTTGGGTTCAGTCAATTCCAGATACTGTGGGAAGTGATACAAATGTAGTAGAACTAACAATATTTGTAATGAAAACAGTGGATCTTTTTCCAGCTCATCATCCCTCTGCTTTAGTATAAGGTGTTTGACTTGCTTGCAAAACTGTATATAAAAGCTTGAATTTGAAGATCCTGTTTAAATCGCTGAATACGGTTAGCAGATCTTAGCTTGGGCCGGTTTAAGGTCTGAATTAAAGTTGTCGCCTGCTCTTTTTTCTTAAGCTCTCTATATGTTAAATACAGGAAAAGTGATTCCTATCACACTGAATATTTGAAAGGGATTCTGTTGCTTCTGACACTCGCTTCCTTTATATTATTCTACGAAAGTTGCAATAAACTTTTGGTTGAAACATGCGGCGCTCTAGGTGGGTTTGGCGTTGGGACCATGGAGACTACTTACCTGTTTTAGTTTCCTGCACTTTGTAATGCATTTGCTTGTTCTTCCAAGTGGTTTACATTAATTAACAAGTGTTTCTGATCGAGGTGATAAACAATTGGTTTGTTAGGTCTAAAGGATGATACAAATGATTCTTAATTTTCACTTGAGCCGTGGCAATGCCGATAATGATGATAGTGATAGCCCATGATGTTTCTGCTCTGGCTCCCTTTTCTCTCCCACTTTCATAAAGGCCCCACTTGAATCCAGATCAATAAGACAACAATGAAATACTCTGTGATGTTTGTTTTCCAGCTCTTTTATGCAAAAGAAACCTAGTTTTTTGGATGTATTTGATGCTTAGAAATTAACGAGATCTTAAACATTTGATCTGATTTATCTTATGCAGACCATAGACAACTTGCACACATACACACATATATATAAAGATTAAGACACATTACATCTCTCAAAAGAAAAGTTTTAAATTCTTAGAGTTAATTTTTAAGTTACTATGAAAAATTGACGGAGATATTACTCATAGAATTAATATAGGTTGGTTAAAATGGAGGGGGGGATAAGGTATTTTATGTGATAAGAAGATACCATTAAAGTTGAAAGGTAAATATTATGCAGCAACAATTAGACTTGATATTTTATGGTTTTGAGTATTAGGTAGTCCATCATCAATATATATAAAAGATGTTTGTAACAAAAATGAAGATGTTGAGATGAATGAATAGTCATATAAAGAAAGATCCTTATTCATAATAAGGTTATTAGAAACAAATTGGGAGTAATACCAATATAAGATAAAATGAGGAAAATTTGTTTAAAATTATTTGAAAATGTAGAAAGATGACAAAAGGACACTTTTCTGAGAAGATGTGAAAAACTAGATTTTGAAAATATTAAAGAAGAAGATGACGACTATAAAAGTGTTAGAAAGAAACAATAAAGAATGATCTAGTTTATATTGAGTTAACAGTTAGCATGATACGATTATGTGGAAATCAAGAAAAACGTGTAGTTGTTGTTGTATATATATATACACACACATACTCAATACCCGATTATGTGCAAAATGAGACGTCAAGTATGTATGTATGTATATACATATATACACACACACACACACACACATATATATATATAGTAGTCTATACTCAATACCCAGTCATACTCAATGTCTCATTTTGCATGATTCTACCATTTCAACTATCAACCATTACCTTCTATCACCTTCCACTACTTCTTTATTATTGGAAACATCTTCAACCAATAAAAATTGTTGCTATTATCATCAAAATCACTTGAAAACTTATATATTTATATATAGGTATTTTTTGTGATTTTATTTAGTTTTTTAAAATGGTTTTGATAGTGAAGGTGATAATTTTGACTTATGAAAGATAATTTTGAGTAGTGGATGAGTAGTGTAAGGTGATGAAAACAGCGACTAGCAGTTGAAATGGTAAAATCATGTAAAATGAGTCATTGAGTATGATTGGGTATGGGTAGAGTATATATACATATGCATGTGTGAGAGAGAGTACAATGGGGAGACTAAAGGTAGATGTACTCCCCGACAATAAGCTCATGACCTTCAACTTGTGAGTCAACTCTCTAGACAGGTTAGCTATTACACCAACTTGCAATAGTTTACAGAACAAGTATTGTGAGTCAGCTATTTTCGCGCAAAAGATGAGATGTTTGTGATAAAATTGAAGATATAAAAAATAGAGCTTAGGAAAAGTTGGTAGGATACCATGACATAATTAATTAGAGGAACAAGTTAATGTGCTACGAGTCAAAGTGTCACAGTCAATATAGGCGAAGGTTAGATATACTAAATAGAGATCAATGTAAAGGTGCAAATTGGATGATGAGAACCGCAACAAGAGGCTGAGAAAGCCTTAAAATTGATAGAAGATGGTGGTCTTCTCCAGTTGAATGCCGGTATTACCCAAGACAAAAGGTCGTATTAGATAGTTGTCAACAAGCATATAACTTTGTTGGATCTTGTACATAGAAGGTGTTCATGATCCGGTTTGGTTCAGTTATATCCTCAACCTGGAACCAAACCAATACAACCGGTTCTCAATTTCTAGAGAACCAAACTAAACCATTGGAGTACCTAGGAGGGAACCAAACCAAGCCATTAGGTCCAGTCCAGGGACCTATTTCTTTCCATGAGAAGTATGATATTCTTCGCTTGTTTTCATTTATGCATCGAATGGTCTGATACAGATGCACCGGCTTCAATCCTCTGCCTCACGAATGACTCTTCTGTAAATAATACAGACGGCATAAAAATATCAGGTGTTAAGTAAGGACTTGGGAGATTAATGAAGGAGCTCGCTTCGACTGTTAGGAGTAGGTAACCCTTTCCCTCTCTTACGTAATTGGAAGCAACCAATTCGGTTCACGACAAAATGTAGAAATTATATTGCTGATCTAATTTGAGTACTTCCATGGGATAGACCTCGACGGAAAATTAAACAGTGATGGCAGCAGGTGATTGAGTTCAGTGGTTGACAATGCATTTCTCCTCCCACAAAAAAAGTATGTTTTTGAACCCTCTCCATAAGCAAAGTTTCATCCTAGAGTAAAGAAATAGGAGCCACAACCACAACCACAACCTTTCTCCACACTAGGTGGGTAGCAAGAAATAGGAAATTCATGGAAAATTGCAATCATCTGCGTGTTAGCACTGCCAACGATGGTGGATTTAGAAAATTTTCCGAGGTGAGGCAAAGTTCAGTTGGGTGAAATTCAGGTGAGGCAGTGTATAGATTTTCAAAGGCATGAGACTACTTATATAAAAAAAATTGTTTGGGTGAGGCAGCCGCCTTGCCTCACCCATGAATAAGTTCACCAGTGAAAATCAACATGCATCATCCATGTTGATTTTACATCTAAAATTTTTAGGTTCCTTTGGTGATCTATCTATTTCTTGATTGCTAGTACTGGGCTTCGTTTGGTCATTGCTCTTTTGAAGTTAAATGCAGAAATGGTCAAGAATATATCACAGTGGGGACTAAGAATCCATGTAGTGACCCACTTAGTGTGTTGAAAAGTGATCAAAACATCAATCAGGTGGCTGTATGAAATGTATATCATTGAATTAGATGGTAATAGACAGGAAGGTTTATGAAAAACTGCAACACAACTTTTCAATAGAATCTCACTTTCTGAGGAAAATGGATCCAAAAGGGGATTTTCACTGGAAATTCTACAGGAGTTGCCAATGAAAATGTTTCTCTTCTACCCATAAAACAGTGATATAGACACTACACTTTTCATTAGTAAGGAACAAAAGCAGGGGGTCGAATCAAAAGCTGAGCCGCGCGAATAAGCTGGTAAACAAGCCGAACAAACCAAACAGGGGCTCATGGCTTGTGTCAAACTCAAGTTCTTATTCATGGTAGGCTCATCAGCTTGTTTCTGCCGAGCGGAACATGAACCCGAAACTTAACTGAGTTAGACAAGATGCTTATTAAAGTTAATTACTGTTGTCACTTTTCACATATAGTTTCAAATTCCCTCATTTAAGCCGAAATCTTAATTTCCACACTGTTTTCTTGTAAAATTGCAACATTTTCGTCGTTTAATAACATTATGCACAACGAATTCATCTGGTTAACATGATTTTCTAGCATATATATATATATATATATATATACATCAATCTTTATGTGCCTAACTAAATCATGTAACTTTCATATAATACAAAACCGAGCTGAACTCAACACGTATTGTTCATGTTTAACTCATCATGATTAACGAGCTGGCTCATGTTTGATTTGTTTAGATGGTAAGCAAAGCACAATCGACCTCGTGTAACCAAGTGCATCACGAGCAAATCGGTTTGGTTGCTTGTCCTACCCGGGACAGCGAGCAAGTAAATACAAGCCTTCCAGATTTGCCCATAGGTGGAATCATATGTCACACGGCATGCCTTTCACAAACAACAACAACAACTAAGCCTTCAGAGGAATTTATCTCGAATGGCAAAACACATGATCTGTGCCGTCAAAGTGCATTCATAATCTGGAGCCACACCAAGAAATGCATGAGGGCGGTTTTAAGCTCAAATCGCGGGTGAGGTGAGGCGGCCACCACGCCTGAAATTAGAAAAGACCGAAAAAATTAAACAGGCAGTGAGAATTTTTGTTGGGGATCACCTCAATTTCACCCAACTTAAGTTTGCCTCATCCCAAAAGATTTTCCAAGTGTGCAGCTGCTTGGATGCCTCAAATGACATGGAACATGATTTGAGCCATCCGATTGCATTCATAATCGTTGAGAGCCACATCAACAAAAAACATGCATTTTGGTGGCGCAAAATCCAGTCATATGTCATTTTACAACTGATTCTACAACATTTCTACATACAGTAACACTGTGTTTGAGTATTTATTGCCTCAATATTATGTAGATCTAGAGCACAATGATCAGTATAGCTCACCCAACCTGGGGGGTCGAACCGCAACTGTTCATCAGTTTGAAACCCTGGGCATGCATCTAGTTTTTGGCCTCCTCGTTCTCTCTCTTTATATATATATATATATTAAACACATATATAAAGAAATTTAGTGTTCTCACAAATTCACAAATTACGTACTTTCAAATCATGACTCTCTCATAAAAGTAAATAACAGTTCAAATTGACTTAAAAGAAAACCATAAAGTGATTTTATACTGTGATGATTCAAAAACGAGTACAATATACCTTTTTAAATTTTATGCATCACTTTTAACCATTGATTGCTCTTTATCATAGTCATCATTTGAGAGTATGCCATTCAATCCGGTCCGCATGTGCATATATATATATATATATACATATATATGTGTAGAGCTTGCTGATCATCAACGTGTTTTGTCTTTATTGTTGCCATAGCACCCTACGCTCATGTCCACGAGTTTCTCTAAAGGCAGCAAACTGAAGAAATTGGAGCACCCAATACACCTGAGATGTAAAGGGAAAGGAATCCAATGATATGGTGGCTGGCCTTTAGGAGGGGAAGTGCATGTCACTCATTGGAGTGACTTAGTAGGACCAAATGCGTGCAACCACACAGTAGATCGCAGATTTTGATTTGATCAAGCAATGATAAGGAAGAAAAAGGTGAGCAAATGTAGTCTCCAGAGGCAATGAAAGGAAGAAAAAGATGAGAAAAGGTAGTCTCAATCGGCAAGATCGTATCAATAATTTTAGTGTCATTGTGGCAATTCTCATTTGTGCCATGGATGAGTTGCCATGCGAAATCATGATATCACAGCGTAGCAGACCTAGAAACCCTTCCAGGGCAATGAATTCCCCAGTGGAATGGGGCGAATTACGTACTGTCCACATATCCGACCGTGGGCTATATAGTTTTATGCATTTTTCGGATCTCATGCGGACGAATGCCAACGTCAGCTCTTGTAGAACCACCACTGATCTCACGACAAAATGCATGCCATTCATGTTATCTTGATGAGACGACATCATGATTAGACACCAACATAATATCGTCTCGGTGGCATGTTACTGAGATGATATAATGTCGTTTACCCCCCAGTGATAAAGAAAAGATCTCTCTCTCTCTCACACAAATTCAGTTTCACTGTGTAATGACACCGTGGTGCATTGTTCCAGTAGATTTTTTGGCCACAAGGTGTTACTGCTATGGCTTTCTATGCCCTTAAACGCACTTAATAAATTGGGGAACGTTAATCTTTTGCGTTCGTTCCACCTTATCACACTTCATGGCATCGAAGTTTTTGCATATTACACACATGCACGCGCGCACACACGCTTATCTATCTATCTATCTATCTATCCATATATATATATATATACACACACACAATCACACACAACACGCCGTCGAAAGTGCAACTAAAGTCCTGAGTGCAGTTTGCTTTCGTTGTAATTCAAAGAAATAGAAAATCATAAAGATGATCATTGCGAACTGACAAAGATCAATATCTCTATATACACAATCACACACAACACGCCGTCGAAAGTGCAACCAAGTCCTGAGTGCAGTTTGCCTTCGATGTAATTCAAAGAAATAGAAAATCATAAAGATGATCATTGCGAACTGACAGATCATGATCTCTCACGCACGATCCACACCACCAAAGTCAGGTCAGCAAATATATATTAGAGTTGAAGGCGTTGACAGAATCGATAGTGGTTTTAATTCCTAGCAGTAGCTAGACCTAATCATGAAATGCACTTCTGAGTAGCGCCCGTGACGGCCTTGTAGAAAGTAAAGAGCCGCTGAGAGAGGTCCGCGTTTTACTACAATTTTGATGAATGAAGAAACTTTCGATGATTACCATGGAGATGAGTTTCCAAGCTCCTCATTTCAATTCCTTTTCGTCTCTCTTAATTAAATATCAGGGTATTGTTCTTCTTCTCACCAAGTTTGCAGTTTGTGTAATTAAACAAAAGTTATCTGACATTTCTTCCCTTATTAGCTAACAACCGAAGATGAACTTCAACCAAAGCAAAATAAAAGGGAAAACCTGTTGCCACAGTAACTGGGTTCGCCCGCTACATGGATTGTAGGTCAAGATTGTAATCTGTCTTGGGTCATTCTCATTTAATTTTTTTAGGAGGTTCATTCATTTTTAACTTCAATAAATGATCTCTAATGTTTGGAAGCTTTCTTCAATCTTTTGGAGTGCTCACATCCAATTTGTCACAACCTTTCAATCGGGAGCCCTCTTGACTCCAACAAAACAGAGTAATTGTAATGCCCATGACTTGTGAACAGGAGAGAATGCAAACATATGGAAATAAGTGTTTCAGAATGGATCTATCAACCTGCTGAAGACCGTAGGAGAAAGTCCTCTCAATGATTATCCCACTGTATCACACATGTGCACGACAGGATCCCTGTTTTCTTTTAGTGATTAAATTTTGATGTGCAAAACTCGAGCGGCACCCACCTGAGTGAGAAGGTGGTCAACCCTACCAACTCACTGCAAAAGTGAATCCACGAGTGAACCAAGCTACACATCGAACTCAAACAAAAACGAGGACTTGTTTGCATGCCTTGTGTTCTCAGGCACAAGACGAGAGAGAGGTGCTTGAAAACAATATGTAAAATCTGTAAATTAGCTAAGTTTGGAGTGGAGAAAAAGAAAATTCTCATAGCCATGGTGGCATTCAAAGCCAGGATCCCAAACAAGCCGGGAAACTTCGTCAGTGAAGTTGGAATCCGCCGGTTTTCATTTCGGAGACTATGGGCGGCAATAAAGGTGTGTCAATCAGAACAAGTGGAATTAAATCATGTATGATCTGCACGAATCATGGTACAGTTTTGCTGCTCCATAAAGATTTTCACCACAAAAGAACCTTCAAAAGGGATCTTTTTGCATCTAGGTAAGGTACGACTAACACTTTCTTCGTACCCCACTAATCACTTAATCAACAGGGATCTTGACTATATTATGAGTTAGCACACAAGTTTTGATACACGAGATCAGAAGAGATTAGCAGTTTAGCACACTGAATTGCCTTGTAAAGAGAACAGAATAGATATAAAATAACCATTAGATCTTTCCACTGACGCAACGCCATCTCTACCCATATTTTTCATCTGTATTCTTCATTTTCTTATGACCTTCTCATTCTCTTTCTTAGTTTAACTGCCCACTACACTAGCTATATTATTTATAAAGGGTGTGCCTAACGGGACTTCGCCCACGATTAGCTTGAGTGTGTGTGTTATCTGCTGCCACCTTTCTGATTCTTATATATATACATTCAGACACACTTAGTCTTACGCACAACATGATTGGAGAGAGCGAGGCAAGGAGAGAGTGTTGCGTGGTGTTTTGAACTTGAACTCATCTTGTCATGGCTTCCCTTCTGCTCATTGTCTTCTTGTCAGTGGCTCTTTTGGTGATTCGAGTCGCTTGGGAAACGATATGTGTGTACTGGTTAACACCAAAACGCATCAGAGAGTTCATGGAAAACCAAGGAGTTCGCGGCCCGCGACCGCAGTTTCTCGTGGGAAATCTTTTCCACATAGCTTATCTTCTTCAACAAACAACTTCTTCTGATATGGGGTCTATTGATCATGACATAGTTGGCAGACTCTTGCCGCATTACCTTCTCTGGTCTAAGAAATATGGTAAAAGGAGATGAACTGCACCAAGAATTTACATCATGTTTGTTTTATATGAAGTCAGGTGCTTTCATGGAATAGGGTCCCCCTCTTGTGAATCACTTGTAGTTAGATGAGTGTGGTCCACAACTACTTTTCGTTTTTTTGGCACAATGGGGAGGTCGAAGCCAGACAGACGCACTAGGCATTGAACTCATGACCTTCAACTTGTGAATTCACCCCCTAGAGAGGTGAGCTCTTCTCGTTGTGTGCCTACAACTACTATTAGTTAGATAACCCCCCATCTGCTCAGTGATATCATCAAGACTCTTTTTGCCATGTCCGGTAGCAATTCAAATCCAAGGACCATCTCATTTCGCACAAAGAGCTATAGCTCAACCGGTTTGGGAGTCGACTCACAAATTGAAGGTCGTGAGTTCCATGCCCAGGGTGTGCATATGGCTTCAGCCTTCCATTGTAACAAAAAAGAAAAGGATCATCTCATTACGCAACTTTGATCTGTGGTCAATATGACTTGCATTGTTAATCACATCAAACCTTTTCTAGGGAGGGGCTATGTCAAAATCCATTCATGCTTTTACTAATAGATTTTGGTGAAACTGATATCAGCTTTATCTCCCCTTTACTAAGCATTCAACTCACTTTCTCTTGCAACCACAACAAGCATATGTTCGACGCCGTGAACAGAATTCTCATATGGAACATGAAAACTTTGCCCAGTGGAAAACAAAAAGGGAGAAACAACGCGAGCCAACCCGTTTCTTTTCTAAAGAGATTTTAATTACTTCTCGGCGTGATCATCTTGAAACTCATGATTTCTTTGGCATGCAGGAAAAAGGTTCATATTTTGGTGGGGCGTTGAACCAAGGATGTGCTTATCAGAAACGGAGCTGATAAAAGAGCTACTCTCTTCTAAAAACAGCCGAAAGTACGGGAAGTCATGGCTACAGAAAGAAGGTTCAAAGCACTTCATTGGTAAAGGTTTATTGATGGCTAATGGTGAAGACTGGATCCACCAACGCCACATTGCAGCCCCAGCATTTCAAGCAGACAATCTCAAGGTAAGGGAAAGCATAACAGAGTGGAAATTCTCTTAAAATACACCTCGCCAACAACCTTTTCTCTTCTTCCTTTTGTATTGTTGGATCTGAATCTCGTGTTTCGGCTTGCGTGAACAGGGCCGTATCGGGCGTATGGTAGAATGCACCAACCGTACTTTACGAAGCTTGCGATCGGCGGTAGATTCAGGCCAAGCAGAAGTTGAGATTAATGAATATCTCAACAGTCTAACAGCAGATATAATATGTAGGACAGAATTCGATGTTAGTTATGAGAAGAGCAAGAAGATCTTTGGTCTCCTTACTGCTTTGCAGCTTCACTCTTCCAAGGCTAGCCAGCATTTGTGGCTCCCTGGTAGCAGGTGGATCGCTTATCTCATTATCATAAGTTCGTGCTTCTCCTTTTAATGAAAACTTTGGTGTGATTCTGCTGACTCACACGTTTCGCAAATCTCAAAATGAAAACCAAGCCTTCTCCTCACTGAGTGGGATTTGCTTCAAGGATTGTTTTTCTTTGATGGTGTGTAAATTAGGCATTTAACACCAAGAAAGCAAAGTTATATCTGCTTCCAACACATGCTTTTCTCTCACTCTTCCAAAGGATGCACCATTTAGTTTCTCATACCTTAAGCGTATCATCTCTCCCGTTCTATCTTTCATTAACGTGACACCAACTTTCCGTTACTTGCCTCAACGTCTAGGTAAAAAAACTATCTTTGTTTTGAAATAGATGTCTTCTAAAGAGTAATTAAAAAAATAAAATTGTTGCAATTACTATTTTTAAAATTTCCAAATATGGACAGCATTTTGCAATTTGGTTGCAACTTTTGGAAGATTCTCAGACTTTAACTATCTTTAAATGCAAGTACTTGATTAAAGAGAAAACAAATGAATCCAAAGCTCAGACGGTCTGTTTTATAGGTTTTTACCTAGTAAATACAACAGAGAGATCAAGAGCCTTAAGGTGGAGATAGAGAAGCTGTTGATGGAGATCATCGAGAGCAGACGCGACGCAGTGGAAATAGGTAGAAGTGCTTCCTACGGCAACGACCTGCTCGGGCTGTTGTTGACGCAAGTAGAGAACAAGGAATCCCAGTTCAACTTCACTACTCAACATCTCTTGGATGAATGCAAGACCTTCTTCTTCACAGGCCACGAGACCACTGCACTGCTACTCACTTGGACGATTATGCTTCTTGGTTGTAACCCTTCTTGGCAAGAGAAGGCTAGAGAGGAAGTGCTTCGAGTGTGCAATGGTTCACTGCCTTCGGCGGACCATCTCTCAAAGCTTCCCGTGGTAAGGCTTCTTCCGTTTGCCGCCCTCTCTTTTCAATTCTACTTTCTTTCAGCAACTTCAAGCGAATCTTCGCCAAGCTAGAACAGAAGAGTTCACACTAACTTGATGAAAATAATTTGATAACTCGAGATGGCTCCTCGTCATGAAAAAGTTAGCAACATTAAAAATGTTCAAACAGCGTGACTGACTCCAATTTAGATGAAACGTTGAATCTTCTTCTCTTCTTCCATTTTCCTCTCCAACTCGATTTCCAAACAGAACTTTGCCTCATTTGCCAAATTTGACCAAATTGATTATAACACACCTATGCACCGCACCCTAGGAGACACGCTCTAGTGGTGCAAAATATGTTCATATCTAATGGTTGGTACTAAAACTATTGCACGCCCTCTCTCTCTCTCTCTATATATATATATATAGAGAGAGAGAGAGGAAGGTACATCGTGGCAACATATTACTCCAACATATCAAACAAAATATCAAGCGTCGGATATGAAATATGAATGCTTAATATTTAATCTAAAAACACAAAAAGTTTACTTTGTACATTTTTTAAAGTATTGTTTATTTAAAAAACTTTTTTAATGCAAATCTCACCATCTTTCAATTGAATAATTAACATTTATAAAAAATGCTAGCATGTAATATTGCTAAAATATATTATTGACATATATATACATAAAGAAAGAGAACTTAGTATATACTAATAGAGTTAGTTGCTAACACATCTAAATAAATTTTAACTGTTTATCTTTGGTTATCGATGATTAAAATTTGAATTAAAAAGCATATTTTTACTTTTTGTAGGTATTCACATCTATAACGTTTTGCTTTTCAACTCCAATTTCAACCCTCAAGATGACTTTCATACATATATATACATACATATATATATATATACATACATATATATATATATATATATATATATATACATACATATATATATATACTCACTTATGATACATGTGTCTTGGTGGAAATGTAAAGGGGGAACTAGAAGCCATAAATGGCCACATCACTGTTGCTTTTCGTGATTGGATATATCCTTTTTTTCTAGTGGTGGCGTACGGAGATAGAGTTTTTGTAATAGTAAGGGGTCTGCCTAACCCTAACCCTAACCCTACCTTTCCTTTTGGAGGAAGAAAGGTTTTGTTTAAAGTTTTTCAGAACAAACTATACACTTTCCGATATTTGCAAGAAGGTCCTTATCTTTTCTTTTGAGTTGACAATAGAAAAGAGTCACGAGGTTCAAAATGTCACAGGCATTATTAATAAAAGTACTCAAATGACTATCAATCAAATGGTAATGGTGCCCTGTGCTAAGTTGATGTCACATGTAAGTTAGTTTTCATAAGCGCTTTGTACAATAAAGAATTGCAGGTAGCTGCCAACTTCATCTTAACATCAATGGATTTGTACAAACTTAAGCAAAATGCCTGCCATTTATCAACACCCAAAAGATTTTTTTGTATACGACCAATAAGAAATATATATATTGTTTGAAGGGAAAGCTGAAGCCTAATAAAACACCCATGCATGCACCCCCTAGGAGTCGAATGTCTCACCAGCAATAATAGCATCAGAGTACCTGTTGTTGAGCTAATGCTATGGGTGCAGAAAGGAATATATTTTGAAAAATACTGTTTAATCTGTTCAATTTCTTTTTAAGAATATGAGATTAGTTAGACCCCACAAGGTGCAAACCCTCATATTGAACTCCTCACCTCTTGTCAAAATAGTTGACTTGATTCCATTGAACAAAGGCCGCAATTGGAACAACCAGCAACACCTTACCTGGCTAGGTCACTCACAAGATGGTCATGAGTTCGATAGCTGGGGCATGCCTCCTTAACCAACTTATCAATGCAAACCATGCCATATCTGTGACACAGACTAAACTATTTATCATGTCATGTGACCATTTCATTTTTTGGGGGAATTTTAGTGTTTTTAGGTTTCTTTTTCAATACAAACTATATTTTTTCTTACAAGATAGAGAATTGGGTACTATATTTACAAAATTGGCTTATACTAATTGAAGCAACATTGGCATTTCTTGCATGCAGTTAAGCATGATACTCAATGAGTCCTTAAGGCTGTATCCTCCTGCAGCATTGTTGCCCAGGCAAGCCTTGGAGGACACTAAACTGGGTGATCTCGACATCCCGGAGGGGCTCTCTATTTGGATCCCTGTGTTGGCTATTCACCACAGTGAAGAATTGTGGGGCAAAGATGCCAATGAGTTCAACCCCGAAAGGTTTCGCCGGAAGCCGTTTGCTCCGGGCCGACATTTCATGCCGTTTGCTGCCGGCCCGCGCAATTGCATAGGCCAGGCCTTCTCTCTAATGGAAGCCAAGCTAATCCTGGCCATGTTCCTTTCCAGTTTCAGCTTCACAATCTCCAAAAACTATAGGCATGCACCTGTTTATGTGCTCACTTTGAAGCCCAAATATGGAGTTCATATCTGCTTGAATCCACTCTAAGGCTTGTTCTAAGCACCTTTTTTTCTCCTCTTTTTGCGGAGATACCACTTTGGTTTTTCTGCGGATGGGAAGTGATATTTAAGAGAGCGTTCTACCAAGCCTGAGTTCTTTGTATTGTATGATTCGTCTTTTTGTACCACCAGATATATGATCAGTGGTTTCTTTCTTTCTATTTTTGCCTGTAAAGGTTCGGTACTCGATATCCATGTATTCGCTGTCCAAGCACCAGAGGAGAACTGAAACTCTACAATCAATTGAAAGTGCTCTCTCTCTCTCTCTCTCTCTCTGGTGCAGAGTGTGATGGTGTCAGGCGTTAAGATTGAGAGAGATCGGCTTCCAGGCTCCACAAAGTCTGCATCGTTCATGAGAAATTGGTCGGCGTTTTCTTCTTTTCATTGCCGTCTAAAAGAGCTGGTTCGCTGCACATCAAAAGCACGAGAACAAAATTAACACACGAAACCTCAAAACAGTTCTTTATACATGCCACTGACATAGCTCATCTATCATGCCTGTTGCAACGCATCTTTTTTTATTTGAAAATCTCTCATCACACAGTGATGACATTTTTAATTGTTAGTCCGTGCTTTCATGTCACTGTTTTTGATGAGCTTTGAACATAAATCTAGAACCGGATCGTCGGTTTAAACCAGAACCATACCAGTTTTTTAACCCGGTCTGAATCAAAATCATTCAAACCGAACTCATAATCGTAATCAGGAACCGTCTGATTCGGTTACGGTTGAAACAGGACTCAAAATCGTAATTGAGAACCATACCATCTTTCAAAAGGTATACTTGACATTCTCAACAAGCTAGCTTCGTTCATAAGGAATGCAGTGAAAATCGTGAAGAGAAGAAAGGATAACTAAAATGGATGCCCAGCATGTAGACCCGGATAGTTCAAGGTAAGCCAGGACTGCCGGTTTCAATCTGTCTGTCTGGGTCCCACCAGGACTGAACCAGTCCCTATCTGGGTCCAGGTCCACTTCCAGTTCTGCTGGTTCCAAATTTTGTGTCTAGGCCAAAACAAATTTGGGTACCGCTTCATTCTAAAATTTCGTTAAAGGTGGACCTTAAAATGGAAGACAAAATTAGAGTTGAAACTGCCAATTCCAATTCCAGTTTTAGTTCGGTCCCTTGATAGGTAGATCTAGAACCGAACTGGAAAGGTACTAGGTTCAGCTCTGGTTCGACTCCGCCAGGCCTTGTCAAAACCGGCCACCTCTACCAGCATGAAAAAGCACTCTTCCGTTTTGGTTGTGAATCAACTACAAAATCGTCTAACACCAAAAAAGTGAACTGTGCTTCTCACCCTGCAGCAAAGATAAACAATCACATACTCCATAAAGCCAGAACAGAACATTTCTATAGAATATCGTCAAGGGCTAAGGTTGCCTGCTTCTTTATTAATGATAACCCTTAGAAACAGACTTTTGAGGAGTTGGAACAAGATGGAGAAGCCGGAAGCAAGGACAAGGACCCTCACCGACAGCGCGATTGGGTTGCTCAAAGGTGGTGGTGACCATGAGAAGCAAATCTCTGGCTTCTTTAAACTCACAGTATGTTGAGGCTGGTTAAGCATGTTTCAGAAACTTTCAGGTAGAAAGATATAATTAACCTAAACTTAGCTTCAATTACCCATAGATGGAGTCGGCTGAGCTGATTTAACCATGAACACATTCTTGCTTAATGGGTTCAGCTACTCGGCTGGTTATGTATGAGTTACTTGGTATTTGGTGAACCTGCATTTTTGTCTCTGCTTGGTACCACGATGCCGAAAATGAAAGGCCTTAACCAAAAGCTGCAGTCCCAACTTAAACACCTCTTTCTAAATGCTTACTTGAAATTAAACAATCACATTAGTGAAGTTTGGGACTTCGATGCCAACACAATACACCAATAACAATCGTTGTGGGGTTGATGCTTACCCAGTTCTGGAAGGTCAAGGTTCCTTAGTGAGCTCATGACAAGGGAGACAGTGACCTAAGCATAAACATTCATATAACCATATCATAATACCAATAGCCTTTGTTATACAGTGGTTGTCTGGAACTATGAATTTTGATGGCTCCTTGCATTTGATTTGGATGGAGGTTGAAAAGATTAGAGCCTATTTTCCAAGACATACAGTTAAAAGCTCTAATTGAAACCAATGTCAAGATGAAAGTTTGTATTAAAACCATATTTAAAGATATGGATGATATACTAAAAATACTGTAAAACTATCGGAAATATGAAGGTCATGTGTGGCAAGAACTTCCGTCATTTACAAAATACAGCTTGCTTTCAAGAAAGAACTGTAGAAAATCGTTCTTTATTTTGAAATTTAGATTTTAAGAAAAATGCATATTCTTATTACTTTTGTGGTATGAACAAGAAATTTGCAACTAAAGGGAAATATTCTGGTAGAAAAGAGTAGTTTGCATTCATGTTCGTGTTGTAATTGATATGTTTATTGAAATGGATATTCATTATTTTCTTATTTTACTCTATACAATTTTTTATCAAAACTAACAGCCAGTTATTACTGGAAAAGTTGTTGCAAAACTACACTAAGCCATAACATACGGATTCTCCAGCGTCAATCAGTATATGATGTCCTTTTGCAGGGAAGGTAGTCCTAGAAGGATCATCCCTCGATCGGTTCCTAACGTCTGTATAATCTGCACATCATTTTTTGTCATGAATATACCTGCTGATAGGGGTTTGCCTTACCCAGGTCCCAGCTTGCCTACAACAACAACAACAACTAAGCCTTTTCCCATGCTAGACGGTCCCAGCTTGCCTAAAAGAAAAAAAACTATGCTGTTAGCAAAATCGGTGTCCTCCATGCAAATAAGAATAAAAACGTATTTGAGTTATTTACCATCAAGTTCATGAGATCAAATGTAAGTTAAGAGTACCATTAACAATTAGCAGTCATGAATAATTTCATGAATGGAGAGGAAGCTTAGATTTCCAAACTGGCATGCATGTCTCACCATGAATAAGCTCAAGAAAGAAATGAATGCTCCCAATAAAACGTTATCAAGTGTATCGGATAATCGTGTTTAATTGGAAGACCCAAGAATAGAACATTCCAATAGCACAATAAATAGACACTAACATAAGAGGAAAGAATGGAAATTTGTCTCCAAGGATATATGGGTGCAACAACTGACCCCATATCTCAATGACCAACAAGCACAAAAGATAAATCTTAACAGGCCACCAAAGCAACTTGGTTCTTTTGGTAGCAGCACTTGACTGGAACTTTTCTTTGCCCTCTTCACATGCACGGATCAGGCTGAAATGCTGTGAAAACCCTAACAACAGTAGAACCGAATGAATCACGAGTAACAACACTTTCACAGGGTATTCTCTGGCTTCATACAGAAGAGGAAACATTGAATAGCATGAAACTGCAAGCAAAGTGAAAAGCATGAAAAGATTATGAGGGCCTCGAGATCAAACATTGAATAAAGCCGATAGACAGCTTCTTCTTTTCATATTATTATAAGAAAACAGGCTACAAGAGCAGAAGACGAACCTGTCGATAACACGAAATAGTGGCTTGCATCCTCTAAACTACTTGTGGCAACAATAGCAAGTGGAATGACAAAATGAAGTGATGCCTTTTCGTGAACATGCCATCCAAACATAAAACTGCAGGTGTATGCATAAGCAACCCATCGAGTAACATGTCTCGGTTGAGGATTTTTCCATGCCTTGACAAGGCAAGGAAATAGAGCAAGCAGTACTGAACAGAAGGTGATCAATGGAGTAACCTGGTGTTACCACAGAGCCCAGATTAAGCCATTTATGTCGGTTACTTGAATCTCATGGCTTCAACCAAAAGAAAAAAACTGATCTAAACCGAAACCTCTAATTACCTGAGGAAGAATAGAAAAAGGAGAATCTCCAACAAGTCCACCTGTGAATGAAGCAGCTGATGCTTGAATGCTAACACCAAGCTTCCTTATTAAAAATGACATGCCTTTATCAGCAATTACATAAAATACCCAAAAATTAGGTGCCCAGTATGCGTGACACAAGCCTCTGCCAAAAGGGAACAATCGATGGAGGACTTGTTGCATCTGCAAGAAAAAGCTCTCATCATGAGTTGGTTGAACAAGGTTGTCCAATACCATGGCTACAGTTACCGATGAACTATGTCAAACAAGCCTAGATAAAAGCACGGAGATATGACGCTTGAGTTTTCCATTAGAAACAGCAGATAGGGACATGATATGGGAGTCAAAGAAGAGACCAGGACACCAACCTTTACGAGCAACCAAACCCTTATGATAACCTGACTCTAATCAATGTCAATTTAGCAACTGGAGCTTTAGTCTCCTGGTACTCAATCCCAAATGACAGACTAGACGCTTTCGCAACCAACCTTGCTTTATATCGTTATACACTACCATAGTATTGGAAATATGGTGCACAAGTAGATTAATGGTCTATAGTGACCAACAACATAACATACATAAACGTGCAATCTACGTAGGAAAAGATACCACCCCAAATGAAGACATGCTATCAACATCTTTGGCACCGTATCGATCTACTGTGAACTGGCAAGGTCATCATAATTAACTCAGAAATTTTACTGGATCAAGTGAACTTTACAACACGTGTATGCAATTGACATACAACCTGGGTGTGAGGATAACACCATAATGGACACTACTACACCGACCTAACCATGACCGTCTAATCTTCTTTTCTATTTGCTTAGAATAGCATTTGAGCAAAACATAAAATAAATAAATAAAATTTATCTATGACTGAACCTAACTAAAAAGGCTGCATAAGTCTCCAATCTTGTGAGAATTGAATCACACAGAATGACAATATATATTGCAGGAGTGTTCATCTCATTCACTAAAGTATATAACATATAAGGGCTACACCATTCTTGACACCATGAACAATTGTTCATCTTTTAAGTCTACTAACATGTCTTTTATATAAATATACAATTTCTTTCTTATTCTGGGTCTTTTATATACAAACTACATCAAGAGCCAAAATCTATCTAATAAATACTTGCAATCGAATACATGCATCCTTGTTTAAAGCTTGGAACACCACACAAAAAAATCAGATCAGGTTACAATATTCATCAATTCATAGAATACAAAGATAGTTACTTGATTGAAATCATGAGGAACAAATAGCCAGTGTAAGTTAGTAAAAGCCAAGAGGGTTCGAGCCCTGGATGGATTAAAAATGTATATTGATTTCTCAATTATGATACTAGTCATCTTAAACACCAAGTACAGTGGGATGCTAATTGAACTATGTAAAAGTGCCAAAGCAAGCTCCAAATGCATATATGAGACCATGTTACACAGTTGAAAGAAAAACCATGATGAGTCAAAATTTCGTTTTTTGTGACCTGCTAACCATTTCAGAGTTGTAGTATTAGATTAGAGCTCATCACGAAATACAAATATTCCTTACGATGATAGGAAGAATACCAATATGATACACCGACAGACCTTAGAGGAGGGACAGTAACCCTAAAGTTCCACAAATTGTACCTGCCCGTGATACAAAAATGGTCCAAACGCCACTAGAAACACCAGAACCACTGTCGTGCCTATCGCAAAAAGGTGCCTCAGAAACCCTCGAATCCGCTGGCCACCCCCCAACCAGCAGTAATGCCTCAACAGATACACGAAATAAACAGGCGCAGCAACGACGAAAAGATGCTTGAAGCAGATCAACAAGGCAAAAATAAACCCCCCCATTAAATCCCGATCACCCTCCTCAAGAAACGATAAAGAAACCATCAGAATCCCCAAGAGGAACCCATTATATTGAAAATGCACATGGTCAACGATCAGAAGAGCAGGTGACCAAAGCGTGCACAGAAATATCAATGCTCTCCGTCTTGATGGAAAGATCCCACGTGTGATCCTGGTGACACCAAGAAAGAGAAGGAGATCGACAAGGATCACAGTGAGCCGCTGGAAGTAGACAAGGGAGGGGGCAGCATAATCGAGACCTTGGGTGAGGTGGACGATGGTAGGGTCAATTAGGGCAGCAAAGGAGGCGAGAAGTCGTTCGAATAAGGCGAATAAGGGAGGGTAATCAAGTGTCCACTGGGAGGTTTCATCGGTATACCAACGAGAGAGAGGGAGTGAGCGTGTTAAAGCCAACCAATGGCGGTGCACTTCAAAATCGGTGCTTCGATACGAAGGGATGAGCAAGAGCTTGATGCAGGTGACGACGGCGAAGTACCAACCTGCTTCTTTTGCGATGACGCCCATCAAAGAAGACAATGACTGCCACCAATGGACCTCAAACATTTTTAGATGAGATTAGGATTAAAATAGCAAACATAATTTACAATGACAGAAAGATAAGCTACAAGCATGGTACAGTTCTACGTATACTCATGCCACTTCACACTAAAATTGATGGTTTTGATACATTGAAAGGTTGAGCTTAATTTCAACGACGTTTATGTTAATATAGGTCAAAAAATGCTGTAACGGCTTGAGAGCTCTAATCAAATACTCGAAGCTAAAGAGTGTCTTTGTTATGTGATTTCTAAATTCTTACAGGAAGCTCTAAATGTCACAACCGCATGAGATACTATGTCACGGTCCCATCTCCGGCAGCACCGGATTGCGGCCAAGGGATCCACCGTGCGGCAGGCAACCCTCCTCGTTGCCTAAGCCTTGCTCCAAGCGAACTGTACCTGGCCCGTACATACAGCGAACAGTGGTTGTAGCCCGTCTCTTCCACGCGGTGCGCAGCGTCTAGGCCTGCTACCCCTTCCCGCAAAACACACTCTCACGCACCTGGCTCGCCTCTCACTCACCCTCCCTGGTAGTAACCATGGAGCTCAAGGAAGAAGACGATCCGCCCAAGAAAGCCTTACGGCTGTTTCCATGAAGCACGGACTCCCCACTACAATGCGGTATCTGGTCTTATATAAGACCAGTAAATGTATCCCTAATATCCGCGGATCTCCCATCCCCTAAGTGACCCGGTTCCCATATAACCCATGGGCAACCGGATCCCACACAAGCTCATAAGGTACTCACACGACACATGACCTACTTCGTGGGGCTCACAAGACCACCTACGCCCTCACACGAACCACACCACTTGGCCTATTGCCTTACACGACACACTAAGGACACCAACCTGTAAACCTCCTTTCGAGAGGTTTATCTAAACTCACGAGCCTTCTAAATAGAGCTCATCACTCACGACACAAACATTGGCCATTTATTACCAGAGACATACGCTAGGCGAAGCCTCTTTAGCGAGCTCCTACAGTGCTCCCCACAACTGAGTCTACTTATGAATTTATAAAACTCCCCCACCACAACCCGCTCACCTCGAATGTCTTTACATCAAAGTCTCCACTGCACGTGGCACCACTGGATCACAGCGCCCATGCCCTCCAGCATCATGGAAGTGAGGGAGCCCTTGCCGATGAACTAACCGTCTGGGAGTGTGGAATATTTGTCAAAACGGACAGAATTTCCTATACACACGTTCTCAACTAGCAAATTAAGGATCATCCCTCGACTATTTTTGTATAATGTGTATATCATTTTCTTTTTTTAATAATACAGCTGATAAGGGTCTGCCTATTCCCAATTGATCTTCGAAAAACAATCCGGAAAAGAAGAGATAAACTTCATTTATAGGAAAAGAAGTGATGCTTATTGTCATTGCTTTAGGGTTCCATGATCCCAAATAAAACTTAAATAACCATGGCTTTTAATGAGTTGTCAAGTTATGACAGGATGAAACAAACCTAGCACAACCTTAGGTGAGCCATGTCGTGATACCTTTCAAGTTATGAGCAAAAATGTTTCGGTAGCAAAGCATTCCGCCTTAGAGTGAAACACCAATACGAGCAGGAGGTGATGAAGCCGAAGTAAAAATGTTGACTTGAGAAACGCAAACATTGGTGAGAATCTAGGTTCGTTCAGAGAAGGTAAGGACCTAAGATAAGGTCGAAAGGTATAGATGATGGACATGGGAATATTCTGTACTACAGGACAACATGTGAATATTTTGTAAAGGAGACAGAAATAGATCTATCCAAAACCACATACTGTTGAGTCTTGAATTTAAAAAAGCAAAAGAAATATTATTATACTTTTTGCATATTACATTAATTCAGTTATTATTATCTCACATTTGCTCTTCAGTTTTCAATTATTGATCACAATGATCAAATGGTTGAGATCTTTTAAGTAGATTTGATAATGACCAAGTGTATATGAACCATATTCTCTCTATATTTAATTGTTGATCATAATGATTAAATGATTGAGATCTTTAAGTAGATATGAGTATAGTGAATCTAATAAAATCATCAACAAAAGTGACAATTTTTAACAACAATTGGACCCCGTAACTAGATCATTTTTTTATTCTTTATCTCCAACACTTTGTTTCTTGTTTATGTCATTGTTTCAGCATCTATCAACAAGCTAAACCGCGATAATTTGTCTACTTCCACAGCGATTTTACAAAAATACTTTAGCAACCGGCTAAACTTGGCAACGTATACATACATGTATTAACCAGGAAAACATCCATACTTAGGTGAACTTGGTTCACCAGAGTTCATGAGCTTTGAGGATTAGTACACCGAATCACGAGCAGAAGTTGATGCCCGGCTAGTTCCTTCATCCCTTCCACGGAACCACCATGAGTCAAACTATGAGCAGCATGGTTCATATACCAGCCCTGCTATAAAAAGAAATCACGCTAACAAAATATAGTTGAAAAGTGAGAAGCATCAAATGACAAAGCAGAAAGATCCATTAATTACAAAGCTTTCCACTGAATGATTGGAGTGTCTTCTTTGTAAATATGAGCAGAATTAGTGGCTATGTCAAGACCGGAGTCCAGAGTTCTAGCTCCCTTTCTCGCACAAGAAGCTTTACACTTCAAGACATTGATGGCACATTTGCATCATGGAGTTCCGGGAACTCATTGAATTTTTGGGGTGATTTCAAATGAATAAATTACATAGAACTCGCGAAAAAACTTACATATACATGTGCGAATTTGGCGAAAATGGTGGGCGCATGGTGAAACAGAACACATTGCATTACTTCTCTATGCCTTGTTGTAAATACTGTATCAAGTCGTAACCGGCGGTGGTCCATTTGTTGTAGGCATCAGAGCAAGTTCGTATCATATAGTTTGCTGCCTCACGGTCCGTCATTTCTGGACGGAAACGCTTCCGAAGATTCCCAATCGGATCACCACGACTGAAGCATGGAAGCCCACTGTCAACCATTAACAGTACAGTGTTCACAATTCCATCCATATGCTGCCTAGCTGCAAGATATCCTTTGACACACAAGCTGCACATTAAGCCACAGAAATCTATTAAAACCAGCAGCTTATTAGAAGGTAGATCTTTAAATCAACAGAAAGTTCAGTTTTACGAGCCAAACTGAACCCAATTGAGAGATCAGCTACAACAGATTGTAAAACAAAGAGAAAACTCGAATAGATAGATCACCTTACAAACTGATTCCAGGTTTCGCTTTTCATGATCCCAGATGGGTCCAGCAGTTGAGTCATCTCGTGGCTCAACTTAAAGTGCGCACTTTCGAATCGCATGTTACCACCGGGTGAGGTTTCCAGGATAAATCCAAAATCGATATGGACAAGCCTTCCGACACTGATCAAAGTAAACTGGCAATTAGATGTCACAGCTAGATATAAAGACAAGCTCAAAGATGTGATAGCTTAATATAAGGACAAGATCTACGGTCAAATATACTTGTCAAAAAGTAGGTTTCCATTGTGCCGATCCTTCGGCTGCAGTAGGAGGCTTGCAACAGCATAACCAGCACTGCTAATAATGAAGTTATAGCGAGCAGCTTCAAATGTGGGAGATCCTACAGGGCCATAATCTTGTTGGAAAATCTCATACAGACCTCCATCAGTGACTTCACCCATCTGATTTCTGCTACGTGTATCGGGCACCACCTGAAAAAAATCGACATGAAGATTTTGTTCTAGCAAAGAGGAAACACAGCACAAGGTGAGCATTTACCCACAGAAAAGGAAAAGGAAACTTCGACATGAAGATAGTTGTAATCCAATATTAGCTTCAAAGAATCATTCATTTCTTAGTCCTTATACATATTTTTCTTAGTCCTCATATATTTGTACACCATCATAGATGCATGTCAATGAGATATCTTTTTTCTGAAGTTCTTCAAAGAATATCTTTAGGCAACATACATCAATAAATATCATGTAAAGGTTATCTTTTTTTCTCTAAAATGCTCTATAAAACATCTCAATAAGTGAACAGCCTCAATAATAGATCTCTACAGTATGAATCTAAATTGGTTATCTTTATACTTGAAACATATCTCAACCTTGACTCTTCAATTAAATTTGATACCCCAATAATTTATACAATTTTAAATATCTCTCTTGTTCTTGCGTATGGGTATAAGTATATTGTTCCTTCATTCTTCAGATATCTTTTTGTTTCTTCATATTTCATTAAGTAATCTTCTAAGCCAAGTGAGACCCGTCTCTCTTAAGATTTTTTGTAATTCTACATTTCTATAGGATTATTATTAGGCCCTACCTACAGATTTACCAACCTTCATTAACTTCGTTCCTTTAAATACATTCGATAGAAATTACGGTTTATATACTTGTATCTCATTCTTTTTCATCCCTCATGTAGGATAGACACTAATTTTTCCAACCAAGCAAAACAAATATAAATATTCTGGGGGCACAATTTGAGGATTGCTAAATGCTTCAGCCCAGTGGTGACTCATGATGATGCACAAGGGCAATGAAATGGAACGTTTCCAAACTGAAGGAAAACTTAGCATAACAGGCATGAACTTCTGCGGAGAGGTACCTCAATAATGCCTCTTTCAGGCCCAGTGGGAAGAACCCCATAAGGGAAAAGATAAAGATTGAGACCAACAGCTTCAAAAATGTTCCGGAGAAGAGATATCACTTGAAGTGCAAGTACATCTTGTCGACAATCATCCCCGACCTAAAATTTTGAATCATACATAATATCAACTTCATTATACTATCTTGCTTTTAGGAAAATGTTTCCAATGGATAAGGAAAGAAACGAGTCAACTGAACTCGTATACCTAGACGAAAGCATGTTACAACCTGCTCAAACTATATACAGAAAACAAAATGCCTCGCAACAAAAAACCTAACACATATCAAGGGGCCAAACCATTTATTTAGTTGAAAGTGGGTGAATTTGGACTCATTTGCCAAAGGATATGAAACAAAAAAGGGACAGGAACAAAACATGGAGACTCAAACAGCAGGAGGAACAGTTCCAAGTTGCTCTAAAACAATGCACTCCCAGATAAGAGAAAAGGTTACCTTGAAGATGCATGCTTGTGGTTTAATATCATCAGGATTACCGTCTCTATCAACAACGTTAAATGTAATCATTATAGGAACTTTGGCAGCAGACTGCAAGGGGATTCCACTGTCAAGTTGAATGCTTCGGACAAGCTTGTTGGGAGCTGTTGGAAGATAGAGGTCCTCCCCTTCAACTTCTATTTTTTCGAGTTCCCTGCATTAGGAAATCCATTCATGCACAAATTATAAGGCCAAAAAGACTCCTTAAAAGAAAAGACAAGTAAACAATAATGATAGTCGTCATACCTGCGAATGCCAGACCTCCTTTCTTCTTTTGGTAATGGAAAAAGTACCCCAGAAATAGATGTTACTTTGTCAAAAAAATTAAACTCCCTCTGGAACAATTCAAGGTCCTCAGATGTAAAACTATCGATGATCCGTTGCCTCACAATAGGCAGAAGTGCTTGGAAGGAGTTCTGAAACAAGGAATATGATTGATAGAAACATGAGCATGCAACGCCAGCAATCTCAAAACCTCCACATCATTAAAATTTCTCTAATTTCTGTGACTCCATTGTTAGAGTAACCTGACTGACGACTCAGTGATTCAGCACAGGTTGACATGACTCAGCCACATGAACTCTTGAGATTTGTACTTATTTAGAAAAGAAATTTGTTGAGATCAAATAATATACAATTAATTGAAACTGTGATTGCAGATAATATTGTGATATTGACACAATAAACAATTTAAGGAACTCCTCACCCACCCCCCAACGTCGCCCAGTAACTAATGCTTATAAATGCATTAACAAGAAAAAAGTGATCCCTTTTAAGGGTAAATTGTAATATCGGTGACCATGGTATCCAAAATCTAGATTGTAATTTCTAGAAGTCCACCCAGCAATATTATGAGACCCTTACTGCAGTAAAGGATTAGAACTCAATAACCACAAGAACCCCACACTGAAGAAGATTGAATTTGATCATTCTGAGGGATAAAGTCTAAAGAAAAGGAAGCTGGGCAACCTGTACCTTAGCAGGGCTAGAATCTTTTCCCATCTCTGAGGTAGATGACTCTCCTTCTCCCTGTGATAACAGAGTTCATTAGAAAAAGAAAATAGCAAGCATTTTTCCATAGAGAAGTAAACATGGTGATTATTTGCTAACATAAAAAGTTGTGGATATTTTAACATAGTAAGAGAAGAAAAAAACCAAGGAAATTAAGTCATTCAGAAAGAAGGGTTAATGGCATTCAATCCCGAATGCCTATCTTCAAGAATAACAAACAAGAACGAAAGCTTATACGAAACAAGTCAAAAAGCAGTACTAGACTGCATACTTTATTCATGTTTTGAAGTGGTATTTATAGAGGTTTTACATTGTACATGAGGTGTAAAATAAACAACACAAAGAGCAAAGGAGTGAACTAGTGTTGGCCGGACAACACTAGCCGTTGGGGGCACCCAGGGCCATGGTGGCCCTGACCCTTGCTTCATACTTGGGCTGCACGAGCCCTAGTAACCCGTGCCCCTATTACATTAACACCCCCCCTCAAACTTACGGGGTATACACAGAAAGTTTGTCTAGTAGAAACTGAAATCGAGAAGCTGAAAGAGATTTGGTGAAGAAATCTGCGAGTTGCATCTTAGATGTGACATAACAAAATGAGACTTCTTTAGACACTCTTCACGAACAAAGTGGCAGTCCATCTCGATATGCTTTGTCCTCTCATGAAAAGTGTTGTTGGAGGCAATGTACATGGCGCTTTTGTTGTCACATTACATGATGGCCGGGTGTTGGACATTGACTCCCATGTCCGCTAGAAGGGTTGTGATCTAAGAAATCTCTATCACAGCTGTAGCCATGGCTCGATATTCGGCTTCTTTAGATGAGAGGGACACCTTCTGTTGCTTTTTGCACTTCCAGGAAACAAGAGATTCACCTAAAAACACATAAAAACCAGTCGTAGAGTGTCTATTGTTGATATCTCCACCCCAATCAGCATCAGTATATACAGACAAATCAAAAGATGAAGAGGAAGTTAAGAGGACCCCTTTGTGGGCTGTGTTTCTAATATATCGAATGATGCACAAGACAACACTCATATGAAC
Organism: Brasenia schreberi; assembly: GCA_036023115.1. Taxonomy (NCBI): domain Eukaryota; kingdom Viridiplantae; phylum Streptophyta; class Magnoliopsida; order Nymphaeales; family Cabombaceae; genus Brasenia; species Brasenia schreberi. The sequence goes on from JAYKKT010000063.1 coordinate 5,964,020, forward strand.
AGAAGTGGGTGCCTTTTGAAATTGGCTTGCTATGTGTACTGCATGAGAAATATCTAGTCTAGTAATGGTGAGATAAGTGATGCACCTATGAGTTGTCGATAAGGAGTGGGATCCTCCAATTTCTCACTATCAGTGGATCGTAGTTTGGTGCCTAAGATTTCTGGTGTGTCAACAACCTTAGTATCTGTAATACCAGACCTTTCAACAATATCGTTAGCAAACTTGGTTTAAGACATAAAGTATCCACAATTATTTTTGGTTATCTCAATACCTAAAAAGTAATTCAGCAAGCCCAAGTCTTTAATATCAAATTCGTGACGCAGAATGAATTTAACTTCAGCAATTCCCACGTCATCACTTCCTGTGATGATCATGTCATCCACATACAAAAGCAAGATAACAATACCAGATTGTATTTTTCGTACAAACAATACAGTATTAGTATAGCAAGTCACAAAATTATGCAAATGCATGAAATTTTCAAATCGATCAAACCAAGCTTTCGAAGCTTGTTTCAGACCATACAAAACCTTTCGTAATTTAAGAGCATGACCAGGAGAGAGATTGACCCCAGGAGAAGGACTCATGTAGACTTCTTCAAGTAACCGTTAAAGAAAGCATTCTTGACATCAAGTTGGTATACATTCCATTGCTTAATTGCACTAATGGTTATAAGAATTCTAATTGTGGTCATTCTAGCTACTGGGGCAAAAGTTTCATCATAGTCAATTCCATATTCTTGGGCATAACCTTTACAACTAGTCTAACCTTGTATCTCTCAATGTGACCATTGCTGTGAGTTTTGATTTTATATACCCATCGACATCCAATGACTTTCTTATCTTTTGGCAAGAGTGCAACTATCCATGTCTGAGCCATGTCTAGGGTATTGAGTTCATCTTTCATAGCATCTTCCCATTCTGGAATACCTTTAGCTTGATGATAGAACCTAGGTTCTTTAACTTGACGAAGGGTGGCAATCAAATTTCTTCATTGTGGTTCAAAAGATTCATAGGACACAAATCGCTGAGGAGGTTTTGAAACCCTGGGTTCTAATCTTGTAATATCAGGTTCTATGTGGACATCATTGGTTTCTCTAGGTCGTCTTGTATAATGTGAGGGGAAGGGTTTGACAATTGATCGAGTATCAACAGTGGTGTGTGAAGTGTCATTGTCTTCAACATGATCTTCTTGAATGTCTTGATGATCTACAGAGTCACAACCATTATCTTCTTCTAGCTCAAAAATATCTTGAGGAATGAGAGGTTCCGAATTTTCTAAGGATCTGGACTCATAATAAATATCATTCTCAAAAAATTTTACATCCTTAGACACGTACAATTTGTCTTCTATGGAATCAAAACACCTATACCCCTTCTTGTCAATGCCATAACCAAGGAAGACACATTCAATAGCTCTAGGTGACAATTTGTCATTCTTGTCTGTATACACAAAACATCTACATCCAAAAACCCTAAGTCTTTCATAATATGGAGAGATGTTGTACAATTTTTCGAAAGGTGATGTATTTTCAAGGTTAGAAGAAGGTATTCTATTTATAACGTATATTGCGGTAAGAGTAGCTTCGGCCCATAAAAATTTAGGAACCTTATTAGCAATTAGCATAGTTCTACAAGTTTCAATAATATGCCCATGTTTTCTTTTCGCTAGACCATTTTATTGAGGTATTTTAGTGCATGATTTTTTATGAATAATACCATTAGTTTCAATAAATTTGTGAAATTCATTAGACATTTACTCTCCTCCCGAATTGGATCTAAAGATTTTAATGGTTGCTCCAAATTGGTTTTTGATCATATTACAAAATACTACAATTTTTTCAAATACTTCAGATTTGTGTCTTAAGAGATATATCCATGTAAATCGAGTAAAGTCATCAACAAAAATCACATAGTATTACAATCCTCCTTTAGAAACAACGGGCGAGGGGCCCCAAACATCCGAATGTATTAAATCAAAAGCTTTCTTTGGTACATAGTTTCTTTCTCCAAAAAGAAGATAATGCATTTTTCCAAGAATACAATCTTTACATTCAAAATTTGTCGAACTCCGCCTATGTAAGGAATCACCCTTGCATGGCCGGTACCAAGCCCGGAAAAAGGAGGAGGGTTGTGTTAGGCTTCCGACAGCCAGCTTAAAACTTTGTCGGACTTAACATGAATTCTACCAAAAAAAAAAGAATCCATGTAGCTCACCCCATCTAGTATGGGAAAAGGCTTAGTTGTAGTAGACAATCTTTACATTCAAAATTTTTCTCTCTAATGCCTTTCATCAAAGGAATATTATATAATTTTTGAGAGTTAAGTGTCAAAGTCTTTTATGTCATAGCGTAGCATCTTGGGTTATGTTACAAAAACCGGAATTTGGCATAACAAGATAGTCCATTTTGTATAGTCCACTTTCTCTAGGGCCTTCCAATCACCTTCTTCGATAGGTGATCCTGCACCACACAATGTTTGTATGAAAAAGTGACTATACAATTGTTATCACATAATTAAGCAACCGAAAGAATATTTAAATTAAGTTTAGGTATAAAACTTACATTTTGAATTTTAAAGTTTTGTTTTTCAAGGTTTCCTAATTTTTTTATTTAGAGTTTTGTTCCATCGACCGTAAACACATGCTTTCTAATGATTTCACAAGAATTAATCAAAGAATCTTCACTATATGTCATATGAAAGGATGCACCGGAATCTAAAAACCAAGACATACCTTGATAAGTGGATAGAGCATTCCTAGAGATGCTTACTTTTTCCTTGAAAATTTCTCCTATATATACTTTGATGTTGTTGGGCAAGACACTCTCTTCTTCTACGGCTCCCGCATTTTCACTTCTTTTCCGAAGTAAAGGACACGTGGTTTTGATGTGTCCATTTTCCTTGCAATAGTGGCAAATAGTGTCTTTGTTGGGTCACGGTCCCATGGGCTTCTTTGACATGCCTTCATTGTACTTTGCATGTGGAGGCTTGTAGGTCTTCAAATTTGCTCCCGGTTTCGATGCGGCAAGCACGGCTTCCTTAGCCACATTCATGTTCTTCAATCCCATTTCCTCCATAACAAGATCGGCCAAAAAAGAATCCCCTCTAGGTCTAGGTTTTCTATGTATAAGGTTTGATATAATATTTTCAAATTCATCTCTCAACCCACGCATAAACAAAAAGAAATATTGGTTGTCTAGAAATTCTTGAAATTCATCTAATTTATGAAGATTTCCAAATTTTTCAAAACTTCTCAATTGAGTCCATAATTCTGAAAATTCATTATAGTAGTCTCTAATGCTTAGGTTCCCCTGTTTAAGCGTTACCATTCTTTCCATTAAATCAATTTGGAAAACAAAGTCATCTTGAGAATGAAGTTTTTTCAAATATTCACAAGTTTTAAAAGCATTTTCAAACGCACTAATCCTATTTCTAAGCTTTCATCCACATTTTGGGAAATAATCCATGTGATTTTTACGTTCATTTTTTCCCACAATTTTAAATCTAACTTGTATCTTTCATTGGCTTTGACGATTTCATTATCGTCTAAATCATTAATGTTCAAAATTGGTTCCTTTATGGTTCCATCGATGTAATCCCAAAAATCCTTTGACAAAAAATACTTTTTCATGGTCCTAGACCAACTTTGGTAGCATTTTGGGTATAGGATACATCTAAACGACTCATTTTTACCTTCTATTTTACAAAAAATCACAAATTATGAACTAACCTCAAGTTTGGTAAAATTCTTCAAATTTCGTACCGATGACACGCTTCCCAATGCACCCAATTTCTTCAATCCGAAGCTCTTATACCATGTGAATATTCGTCAATGATCGAAGGTTGATATAGCACGAATCAAGATCACCAAGAGTCAGATGGCATTCAATTCCGAATGCTGATCTTCAAGAATAACAAATAAGAGCGAAAGCGTATACGAAACAAGTCAAAAAGCAGTACTAGACTGCATACTTTATTCATGTTTTGAAGTGGTATTTATAGAGGTTTTACATTGTACATGAGGTGTAAAATAAATAATACAAAGAGCAAAGGAGTGAACTAGTGCTGGCCGGCCAACACTAGCCGTTGGAGCTCCCAACGGTGGTGGCCAGGGCCATGGTGGCCTCGGCCCTTGCTTCATACTTGGGCTGCACGGGCCCTAGTGGCCCGTGCCCCTATTACATTAACAGCATGGAAACCTGAAAATGCGTGAAGTAGAACGCTTCAGATGGTACCTGCAGATGCCATATTAATATATGTGCAAAAAGATTGCTTCTCCTAGCAGCCCCCAGCAAATAACCTTCAACTAATTTCTGCAAGGAGATTTAACACAACTTATCATATGGCACAAGATCCAACACTATGGCATCAGAAAATCCATGTAGCCCACCCCACCTAGTGTGGAAACAGCTTGGCTGTTGTTGTAGATTTAACAGCAGTTACATACATGTTGCTAGTACGCAAATGTGGTAATTTTGAACACATTTGGACATGCAACATTAGGAACTCAACAAAGAACATTGAAGCAAATTGACTGCAAGCATCCATTGAAAACATATTATTTACCCCATCATCATAGCGAAGACTTTGCACCAATTGTGGCATGAAAAAGGTGACCTTTTCTGGAGGGTAAGATTCCAAAACTCTAAGAACATAAGCCATAACTCGCGGATGGCCCTTAAATGGAGGAGTAAGAAACTCGAGTGCCCGAGTAATAGAACAAGGAGCCCAGTGGGGCAACTGTTGCAATACTGCTGAGTTTTCATCCACGGCTTTAGGGGTCACAAAAAAGGGCAAAGCTTCAGGAATAGTGCGGAGTTCCAATATATGCAACTGCAAGATAATATGATTTTAGCATTAACACCTGAACAACAGAAATCCTTAACTACCATATGGAAACATAAAATAACATTTACTCTCATTTCTAATAATATGATAGAGTAGATGTAGAACGGATAAAATCCTGAACAAATTCGTTTTCTGTTACCCAACCCGATCATAATATCATAATGAATAGATGAAAGGTAGAATGCAGATAAAGAAATTGGATCAAATAGACTAATCTTGTTATGTTGAATAATAAGACTCCAGAGATATTATATCAGTGGCAGAAAAGAACTTGTTTACTTGAACAACTTATCGAGTCATTTACAATTGCAACTGTTGCTCAAGTGTAAAATTCGCCTTATGCATTTAAATATAACCAAGTTCTCACCGAATAATATTGGGAGCATAGGTGGATGCACAACTACCAATCGGATTGACTGAGCAGTTGTTTCTCGAACAGTTATCTATTGGGTTAACGATGATTTAAAATGTAGGTCCAAGAAATCACCAAAAAGAACACTATACAGATCATAAGATACCACCTAAACATGGCGAATGATAAAACATGAAGCAAAGCAATATCTTTTAAAAACATAATTACATTTTTAATGACGATGACACTAACATCTTATTAGCATACATATACAAAACGAAGGACAGAAGAATGGCAGAAAATTCAACGGGAGATATCTCAGGCTGATATAACATGTCTTCTGTATTATGCAGTTATCAAATTTAATTCGCTCAATATGAATACAAACAGACAAGGAGTAAGATGGTTCAGGGACTACCAGTCCACATATTTGGCAAAGCGAATAGAAACAGTACAGCAATTGAGGGCATGATTCCAGGATAAAATGCCATATCATGCAGAATTAGCACATAGAATCTAGAGATACAAAACATACTTGCACCAGCTGCATTAGCTCGTTCTTCACAGCTGATACTGATGGAAACCTTGCAGCCAAGGAAAAAGCAATTCTTGGATCCACAGAAAAACCAGTCCTTACATACTCTATCCACCTTTCAGAGTTGATTTTGGAACGACTAGGAGCACTTTCTCTGCAAGATAGTCTAGACTTGAGAATTCTTCAAGCAACGTGCAAGTAATAAAGATAACAAGACCTTGCTCTGCAAAGTTTCTTTTAAGTGCAAAACATAAACTGAAAGAAGAGCAACGAAATAAGTTCATTACTTCAAAGGTTGCACCCAGACATCGAGCCTCTCGGCTTCATTCTGGCATAGCATTAATAGCAACTGTTTCCTTTTCTCTCTTGCAACGGCATAGTTCTCCATATAACCCCAGACTGGATGATATTGTTCTGTCTATGCATCACAAAAGAAGAAAAGTTGGAAACACAGTAACTAAAAGAAACAAAAGGGAGATAAAGAAAAGAACATCAGGCAACGTTAAAAACTGTCTGGGTATCGTATTGCCTATAGAAACAAAGATAGTTGATCCTACCGTATTGCCAAATGAACCTCCATTTTCTCGACTGCGTGCTTTGGATGACTGATCAAGCCCCGGTGATTCAGATCGTTCATTCATCAGATGATAAACAAATAGAGAAAGAGACTGAGCTTCAGTGTATGCAAAGCTCTTATTACTGGTCTCATACCACTCTGGCTCATGAGAGAACCAGGCCAAGGAGGCTCTGACCCAGTAAATAAAGAACAAATAGATTAGCTCAAGATAAAGCATGCCAAAGTTTAAACAAAACCAAAGGTGGAATGCATAAGCAAGGTAAAATTGTTTATCAAAGAAAGATCAGGGAAAATCCATAGCATATAACAACAGGTCATCTTTGGCAGCAGGAAATAGCTTCCAGCACTTCACAACTCAAAAAAGGAAAGAGAACTGCTAGTCGAGACATGAGAGACGTAGTACTATCTATGCATGCATAGTCGTTCCCAGGCACCTCTGCAGGGTTTTGGCTACCAGGAACAGGCCGAGACTTTCCTCACCATTATGCACCAGACGATACCATAACCAAAACAAAGCAAACTGTATGAGTACGTTTATCTATTACATAATGTTTAGACTTGATCCTACCAGTAATATGATAATAGTCAGATCATAATTTACAGCACGAGTATAAGTTGCAGACCAAAAAAAATTGTTGGGGTGAGGCAAAATACAGTTGAGTGAACTTCAGGTGAGGCAGTCAATAATAGTTTCAAAAGAATAGGTAGGAGTGCTTGTATAATTATTTTGGACTTTCTTTTCAGATTTTGGGTGAGGCAGCTGCATCACCTAATAGCACACAAGTAGGTTAGTCATTGGAGTACACATCCAACAGTGATTGACCTACATCGAGCCAAGGTGGGGCAGCCCCTCACCACCCCAACCCCCAGTACCACCACCTGAAATTTGGAAAATCAATGGAAACTATAGTCCATGGTTAAATCCGCAGCAATAGTGCATAGTTTGGCCCATCCTCCAATTAATGGAGCAACAAAGTAGGCTGACCAATCAGTGGATTCAGAAGGGGAATAAAATTGATATCTCACACTTGTACACTTAACAAATACAGGATGATGCTCTTCAACATGGTAACAAATGAACCAAAATATAGCCTCACCACTGATCTATGACACTCACAAAATGCACATTCGCATACATGTACATCATGTGTGCTTCAATGTAGCAGCGAAAGGTTTATGAATATCACCTCAAAATATCACTCACAAAAGCCTTAAAAAAAGGCTATAATAAAGTATATGCAATAAAAGCATAATATACCGAAAATGAATATTATTTAGCCATAAAAGGCTTTCATTGTATGTACATTGAAGACCTATTTATAGAGGACATAAGTAGTATAGAGAGAAGCAAGACAGAAGAGTGAATGGGGATTGGTCACAGCCAGCCCCCAACAGCTAATGGCACTGGGGACCCTAGCACTCACTGCCCGACTGGCTAGGGTCGGGACCGATCGGCCCATTTTTTGACACCCCCCTCAAACTGACAACTCCATGACCTAATGTTTGTCAATCAAAAACTGAAATCGAGAAGCAGATAATAACTTGGTGAACACATCTGCAAGCTGATATTTTGATTTTACAAACTGTAATACTAAATTGCCTTCACATACTCTTCACGAACGTAGTGGCAGCCCATCTCGATATGTTTTGTATGCTCATGAATGGTACGATTGTTGGCTATATACATAACACTTTTGTTATCGCAAAACATGATTGGAAGAGCCAATTGTATGCCCAAATCTTGAAGTAGTCATCACATCTAAGTTAGTTGGATAGTTGTGTTAGCCATTGCACGGTACTCAGTTTTGGTGGAAGAAAGAGACACATTTTGTTGTTTCTTACATTTCCATGAGATGAGAGAGTGACCAAGAAAAATGCAGTAGTCGGTGGTAGAGTTCCTGTCATTCACATCACCACCCTAATCAACATCAGTATATGTGATCAACTGAAATAAAGAGAAAGATGATAGAAATACTCCCTTAGTTGAGGTTTGTCGAATATAACGAACAATCCTCATAACAACACGCCATGAGCAATATATGGCCGTGAGCGCTCCAACCATCTCACTGTAATGTGTGGGATCACTCAAAAGTTCACCATCAATTAGGCGCATCTTCTGATTGATTACCTCAGGGGTATCAACAACTTTGTCATCTGTAATTCATGATCTAAGAACAATATCGTTAATAAACTTAGTTTGTGATAAAAAGAAACCTCTATCATCATGAGTTATCTCAATGCCAAGAAAATAAGAAAGTTGGCAAAGATCCTTCGTTTCAAACATATTACCAAGTTCTTGCTTGATTTGTTGGATACCAGAATTATCACTACTTGTAATAATCATATTATCGACGTAGGATAAAAGAATAATAATTTCTGCAGAGGACTTTCTTATAAACAAAGTTGTGTCAGTATAACAGATAGTAAAACCATGCAATGTCATGAATTCAATTATTCTATCAAACCAAGCTTTGAGAGCTTGTTTAAGACCATACAAACCTCTTTTTTGAGCTTTCAAACTTGGTTTCTAGATAGATTGAGAGCAGGGGGAGGTTTCATATATAATTCTTCCATAAACCAATACATCTAACTTATAGATATTTCAATGATGAATTGCACACACAGCTATAAGTGTTCCAACAATTGTCATTCTAGCCACGAGAGCAAAGGTTTCTTCACAATCAATTCCATACTCTTGTGAGTAACCTTTGGTAACTAATCTAGCATTATAACGATCTAATGAACTATTACCATTGTTCTTAATTTTATAGACCCACCGATAGCCTATAGTCTTTTTGTTTGATGGTCTAGAAGCAACATCCCAAGTTTGGGTTCTATATAAAGCATCTAACTCTTCGTTGGCATAAATTCAGTCTTGTGATAACTAAGACTCCTTAAAGGTTCTAGGTTCTTTTATAGCTGAAATATTTGTTACCAAGGCACTATGCCTTCATGAAAAGCTATCATAGGAGACAAACCTTTCAGGGAGTCTAGAATCACGGTTTGACCTCCTAGGAATAGGCACAGTTCTCCTAGTATAATGTTGATCAAAAGGTGTAACAAGGTGTCTTGAAGTCATATGTTCATCAGGGTCATTTTCTACATAAATCACCTCTTCACCTAAAATATCATTTAAGAAGGAATAGGAAGAGTTATCAATAGAACTAACATCATCCATGCCTTTAAAAACATATTCAATTTTTAAAAACTTGACATCTCGCGAAACATAAAGCTTGTCTTTTTTACATCATAATACATATACCCCTTTTAAGAGGATAGTTTATCGTCTTTGTCAGAGTAAACAAAATATTTACATCCAAAAATATGTAGTCTTAAATAGTTAAAAAAAATTGAGAGTTTTTTTATAGGAGACAAATTTTATAAAACCGAAGACAACATCAAATTAATTAAATAGATTACAGTCATAATAGCTTTTGTTCAGAGATTCCTAGGAACACCACTTAACAAAAGCAAGGTTATTGTGGTTTCCAAAATATGTCTACGTTTACGTTTTAAAATACCATTTTGTTCGAGCGTCTTATAGCAAGAGGTTTGATGTATGATTCTAAATTTATCGAGATGATTTTTAAATTCTTTTGACATAAACTCTCCTTTTGAATTCGATCTAAAAATCTTGATTTCGAAATCAAATTGATTTTTTACAAAATTATGAAATATAACAAAATTTTAAAAAACATCAGATTTTACTTTTAAAAGATATACCCATGTATACCTAGTAAAATTATCTATGAAAATAATATAGTAGGAAATGCCTCCTTTAGACAAAACGGGTGCCGGTTCCCGTCCATGCGAATGAACTATTTTGAAGGGTGTTGTGGTAACATGCGTTTTGTTTGGAGCTAGACGATGTTGCATTTTACCAAGAACACAATCTTTGCAAAAAAAAATCTTTCTCAAACTTTATTCCAGGAGGACATTGATACAATTTTTTAGCATCAAGATGTGCTAGTCTCTTGTGCCATAAAAGAGCATCATTTGACAAAACATTAACATGTTCTATACTACGCAAATAGTTCATAATGTAAAGTCCGCCCTCTCTATGACCACGACCAATCACCTTCTTCGAGAGGCAATCATGTACAATATATCCCGTAGATAAAAAAGTTACAACACAATTTTTATCCGAAATTTGAGATACAAAGACTAAGTTTAAATTTAGCTTTGGAACAACACTAATTTTGAAGATTACAAAGTTTTTATTTTGCAAATTACCAATTTTATCTACATCTAATTTTCTTCCATGATAAAGATTTTTTAATACATGAATTTGAAATTCTTTCATTAGAAGTCATATGAAACGAAGCACTCGAGTCAAGAATCCAAGAGGTCTTTGTTGAAGAAGAGAAAACCGCAGCAACCGTTGCTTTCTCCTTCATTTGAGCTTGAAGTTGCTCTACTTTTTCTTGAAGTACAAGGATGAAAGTGTAATGAAGTCCATGCTTCAATATAGATGCGGAATATCAACGAGTTGACAATACCACAAAGTAACAATCACAAGTCCTTAAAAAAGGGAATAGCCAAGAGCAACAAGTGCATGCGAAAAGGAGAATAAACAAAGCACAAGCTTGAATAAATAATCGTTATTCATTAGCCATCAAAGGTTTGAATTTACAAGAGATTACAAGTGTATTTATAGAGAAAGAATGAGTGAGAGAGAGTAAGGGAGTAAAGAGAGAAGAGAGAGGGAAGAGAGGGGGGTTGGCTGCACGCAACCCCCAACGGCTATAATACTAGCCGTTGGGGACCAGGGCCCCCAATGGCTAGTGGACCTCCTGGCCCTAACGGCCCAGTGGGCTAGGGCATGCCCGACCAGAGCCAGTGGGGCCCAGACCCATTTTCCTAACACCACCCCTCAAACTGACAGCTCTATTACTTAAGCTTGCCAATTAAAGATTGAAACCGAGGAGTAGGTAAGGACTTGGTAAACACATCTACAAGTTGATATTTTGATTTTACAAATTGTAGTGTCAAGCTGCTTTGTAAATGCTCTTCACGAACATAGTGACAGTCCATCTCTATATGCTTGGTACGCTCATGAAAGGTATGGTTGTTGGTTATATACATAGCGCTTTTGTTGTCGCAGAACATTATTAGAGAAGCTCCCAGTTGTATGCCCAAGTCTTGAAGTAGTTGTCGCAACCAAGTTAGTTTTGTAGTAGTGTTGGCTATTGCATGATACTCAGCTTTAGTGGACGAAAGAGACACCTTTTATTGTTTTTTGCATCTCCATTAAATGAGTGAGTTACCAAAGAATATGCAATATCCAGTAGTAGAATAATCATATCATCGACATAAAGAAGCAAGACAAGCGGCATACCATTTTTTATTTTTGAGTAAAAAGAGCTAATCATAAGCACTTGGAAGAGAACCCCAATCGGATCGATAGTGTTGTGAAATTTAGCAAACCGGCCCGAGGTGCTTGTTTGAGACCATAAAGAGCCTTACGAAGATGACAAACCTTGTTGGTCGGACAAGTGTATCCCGGAGGAGGACGATATAAACCTCTTCTTCTAACTCACCATTAAGGAAGACATTTTTAACATCCATTTGTGTAAGTGGTCATTGTTGAGTTCGCAATGGCAAGAAGAGTTCGAACAGAGGTGAGGTGATGCGTGCAACAAGGGCAAAAGTTTTTCATAATCAATACCATACTCATGAGTGAACCCTTTGCCACTAGACGAGCTTTGTACCGCTTCAATAGAACCATCGAAAGAGTCTTGATTTTATAAACCCACGCATAGATCACCTATTGTAATGTTGATCAAAAGGTGTAATAGCATAGGAGTCATTAATAGAGCTATCATCATCCATGCTTTTAAAAACATATTCATTTTCAAAAAATCTAACGAGATACATAAAGCTTATCATTTTTACAATCATAACACCTATATCCCTTTTTCGTTATTCCATATCCTAGAAAAACACATTCGATGGCCCGAGATGATAATTTATCATCTTTGTCAGTATAAACAAAGTATTTACATCCAAAAACACACAATCTTAAATAGTTAGGGGAAATTTTAAAAAGTTTTTCTATAAGAGACATATTTTGTAAAACCGAAGAGGGCATCCGATTAATTAAATAGACTGCAGTCATAATAGCTTCTGCCCAAAAAATTTTGTGAACATCACTTGACAAAAGCAAAGTTCTTGTGGTTTCCAAGATATGTCTATGCTTTCGTTCAGAAACACCATTTTGTTGAGGAGTCTTAGAACAAGAAGTTTGATGTATAATCCCAAACTTATTGAGGTGGTTTTCAAAATCCTTTGACATAAACTCTCCTCCTGAATCCGATCTGAAAATTTTGATTTTTGAATCAAATTGATTCTTTCCAAGATTATGAAAAATAACTAAATTTTGAAAGACATCGGATTTTGCTTTTAAAAGATATACCCATGTATACCTAGTAAAGTCATCTACAAAAATAACATAATAAGAAATGCCTCCTTTAGACAAAACAAGTGCCGGACCCCATACATCCGAATGAATTATTTCGAAGGGTCTTGTTGTAACATGTATTTTGTTTGGAAATGGGAGATGTTGCATTTTACCAAGAACACAATCTTTGCAAGAAAAAGATTCCTTAAATTTCATTCCAAGAGGACATTGATACAATTTTTTAGCATTAAGATGTCCAAGTCTCTTGTTCCATAAAAAAGCATCATTTGTCAAAACATTAACATATCCTATACTATGCAAATAATCCATAATGTAAAGTCTGCCCTCTCTATAGCCATGCCCAATCACCTTCTTCGAGAGGCGGACATGTACAATACATCCGATTGATGAAAAGGTTATAACACAATTTTGATCCGAAATTTGGGATATGAAAAGTGAGTTTAAATTTAGTTTTGGAACAACACTAATTTTGAAAACTTCAAAATTCTTGTTTTCCAAGTCACCAATTTTATCAACGTTTAATTGTGTATCATCCGCCATATAAACACATGATAAAGGTTCTTCAACACATGATTTTAAGATATGTTCATTACAAGTCATATGAAATGAAGCACCCGAATCAAGAATCCAAGAGATCATACATTGAGTTTCTTTTGTTGAAGATGAGCAAGCCACACCAACTGTTGCTTTTTCCTTCATTTGGGCTTCAAGTTGCTTTAATTTTTGTTCAAGTGCAAGAATGGAAGAAGATAAAGCATGTTCTTCTACTATGGCTACCGTCTTTTTCAATTTTGGGCAATTTGGCCTTATATGCCCGGCTTCTCTACAATGACGGCAAATAATGTCTTTTCTTCTTCACTTTTGAAATTATGAGGTCGGTAAACCTTCGTATTTGCTCCGGGTTTTGAAGCGGCTAAGGCGGTGTCCTTTTGAAGTTTTACTTCATTCATTCTTATTTCCGCCATTTGAAGATCGGTAAGAATATCTTTTTTTGTAGTAAAAGGTTTTCTATGAATGAGCGATGATCTTATCCCTTCAAATTCTTCCCGAAGACTTCTCAGAAATTGATATACAAAGTCCTCGTTGTCTTCACATTATCTCTCACTAAGACATTGCGTATATTTTTTTTGTAACCATACAATTGATTCCAAATATTGGAAAATTCCCCAAAAAAATCGTTTACCCCTTTATCTCCTTGTTTAAGCGAGACCAGTTTTTCTCTTAATGCCATCCTATGAGCCACATCGCTTTGAACATGAGATTTTTTTAAATATTCTCATGCTTCTTTAGCGTTCGTGAAATCGGCCAAAGTGTCCCTAGTGTGCTCGTTTACATTATTCATGAGCACCCATAGGATTGTTCTATGGCCTCCTTTATATTCCTCTTTTTGTTCGAGTGTGGCATTAATAGAGGGTTCTACCTTTGAACCACTTACAAAGCCCCATAATTTTTTGAAATACAAATAGTTTTCCATAGATTGGGCCCATGTTTTATAGTTCGAAGGTGTTACACGAAAATTGAAACCCCTTTTATCATTCATAGTTCAAAGAGAAAGAAACTAAAGAGGTAAACTTACAAAATATGATCGACATGCTTCCCGAGGCAATGAATAATACTCTCACGATCAAAAAATGGCTCTGATACCATGTAATGAAGTCTATGCTTCAATATAGTTGCGAAAGATCAACAAGTGGACAATACCACAAAGTAACAATCACAAGCCCTTAGAAAAGGGAATAGCCGAGAGCAACAAGTGCATGCGAATAAACAAAGCACAAGCTTGAATAAATAATCGTTATTCATTAGCCATCAAAGGCTTGAATTTTCAAGAGATTACAAGTGTATTTATAGAGAAAGAACGAGTGAAAGAGAGTGAGGGAGTAAAGAGAGAAGGAAGAGGGAAGAGAGGGGGGTTGGCTGAAGCCAGCCCCTAATGGCTATAATACTAGCCGTTGGGGACCAGGGCCCCCAAAGGCTAGTGGCCCCCCTGGCCCTGGCCCTCATGGCCCAGTGGGCCAGGCATGCCCGGCCAGGGCCAGGAGGGCCCAGACCCATTTTCCTAACAGGAAGAAGAAGCATGTTCTTCCCCACTAAAGCCACGTTCTTTTTCAACTTACGGCAAATTAGCCTTATGTACTCAGCTTCTCTATAAATATGGCAAATGACCTCTTTTCTTGCTTCTCTTGATCCTTTGTTTTTGAAATAAGAAGGACGATAAGCCTTAACATTTGTTTTAGGTTTAGATGCAGCAAGAGATAACCTATCTTGTCTTTAAATTCTAGCTTTATTTATTCTTGTTTACAATATTTAAAGATCGGTAAGTACCTCTTCTTTAGTAGAAAATGGCTTCCGATGAGTAAGAGATAACCTAACTCCTTTCTTCTCGAAAACTTCATAGAAATTAATATACAAAATCTTCATTGTCCTCACATTATCTCTGACATTGTGTACATTACTATAATAGTCATATGGTTCATTCCAAATATTGAAATATTCACCAAAAAAATCGTTTACCCCTTTATCTCTGTTATTGTAATAGAGAGCACGGGCCCTTAGGGCCCTGGCCACAATGGTTGGGGACCCGACTAGTGCTGGTAGGCCAACACTAGTCATGGTGGTTCTTGTCTCTTTCATTTCATTTTTTCTTCTTTAATGTATAATGTCCTCTATAAATACTACTTCATCTCATTAATAAAGCATGCAATCTTGCACTCCTTTTTCACTTGTTCCTATGTGCTTCTGCTCTCGTGTGGGTTATTCTTCAAGATCGAATTTCGTGCTTTAATGCCACTTGACTCTTGGTGACTTGGTGGATTTGATTCATGCTTCATTAATTGACGAATATTTACATGGTATCAGAGCCTCGGATTGAAAAAATTGAGTGCATTGAAAAGTGTGCCACAAGTGCAAAATTTAAAGAATTGCATAAAACTTAAGGTTAGTTCAAAATCTTTAATTTTGTAGAAAATGGAAGGTAAAAATGAGTCGTTTAGATGTATTCTAGACCCAAAGTGTTACCAAAGTTGGGCTACGACCAAAAAGTATTTTTTATCAAAAAATTTTTGAGATTACATCGATGGAACCATAAAGTAACCAATTTTGAACATTGGTGACTTTGATGACGATGAAATCGCCAAAGCACATGAAAAATACAAGATAGATTTGAAATTGTGAGAAAAGATGAATACAAAAATTACATGGATTATTTACTAAAATGTTGATGAAAAACTTAGAAATAAAATTAGTTCTTTTGAAAATGCGTTTGAAACTTGAGAATATTTAAAAAAGTTTCATTCTCAAGACGATTTTGTTTTCCAAATTGATTTAATGGAAAGAATGGTTATGTTCAAGCAAGAGAATCTAAGCATTAGGGACTACCATAATGATTTTTCGGAGTTATGGATTGAATTAAGAAGTTTTGATAAATTTGGAAACCTTCACAAATTAGATGAATTTCAAGAATTTTTAAACAATCAATATTTTTTTTGTTAATGCGTAGATTGAGAGACGAATTTGAAAACATTAGATCAAATCTTATACATAGAAAACCTAAATCTAGAGGGGATTCCTTTTTAGCCGATCTTTTTATGGAGGAAACAAGATTAAAGAATGTGAATGTAGCCAAAGAGGCCGTGCTTGCCGCATTAAGACCGGGAGAAAACTTGAAGACTTACAAGCCTTCACAAGCAAAGAACAATGAAGGCACATCCAAGAAGCCCATGGGACCATGGCCCAACAAAGATAATATTTACCATTATTGTAAGGAAAGTGGACACATTAAAACCACATGTCCTTTATTTCGGAAAAGGGGTGGAAACATGAGAGCCATGGAAGGACGTGTCTTGCCAAACAACATCAAAGCATACATAGAAGAGATCTTTAAGGAAAAAGCAAGCATCTCCGGGAATGCTCTATCTACTACTAAGGTATGTCTTGGTTTTTGCATTCCGGTGCATCTTTTCATATGACACATAGTGAAGATGCTTTGATTAATTCTTGTGAAACTATTGAAAAACATGTATTTATTACCGATGGAACAAAACTCCAAATCAAAAAGATCAAAAATTTTGAAAAAGGAAACTTTAAAATTCAAAATGTAAGCTTTATACCTACACTTAACTTAAACTTGCTTTCGGTTGCTCAAATATGTGATAATAATTGTATAGTCACTTTCTCATCCAAACATTGTGTGGTGCAGGATCACCTATCGAGGAAGGTGATTGGTCAAGGCCATAGAGAAAGTGGACTATATAAAATGAACTATCTTGTTATGCCAAATTTTGAGTTTTGTAATGTAGCCCAAGATGCTACTCTTTGGCATAAAAGACTTGGACACTTGGACTCTCAAAAATTATGTAATATTCCCTTGATGAAAACAATTAGAGAGAAAAAGTTTGAATGTAAATATTGTATTCTTGGAAAAATGCATCATCTTCCTTTTGGAGAAAGGAATTATGTACCAAACAAAGCTTTTGATCTAATACATTCGGATGTTTGGGGCTCCGCACCCGTTGCCTCTAAAAGAGGAGTTCAATACTATATAATTTTTGTGGTTGACTTTACTTGTTTCAAAAACATAAATCTGAAGTATATTATTATCATTGGATATACCTATTAAAACATAAATTCGAAGTATTTGAAAATTTTGTCGTATTTTGTAATATGATCAAAAATAAATTTGGAGCCATCATTAAAATCTTTAGATCTGATTCGGGAGGAGAATATATGTCTAATGAATTTCAAAAATTTATTGAAACAAACGATATTTTTCATCAAAAATCATGCACCAAGACACCCCAACAAAATGGTCTAGCCGAAAGAAAACATAAACATATTATTGAGACTTGTAGAACCATGCTAATTGCTAGTAAGGTCCCTAAATATCTAAGGGCCGAAGTCACTCTTACTACAGTATATCTCATAAATAGAATGCCTTCGTCTAACCTTGAAAATACCTCACCTTTAAAAAATTATATAATATTCCCCCATACTATGAAAGACTTAGAGTTTTTGGATGTAGGTGTTTTGTGTATATAGACAAGAATAATAAATTATCACTAAGAGCCATTGAATGTGTATTCCTCGGTTATGGTATTGATAAGAAGGGCTATAGGTGTTTTGATCCTATAGAAGGCAAACTATACGTGTCTAAGGATGTAAAAAAATTTTAGAATGATATTTATTATGAGACCAAATTCTTGTAGAACTCTGAATCTATATTTCCTCAAGATTTTTTTGAACTAGAAGAAGATGATTGTGACTCAGTAGATCATCAAGCTATTCAAGAGAACCCTGTTGAAGACAATGACACTTCACATACAACCGTTGATACTCATTCAATTGTCGAACCCTTTCCCTCATATTATACAAGACGTCCTAGAGAAACCATTGATAACCATATAGAATCTGATAGTACAAGGTTAGAACCCAGGATCTCACGACCTCCCCAACGATTTGTGTCCTATGAATCTTTTGAACCACAATGAAAGAATTTGATTGCCACTCTTCGTAAAGTTAAGGAACCTAGGTTCTATCATCAAGCTAAAGGCATTCCAGAATAGGAAGATGCTATGACAGAAGAACTCAATGCACTAAACAAGGCTCAGACATGGATAATTACGCCTATACCAAAGGACAAGAAAATCATTGGATGTCGATGGGTATATAAAATCAAAACTCATAGCAATGGTCATATTCAGAGATACAAGGCTAGACTAGTTGCTAAATGTTATGCCTAGGAATATGGAATTGACTATGATGAAACCTTTGTCCCAGTAGCTACGATGACTACAATTAGAATTCTCATAACCATTAGTTCAATTAAGCAATAGAATATTTATCAACTTGATGTCAAGAATGCTTTTCTGAATGGCTATTTTAACGAAGAAGTCTACATGAGTCCTCCTCCTGATCTCAATCTTCCTCTTGGGTCATGCTCTTAAATTGCAAAAGGCTTTGTATGGTCTGAAACACGCTCCTAAAGTTTGATTCGATCGATTTGAAAAATTAATGCATTTGCATAATTTTGTGACTTGCTATACTGATACTGCATTGTTTGTACAAAAAACAAAATCATGTATTGTTATCTTGCTTTTGTATGTGGATGACATGATCATCACAACAAGTGAAGAAGCATGAATTGCCGAAGTTAAACTTAATCTTCATCATGAATTTGACATGAAAGACTTGGGTCTGCTGAATTATTTTTTAGATATTGAGATAACTAAAAATAATTATGGATACTTTATCCCTCAAACAAAGTTTGCTAAATATATTATTGAAAGATCTAGTCTTACAGATACAAAGATTGTTGACACACCGAAAGTTCTAGGCACTAAATTAAGATCCACTCATGGTGAGAAATTAGATGACCACATCCTATACCGACAGCTCATAGGTGCACTTACCTCACCATTACTAGACCAGATATTTCTCATGCAGTACACACAACAAGTCAATTTCAACAGGCACTCACTTTTGTTCATATGAGTATCGTTTTGCGCATTATTCAATACATTAGAAATACTGCCCACAAGGGGGGCCTCTTAACTTCCTCTTATTCTTTTGATTTATCTGTATATATGGATGCTGATTGGGGTGGAGATGTCAACGATAGACACTCTACGATTGATTTCTGTATGTTTTTAGGTGAATCTCTTATTTCCTATAAGTGCAAAAAATAGCAGGTGTCCCTCTCATCCACGGAAGTTGAATATCGAGCCATGGCTACACCCGCGATGAAGATCTCATGGATCACAACCATTCTAGCAGACATGGGAGTTACTTTGCAACGTGCCACATGGTTCACAAAGGAGGGGTCAGGGCCATAATGGCCCTGGCCACAATGATTGGGGACCCCAACGGCTAGTGCTGGTAGGCCAGCACTAGTCATGTTGGATCTTGTCTCTGTATTTCCTTCTTTCTTCTTTGATGTATAATGTCCTCTATAAATACCACTTCATCTCATTAATAAAGCATGCAGTGACTGCCTTTTTACTTATTTGTATGTGCTTCCGCTCTCGTGTTGGTTATTCTTGAAGATCGGCATTCGTGCTTGACACTTGACTCTTGGCGACATAGTGGATTTGATTCGTGCAATATCAACCTTCGTTCATTGACGAATATTTACAATCTCTTTTGTTAAGAATATGAGTTTAGAGTCGGTTTTAGTACATTTGATGTTTTAGGACAGTAAATTTGATGTTTTAGGTATTATTATAATTGTTCGAAGTCATAAGGGTATTTTGGTAATTTTCTATACTAGGGGTATTTTGGTGAATTTACATTTTACAACTCCTTATATAAGGGCTGATAGGTTGTATTAGGGTTTAAGTTGCTGAGATTAAGAAAGAGAGAGAAAGAGAGGGGTCGGCCTCTATCGGAGGTCTTCCCCCTCCTCCGATCTCCACATTTCCTCTTCATTCTTTATGATCTTTTTCTTTTCCGCTACGCAACCTCTTTTTCTAATATCTTTGTCAAAGGGAGACCAAATTGTCTCTTAATGCCATTCTATGAGCAACGTCACTTTGAGGATTTGCTTAAATATTGCCATGCTTCTTTAGCATTAGTGAAGTCGGCCAAGGTATCCTTAGTGTGCTCATTTACATTATTCATGAGCACCCATAGGACCATTCGATGACCTCTTTTATATTCTTTCTTTTGTTCAAGCGTAGCATTAATGAAGGGTTCTATCTTCGAACCACTTACATAATTCTTTAAAATATAGATAATTTTCCATAGTTTGCACCCATGTTTTGTAATTTGAAGGTGTTAAAAGAAAATTAAATCTTTTATTTTCATTCATATTTCAAGAAGAAAATATTTATAAAAAGATAAACTTACAATGAAATCAAGAGCACTATTGACACACTTCCTGAGACGACAAATGCCGTTCTCACGATAAAAAATGACTATGATACCATATAATGAAGACGATGCTTCAATGTAGCAGCGGAAGGTTGATTAATATCACCTCAAAATATCACTCACAAAAGCTTTAGAAAAAGGCTATAATAAAGTATATACAACAAAGGCATAATATATCGAGCAGTGTTATCCGTATACAGTGCGATATGTATCCTATCGTGAGAAGCCACAACACGATATGGTAACATGTATCGTATGATACGGGTTATCGTGCCGTATCCTATGATACGGATGATACGCCCAAAAAAATCTTTTTTTTTTGTAGGTTTCTGGCCTCTCTTCACTTCTCTCCAAGGCATCCTCCGGTATGCTTGTTTGGATTGCAAGCCGTGTATGTAACATATAAATTTGAGTTAGTTTATAAGAAATTTATTAAATAAGAATAATTTATGAACAAATATAAATTATGACAATAATTTTCCTTTCTGTTGCCAACTTTTAGGTATATTTCTGCTATCAATTTCTAATTTCATGAAATCGCAAACAATAAAGAACAATTTGGTTGTCATAGTTCATTGAGTGGGCATTTCACAACTTCACTATTTTAGGGTTCACCTTACATGACTTCCATTGAGTTGAACATCATCAGCATGTGTGAGGCTTAACTCAATCTATAAAGTGAGATCAGAAGTAATCAGATTATCTGATTTTAACCCACAACATCCATCTATCATCCTTCAGTTTCAAACCACTTGAAGCATTAGTTAAAAAGCTAGTCTCTAGTAAGAGAAAAAGAGGATATCATCAAGTAACAATATCACGTCACCGGGGTGTCATAGACTCAATAATCAAAGAAATGGAGTTCATTGTTTTGCTCCCATATGAAAATTAGCAAATATGCCAACTACAAGTACAAAGATAGTAGTTTGTTAATTTTGATATATTAGATGAGTGGATTATGAAAGATAACGAAGAAAATGTACTCCTAACCGAAGAAGACATTAAATGGATTAATTTGGAAGGAGCGCAACATCATAAAGGAGATCAAGATTTTGATTTTAAAGCAAAAGGTGATGAGAAACTTTGAATCTTCATCAAGAAGAAGATGAAGATTATTTAGTTAATGATCCTCGTACAAATTTACAATATGTAAATGTAAATGCATTTCGTTTTTTGCTTTAAAATATGTAAAAAAAATCATTTGTTTAATGGTGAATAATCAATACGTACTAAACTTTGCATTATATGAACTTTTTGTAATTACCAAATTTTTTCTATTTTTTCTGATTTTTTTGGATTTTTACAAATTTTTCTTGATTTTTTTCATATTTTTTCTATTTTTTTAATATTAAAGTACGATACGATACGCCCGTATCGTGGAACAAAACAATACACGATACAATACGCGTCGAACAACACTGATATCGAGAATGAATATTATTTAGCTACAAAAGGCTTGCATGTATTCAAGACATATTTATAGAGGACATGACATATATAGAGGACATAAAGAGTAGAGAGAGGAGCAAGAGAGAAGAGGAAGAGAAGAGTGAAGGGGGGCTGGTCACAGCCAGCCTCCAACGGCTAGTGGCCCTGACGGCCCAAGCGGCACATTTTCTAATACATGGATGTATACTTACGGCCCAAGTGGTCAATCAACAACATTACATTTTTTGTCTGTAAACTGGTCCAATAGATGTGACCTACACGACACATTAGATGCCAACGATATTTGGACTGCATAATTTTGAGGTGAAAATAGGATTTTTTTTACAACTCACAAAATAACAAATACAATTCTAGATGTACCAAAACAACTCAAAGGAACAAATAACTACTTTTTGTCAAAAGAAGAAGATCCACTCCTAAAAGGTCAAAGTGTCAAACCTGCTTAAAAATACATCTTCAGGTCAACTGTGTAAAACAACTTTCATGAGTTAAAGTTGACTACCACAAGGGCGACTATAGCATACACACAACCACACACTAACCCACCAATCGACATGCATGCCGGCATGTGTGCACCAACAGACAACTTAATAAGACATGAGAGCTGACTAAGATATGGCACAAACAAGAAAAGCAAGTTAACTGAAAGGTGTTAATCTACCTATAAACACGATCTTCTAGCAATCTTAACCCTGTTTTACAGTTCTCCAGACTGCCCTGAATTTGGTGTGAGCAGAACTTCAGACCAAGAAGCATTGTAGTAAAAAATGTACCAGCTGCAGCAGGATGTCTTGAAAAATGTGAAGGTGATTTCATTGTTCCTTGCAACATGCGCCCAAGAAGTAGCAGTTGCTCAACACTCTCATGCCGTATAACCTTGCAAGTGAAAGACCATCCAAGAACAATAACTACAACATGGCAAACAAAATGCATATCTAAAGATATTTGTACACATTATGCCAGTACGCCACTTGCACGGGATACAACCCACTAAAGGAAACATAACAAATTCAATACTAGAAACTTTATATAATAGAATACTTAAAATGGATAAAAGAACTTTTGATATCCTCTGTAACCACTGATGCACAGAAGGGTGCAAGTGTGCAGTGGCCGCATGGTTGTGTCTGTTAAAAATGTATATTGCGCACCATGTATTTCCCTTTATATTTATTTTATTTTGTCTTTCCCTTCTGTTTTTCTTTTGTATTTGTTTCCATTTCCTTTAAGGAGGCCAAGCAAAGCCCAATGTCTAGAATTCTAGCCATTGGGCACCTCCAACGGCTAGTTAAGGCCCTCTTCTATATAAAGCCTTCTCTGTACATTATCAAAATAAGCCTTTTGGCTGATTAATGAAAGTTCATTCAGTTAAACATTCTTATTTGGTGATTTGGTCCTTATTTAAGGCATTTTATAGTCACTTTTTAGTGGCTATTTTCTGTGAATACAAGCATCGACTGTCGCAGTTATTATTGAAGGACTTAATGTGCTGTTTCATTATATGGTATCAGAGCGCTGTCTTTTTGATAGATGTGGTGCTGTCTTGAGAAGTTTGTCGAGCTATATAAGTCATTCTCAAGGTGTACAAGTATTTGGTTTTCTAGTGTGCTGCGTCTAGATTTATCCACGTAAGCATATCTCTTCATCTAAAGAATCTTCCATCAAAATTGAATTCACCGTATATTAAGATGAAAGAAAAAGACCTCCAGTTTTGTTCTAGTTTCAACTATACAATATGGACTCAATAAATAGAAAACTTATCTTTATTTCAAAAAATTATAGGACCATGTAAGTGAAACAAAAGTAGAACCCTCTATAAATACCACTTTGGAACAACAAGAAGAATACGAAGGAGGTCAAAAAATCATCCAATGGGTTTTGACCACATTCGACATAGCTTAGCAGACTTCCCAATGCTAGAGATGCATAGGAATATTTGAAGAAAGCACACGTTCAAAATGATATGGCCCATACGATGGTACTTTGAGATAAAATCTCATCCCTTACAAGGTGACAAAGGGATAAATGAGTATTTTAGTGAATTTCCAAATGTTTGGAATCAACTTCATGATTATGAAAAGAAATGTGCACATTGCCTTGTTGTAAGGAAATACAAAATAAAGACTTTGTCCATCATTTTTTTTAGAAGACTAAGAGAAGAATTTGAAGGAGTGTGATCCTCTCATACACCGAAAGCCATTTCGTACTAAAGAAGAAGTGATTGTAGATCATGGCGGAAACTAGGTTTCAAAAGGACTCGGCATTAGACACATTTAGACCGGGAGCCAATATAAAACCTTATCGCCCACACACTTCAAGATGAAAGAAACAAATGAAAGTAACAGAGAAGTGGCTTCTCACTATTATAAAGAGATGGAACATATCGAGCCTAGACGTCCGAAATTGAAGAAAAGAATAGTCTTTATTGATGGAGAGCTAGAACAAACCTTCACTTTTCTTGTACTTGAAGACAAAATGAAACAACTTCAAGTTTAATGTAAGGAAAAGGCATTCTATAGGTGCGGTATGCTCTACCCCCTTTCATGATATTCAAGGTATGAACTCATGGTTACTTGATTCAAAGACTTCCTTTCACCTGGCATGCGACAAAAAGCTTTTTAACTACATGACTTTGTTTCTAAAGTTAGCTTGGTTTCAAAGTTAAACTTAAATTTCTTTTGGACAGTGGGTGTATTGTTACCTTTTCATCTATGGGTAACATTAGATATGATCACTACAAAAACAGTGACGGGATGTTGTCATAAAAAAGGAGGTCTTTATGTGATTATGTATCGAAATTGTGGGCATTCTAATGTTTTGTCAAATAATGTAAATTTGTGGCATTAGAGACTCGGCTATTTACATGTTCAAAGTTTATGAATGTCATTCTATTAGAATAAAACAACAACAACAACTAAGCCTTTTCCCATACTAGACGGGGTCGGCTACATGGATTCTTTGTTTCAAGAGATCCCTATCGTGTGCCATGTTAGCAGTTAACTCACAATAAGCTAGATCATTCTTTATTGTTTCTTTACAACACTTGTGTAGTCGTCCTATAGCTCTTTTAATACTTTCCAATTTTACTTTTTCATACCTTCTTACTGGTTCTTCTTTTGATCTTCTTTCTATATGTCCAAACCATCTTAAATGATATTCTCTCATTTTATCCTCTATTGGTGTCACTCCTAATTTGTTTCTAATAACCTCATTATGTATACGCAGTGTTATCCGTATCGCACCGTTACGTATCGTATCGTGAGAAGCCACGATACGATATGGTAACCTATATCGTATGATAAAGTTTATTATGTTGTATCGTACGATACGGTATGATACTCCAAAAAAATAAAAAATCAAAATTTTTTCAATATTTTTTGCAGGTTTCTAGCCTCTATCAACTTCTCTCCAAGGCATCCTCCGATTTGCTTGTTTGGGATTGCAAGTTGTGTATGTAACATGTAAAATAGGGTTTATAATTTCAATTATTTAATAAGAATAATTTATACAACAACAACAACTAAGCCTTTTTCCATAATAGACGGGGTCGGCTACATGGATTCTTTGTTTCCACAGATCCCTATCATGTGCCATGTTAGCAGTTAACTCACAATAAACTAGATCATTTTTTATTATTTCTTTCCAACACTTTTGTGGTCGTCCTCTACCTCTTTTAACACTTTCCAAATTTAGTTTTTCATACCTTCTTACAGGTTCTTCTTTTGATCTTCTTTCTATATATCCAAACCATCTTAAACGATATTCTCTCATTTTATCCTCTATTGGTGCCACTCTTAATTTGTTTCTAATAAACTCATTATGTATACGGTCTTTTCTCGTATAACCACTCATCCATCTCAACATCTTCATTTTTGTCACAAACATCTTTTGTACATGTTCATGATTAACTGCCCAACACTCATAACCATAAAACATGGCAGGCCTAATTGTTGCTCTATAATATTTACCTTTTAACTTTCATGGTATCTTCTTATCACAAAGAATACTTGATGCTCCTCTCCATTTTAATCAACCGACATTAACTCTATGCATAACATCTCCATCAATTCTTCCATCTCTCTGAAAAATTGACCCTAGGTATTTAAAACTTTCCTTTTGAGGGATGCAATGTGTGCCAATTTTAATTTCTATGTCCTCTGAAGTAACCAAATGATCAAACTTACATTTAATATATTCTGTTTTTCTTCTACTAAGTCGGAGGTCTTTGCTTTCTAATGTTTCTCTCCATAGTTCCAATTTTCTATTAACTTTTTCCTTAGACTCCTCCACTAACACAATGTCATATGCAAATAACATACACCAAGGTACTTCATCTTGAATATGTTTTGTTAACTCATCCATCACCATTATAAATAAGTACGGACTTAATGTTGATCATTGATGTAACCCAATATTAACTTCAAAGAAGTCTGTCGTTCCTTCATGAGTCCTCACACATGTTTTTGCACCATCGTACATGTCTCTGTCTCTTATAAGGTTAATGTATGTCCATAGGATACCTCTTTTTTCCAAAGTTCTACAAAGAACGTCCCTCGGTACTCTATCATAAATTTTTTCTAGATCAATAAATATCATGTGAAGATCTTTCTTTTTTGCTCTAAAATGTTTCATAAGATGTCTCAAAAGGTGAATCGCTTCAAAAGTAGATCTGCCTAGCATGAATCCAAATTGGTTCTGTGTTGTACTTGATACTTGTCTTAACCTACGTTCGATAATTCTTTCCCACAATTTCATAGTATGGCTCATTAACTTGATACCTCGATAATTCGAACAATTCTGAATGTCTCCCTTGTTCTTATATGTGGGTATAAATATACTGGCTCTCCATTGCTCGAGCATCTTTTGGTTTCTCCATATTTTATTAAATAGTCTTGTGAGCCAAGTGATTCTTATTTCTCCTAATATTTTTCAAACTTCTATAGGAATATTGTCTGGTCCTACCGATTTATCACCCTTCATATGTTTAAGAGCCTCTTTGACTTCATTCTTTTGAATACGTCGGTAGAAATTATGGTTTATATACTTTTCGGATTTGGCTAACTCTTCTAAGCTAATACTAATATATTTATTTTCATTAAAAAGCTTATAAAAATAGTTTTTCCATCTATTTCTAATATCATCATTTGCCACTAGAATTTTTACATCCTCGTCCTTGATTCATCTAACATAATTAAGATCTTTAGTTTTCTTATCTCTAGCCCTAGCTATCCTAAAAATATCTCTTTCACCCTCTTTTGAGTTGAGTTTTTTTATATAAATCCTCCCAAATTTTAGCTTTTGCTTCACTCACGGCCTTTTTTGTTCTTATAAGCCCCTAAAGTTTCACTAGTTTTCTTAGCATAATGTAATTTGTAACATGCTCTCTTTGCCTTATTTTATTTTGCACTACTTCACTCCACCACCAAGCTTATTTTTGTGCCGGTACAACTCCCTTAGATACACCTAACACATCTTTCGCCACTTTCCTAATATGTATAGCCATATTGTTCCACATATCACAAGGTGTACCAACATAATTCCAAACATCTCCTTGAAGGACTTTCTGTTTAAATATATCTTCTTTCTCGCTTTTGAGGTTCCACCATTTTGTCCGAATAGCTCGATGAACTCTTTTCTTCTTTCTCTATTTTTTTAATTGTAAATCCATAACTAAAATTCAATGTTGGGTGGTTAAGCTTTCTCCTGGAATCACCTTGCAATCTTTACAACACGCTCTATCTTTTTTTCTACAAATAAAGTAATAAATTTGTGTTTGTGATAAGCCACTCTTATAAGTAATTAAATATTCATATCATTTTCTGAAGATTGTATCGACTATAAAGAGATCAAATGCCATAGCAAAATTTAAAATCTCCCTACCTTCCTCATTTATATCCTCAAAACCAAAGTTTCCATGAATCCCTTGATATTCTAATGTCTCTTTACCGACATGTCCATTTAAGTCTCCTCCTAAACAAATCATCTCGCTTTGTGGAATCTTTTAAATCACCTTATCTAACTCTTCCCAAAAAGTTGTCTTTATACTATCTTCGAGTCCTACTTGGGGTGCATAAGAACAAACTATATTCAAAACCTCTGCTCCTAACACTAATTTCAACGTCATGATTCGGTCACCATATCGTTGTATGTCTACTACACTATCCTTTAAATCTTTATTTATGATAATAACAACTTCGTTTCGAGCCTTTTCTTAACTTGAATACCATAATTTAAAACCTATATCCTCTATCTCCTTTGCTTTTTCTCCAACCCATTTTGTCTCTTGTAATCATAGAATATGAATCTTTATCCGAATCATAGTATCTACCACCTCCATTAGCTTACCGGATAATGTTTCGATATTCCAAGAACCAATACGAATCTTATTATCTAGGACTAGCTTCCTTACCTCCCGCATCCATCCATAATCAAAATACGGACACCCTCTCTAAAAATTTTTCACTACATTCGGGCGGTAATGTAGCGGGACTAACTTCTTTACCCACACTCGTCCATGATGTGGGAACCCTCTCTTCAATTGATTCACTATATTTGGGTGAAAATATAGTGGCCCTTGCTTACTTATTACTGCATTCGGGCTCTGCAGCACGTCGCTAGACGGGGACGCCCCAAAGCAATGCTCATTTGTAATCCATGTTATAAAAATCCGACGAAGTTTTATGCTGGCTGTCGGAAGCCTAACACAACCACCCTCCTTTATCAAGATGACTTACTGGAAACAACAGATTGGAGGCATTCCTCCAATCTGCATACAGCCAGAATTTGGCCCTCTTAGTATAGCCGCCCCTTTCTTTCCTGTTGTAACTGATCTAAACCTTAATAACACTTATAAATATCCTGTCTAACTAGATTTCCTAATCTACCCCTAATAAGTATTAATTATTTCTAAGATGTCATAACATTTAAAAGCACGTGTACATGCATCACACGACTCTAACAAAGCTTACACGACTCTAACAAAGAGTGCTATTAACATACCTTAACACTCCCTCTCAAGTTGGGTGAAGGATGTTGATAACACCCAACTTGGATAATTTTCCTTTAATTGTCTGTTGGTAGTTGCTTTAGTTAAGAAATCAGTCCTCTGTTTGATAGATTAAACATACTCCAGCTTGAATTCTTGATTAGA
The DNA here is from genome assembly GCA_036023115.1 of Brasenia schreberi. Taxonomy (NCBI): domain Eukaryota; kingdom Viridiplantae; phylum Streptophyta; class Magnoliopsida; order Nymphaeales; family Cabombaceae; genus Brasenia; species Brasenia schreberi. The sequence continues at coordinate 5,993,217 of JAYKKT010000063.1, forward strand.
TATCTTCTCACTGATGAAGTGGCAGTCAATTTCTATATGTTTGGTTCTTTCATGATAAACTGGATTAGAGGCCATCTGAATTGTTGCCCTGCTATCACTGTATAGTGGTATAGACTGATTAGATGAAAATCTCAATTCACTAAGTAATGAGGATATTCATTTAACTTCACACACTTCACACATAGCTTGTGTTATAGCTCTGTATTCAGCTTCAGTTGTAAATCTTGCAATCACTGTATGTTTTTTACTCTTCCAAGATACGATATTACTACCGAGTAAGGTCACATAACCTGTAGTTGATTTCCTGTCTTCATATGAACCTGCCCAGTCAGTATCAGAATAAAATTCAATGTCCAAATTTGATGACTTTGAGTAAAGTAAACCCATTCCTGAAGTTGATTAGAGGTATCGAAGAATTTTGTACACAGCATCCATCTGATTCTTGATTGGCGAATGCATATATCTGCTCACAATACCAACTGCATAAATAATGTCAGGTCGAGTAATAGTCAAATATATAAGCTTACCAACCAGCTTCTGATATTTATAAATATCTTTAAACTCTTCACAGTCACCTCTGAAAAATTTCTAATTTACCTCCATAGGAATGTCACTGAGCTTGCTCTCTAGCATATATGTCTCTTCAAGGAGATCTATTAAATATTTCCGCTGAGTTAGAAAAATACCTCTATTAGAATAGAGAACTTCTATGCCCAAAAAATAGTGTAGCCGACCCAAATCTTTAATATCAAATAATTTCTGAAGATTCATTTTCAACTCGGATATTTCTTCAAGGTCATCTCCTATGACAATAATGTCATCAACATAAACTGCAAGAATGGATATTTTTGTTCCTTTCTTAAAAAAAGGCTCCTGTTGTATCTCAGACTGCAAACTGCCTTCCTAAATTTATCAAACAAAGCTCTTGGAGATTGTTTCAACCCATATATAGCTTTATTGAGTTTACCTACTCTATTAGAAGGTGTTTTTATATTCATTCCTAGAGGTAGTTCCATATAACTTCTTAATTTAAATCTCCTTGTAAGAAAGCATTTTTAACATCCAGTTGCCATAGATCTCATCCCAAATTAGCTGCCATGCTGAGAAGTATTCTAATCGAAGTGAGTTTTGCCATTGGTGCAAACGTTTCTGTATAATCAATGCCATATGACTAACTGTATCCTTTTGCAACCAATCTAGCTTTATATCTCTCCACAGTTTCATCTACCTTATATTTAATGATAAATACCCACTTACATCCTACAATATTCTTATCAGAAGGTAGTTAAGAGATGGTCCATGTATTGTTTTTCACTAGTGCACTCAATTTTTATTCAATTATAGCTTTCCATAAAGGGCTCTTGATTGCTTCTTCAAACTTCGAAGGGATCTTATGTTTCTCAGTATTCATAACAAATCTTTGATAACTCTGAGAGGTATTAGCATATGAAACGTAATCAGAGATCGGGTAACGTGCACATGAACACTTACCTTTGCGAATAGAAATGGGAATCTCCAGGTCACTTTCAACTTGCACTTGAGGATCTGATTGAGGGGAAATCTCTTTTGAACAAGGCTCTTCTTGAGAGAAAACAATCTTTCGCAGTCTTTTTTTGTATGTCAAAATATCTTTTGATTTCTGTGTATCTTCTGAGTGTTGTGCCTGCTCACTCTGATCAATTGTATCATTGTACTCCCCCTCACTAGGGACTAGTGGAAGAACAGAAGGTGAGGGTGCAGTTGACTCCTTTTGAGAAGAGTAATAAGGAGTGAGTTCTGAAAAAGTGACATTTATAGAAACATATAGTTTTTTAAGCAAAGGGTCATAACATTTATACCCTTTTTGAGAGTTCGAATATCCAAGAAAAATACACTTTACTGACTTTGCATCTAGTTTATCACGATTAGGAAGATGGATATGTACAGAACAGGTACATCCAAAGATACAAGGTACTAGATGAAATGGTTTTGATTCTTTATCAAGACACTTAATAGGACTTTCTCCCTAGATTGTATTACTTGGCATTCTATTTATGAGATGAAAAGCAGTAAGGACAACCCTAGTAGAATTTCGGGACATTATGTTGGAGTAAAAGAGTTCTAGCTACCTCCAAAATATGACGATTTTTTCGTTCAGCGACACCATTCTGTCGAGGTGTATAAGGGCAGGTAGACTCATGAATAATCCCCTGTGATTGCAGATATTCTTGTAGCTGAGTGCCAATGTATTCTCTCCCATTATCTGACCAAAGAATTTTCACAGAAGTATTGAATTGAGTACAAATAAATTTATGCACAATTGGAAAAATAGAAGAAACTTCAGACTTTGTTTTTATTAAGTAAACGATTGTAAGGCGAGTACAATCATCAATAAAAGAGACAAAATACTTATGACCAAACAAAGAAGCGACTGGACTTGGACCCCATATATCAGAATGAAGAAGTTCAAAAGGTTTAGAATCCGAGAATCATTTAAAGGATAAGATGCTCTTTGATGTTTCCCGAGCTGACAGACTTCACATTCAAACTGAGATTTATTTGACTCGACTCTAATTTGGGGGATGACATATGAAATTTTTGACACAGGAAGATGTCCCAGACGACAATGCCAAAGATTAATATTTGCATCCAGTATTGTTGCTGCCGAAACGCTGTAACAAGTTGAAGACTGAGAGTGATCTTCAAGAATATATAAATCTTTCTGTAGATTACCATGTCCAAAGATTTTCCCCGTCTTCAGATCTTGAAATACACAGCCCGTAGGATAAAAAATTATATAACAGTCTAATGCACGAGTTAAAGAACTAACTAAAAGAAGATTTATTGGAAAACTGGGAACATGGTATACTTATAGTAAATATGAGAAAGATGTAGACACACTTCCCTGTCCAATCATGTAAGAGTGAGATCCATCTGAGAACTTAATTGGTTCCTGTTTTTTTAGTCTTGTATGCTGAAAAATATGATAATTCTCCTACCATATGATCTGTTTTTGAGTTAGAAGGGGAGAAGTGGTTACTCTTCACTGAATGTGTAGCATGTGCCATTATAGCTTAAGATGTAACCCTCTATCCTTTTTATAATCTCTTGAATTCCATCTATGCTTTGAGAATAAGAATTTTCAGCCGAAATAACAAAGTGATTGCAATTTTTATAATAGTTTGGTTTCCCATGTAGTTCCCAACAATGTTCTCTATTATGATGCGATTTTCTACAATGTGAACAAACAAGCTTTTCTTTCTCATCAGGATGAAACCAACCACGTCCACGACCATGACTCTAGTGTCCACCTCAGCCACGAAAATGAGAACTATCTCCTCTTACTTGAAGTACCTGTTGATCTGTACCAATAGTATTATCCTTCTCAAGGTTTCTGCGATCTTCTCTGATCAATAAAGAATAAATTGTGCCCAGATATGGAAGCTCTTCCCTGCCTAGGATATTCAGTTTTACTGACTCAAATTCAAGATTGGCACCCTATAATAAATCAAATACTTTCTTCTTGTCCATTTCAGAATTTCTTTCATTCTAACATGCAGAACATTTGATATTTGTATAATAGAGGAGTTCATCCCAGAGACCTCTGAGATCTGCATAATAGTCACTGATAGATCGAGTGCCTTGTTTACATTTTCTTATTCTTTCAAGTATCTCATATTCCTTTGCAACATTTTTCTTTCTGGAATAGGCTTCTGAAACTGCACTCCAAATTTCATGAGCAGATTCTAAAAACATAAAAGTTTTGCAATAGAGGGAATCATCAACTGTAGTAACCAAGATGATATTAAAGCATCTTCTCTCCTCCAGGAAGAATAGTGTGTATCATGAATTTCAGGGATTGGAATTTGACCCATTAAATGCGCCCATCTCCCCCTTGCTACAATAGCCAATTCAACAGACCTCGCCCATTCCAAGTAATTTCTGCCATCTAGTTTCGTAGTAGTAATTTGAAAATTTTTTGTCTTTTCCAAAGAAAATGAAGATTCACCTAGTTTCGTAGTAGTAATTTGAAATTTTTTTGTCTTTTCCAAAGAAAATGAAGATTCACCTGTATGAGTAGAACTTTCAACCCCTTTTCCTTTTGCAGCCATTGATCAAGAAGTATCTTAAATCTGTCGTAAGTCTATTTCTCAAATAAAATAATTTTTTTGTCTTTACCAACTGATTCAACCTGTACTAAGTGATGCAATTTCCCAAACTATAATGTTGATATAACCAAGGCCAAAAAAATATTAAGTTGTCATAGAATCAGCAAGAATCGTGCAATATAGACAAATATTTGTAGATGGACGTTGAGTTGACCTATCCTGTCCACCACAAATATCTGTAGATGGATGATTGTAATAGGGAATAATCACAGCAAAGAGTTGACCTGTCCACCACAATAAATCAACACCAAGAAGAGTCACGACACAACTCTGAAGATGGACGCTCAGTTTATAATAGGTGGTGATATCAATCGGTAGTCATATCTATCCACTTTTGCAGATAGATTTAATCATGATCAAAGGTAAATAGTTGTCCCTTCTAATGGCAAACAAGAAAAACAATTTAATCTTGTTCGACAACAACTAACTAATAATCCGATTTTCAGATCAAGATGAGAATCATAGGGTTCAATATATCAAATTTCCAACAAAGAAAACATATGAATCAAGACTGATTCACGCAGATTCTGATGTCTGACGTCTGATCCTTTTCACCACACACATACAGACGTGTTTCAATGAATTCTTTTTGTCACAATCATTGAAAAATTTGCCAACAAGGCTCTGATACCATATTAGAAGGAAAAAATATGTATTAACAAATCAAGATGAATTACCGGAAATAGCAGATTGGAGGCATTCCTCCAATCTGCATACAGCCAAAATTCGGCGGCCCTCTTGGTACAACCGCCCCTTTCTTTCCTGTTGTAACTTATCTAAACCCTAATAACACTTATAAATACCCTATCTAACTAGATTTCCTAATCTACCCCTAATAAGTATTAATTATTTCCAAGATGACATAACATTTAAGAACACATGTACATGCATCACATGACTCAAACAAAGCTTACACGACTCTAACAAAGCATGCTATTAACATCCCTTAACACATGGAACCTCCTTCTAGCCTTGCTATTTAAAATAATCATGTTGTTCGTCTTAAAATGGTTTTGTATGAACTTAAACAAGCTCTTAAAGCTTGGTATGACAAAATGAATGAATTTATGGTAGGTCATGGTTTTACTGCATGATATTCTGACATTGTATTATTTACAAGAAAATTTTTGGAGGTATTGTAATCTTTTATTATATGTACATAATATGATCATTTCAAGGAGTGATGATCCAAGCAAGACCTTAATAAGGAATTTGAAATGAAAGATCATGTTGGTCATTTCTAGTACTTTATTTGTATTGAGGTAACTCATAACGACAGAAGTTTTTTCTTATCTCAAACTAAATTTGTTAATGATGTGTTTACTTACCAGATCAGGAATGACACATGACATGATCATTGAAACACGACAGGTGATTAATCAAAAGATGACATTTATAGATGGTGAACCACTTAGTGATCTTACCCCCGTATAGACAGATATTGAATCGCTTACATACCTTACCATCACTTGTAATGATATCACTTATGTTGTTTACTCCCACAGTGAGTCAATTCCAACATGCTCCTACCACAATGCATATGAGTGTTGTTATGCAAATAATAAAATATATCCGACATACCACTCAAGGGAGTATTTATATCCTCCAATTTAATTACCTATACTTATACAAATTGAGGTGGTTATATCAATGGCAAGCATTCCACAACAGGTTACGATATTTTTCTTAGAGATATTGTTATCATGTGAAAGTGCAAAAACAGCATGAGGTATCTCCTCTACTAAAGCTAAATATCGAGTCATGGCCAATACAACCACAAAATTGACTTGGCTTAGAAAACTTCTTAAGGATTTTGGTGTACAACTTGAGCTCATTCCTCTCATGTGTTGACAACAAAAGTGCTAGGTATATAGCCAATAACAACACCTTTCTTGAACGCACCGGAATACCACTATATTCGAGAAGAGCATCTACAAGAACCCTTAGCCCTCCACTTTGTTCAATCTAAATATCAAATTACAGATGTCTTTAAATCATTATCAACACTATGATTTTAGTTTTTAGTTAGTAAACTTTAAGTGATAACACAATCGCATATTGTGCACCATGTATTTTCCTTTATGTTCTTTTTATTTTGTCTTTCCTTTCTGTTCTTTTTTTTTGTATTTGTTTTTTCATTTCCTTAAGGAGGCCTAGCAGCAACGAACGCCCAACAGCTAGAGTTCTAGCCATTGGACACCTCCAACGGCTAGTTATCCAGCCATTTGGAGGCCCCTGCTGCTGAGGCCCTCCTCTATATAAAGCCCTCTCTGTACATTATCAAAATAAGCCTTTTGGCTAATTAATGAAAGTTCATTCTGAGTTTATTCAGTTAAACATTCTTATTTGGGTGAAATAGGCCTTATTTAAGGCATTTTATAGTCACTTTTTAATGGTTAATTTCTGTGAATACAAGAATCGACTGCTGCAGTTATTATTGAAGCGCTTAAGGTGTTGTTTCATTACAGTATCCATTTTTTCCTCTTGGGCTTTCAGCTACCAAGGGACCATACAAGGGACCAATTCATAGGAAGAAAAAAGTTCCAGAGAAGCAGTTGTGCAACTTCAATCAACAAACGTACACTACAGTCTTTCTTGGTTCCAACAAATAGAACGAAAATTCCACAGAATTTCAAACAGAAATAAACAAAATCTCTTGAACTAATTCCTGTAAGGAAAAGCATGCACTACCTATAGAAAGATTATAATCAGTTGCCAAAACCTAAACCAAGCCCTATCCCAAACTAAGTTGGATGAAGCCTATAGTCAGTTGCTAACCTCGAATCGGTCAATGAGGAAACCAAGCCATAATTTGTGAGCAGCTATTCCTTCAACAGGATCCCGATCAGGTGGGGGTTCAGGCTCCCCAGGTGAGAGCTGTGGCCTCAGTTTAGCAGCAGGACCTGCATTCCTCATCCCAGATGCAAATAACCCACTTTTTGTATCTATTGTCCATAACCATGCATCTACTAACTCTGCAAGAAGGAGAGATCCCAACTGAGGTGCAGAAGAAACCAGCCATGTCCAGATGAAGACTCCAGTCTCCATTGCCTCTGGTGTTAAAATGTAAGAGGGGCACCAGCAAAGGAGGCGCAACAACTGAGAAAATCCTTCTGAATTGAATTTCTTATCTGTTTCCTGAGTAAAATTTGCATAATATTACTCGATAATTCATTGGTAGCTTCAGATTGTATGCAAAAGAAAGAATGATAATCATAAACGATCTAGCCAGATCACAATATGATACCTACAAGATTTGAAAGAAGCAAAGCAGTAGCTCGGTAACAAGTCTCACGGAATGATGCTTTATCCAATGCGGCACCCTTCTCAGCAATACTAACAAATTGTTGGAGGAGGCCCACATACTTTGTCAAAAGAATCTCATGAAAAGTATCTTTCTCAGGTTGCACTTGCACACCAGTGAAGGTTGCTTTTAAACCTTGAAAAGTGAGATCCAAACCAAAAGTAGTTGGCGACGCTATGTTTTGCTGAAATGCACCCATGCTACTATAAAATGTCCTCATGCCACTAATTTCCCTAGTATAGTTACATTTGACATTTGCACTGGCTATGCCAGTGGACAGCACCTCCAGGTTGAAGGCTTCTGTGACATTTAAGTTGGCACCAGAAGCTGCAGCTGCGGCAGCAATAACAGCTGGAATATTTGCTGTCCGTATGCCAGTCCAGCAGTCAGATTTGGCACTTCCTAGATGTATTTCTGATAGTAGAGACACCACATCACCAGCATGCAGTGCCATCTGCCAAGTGTTGAGCTTGCAGAACTTTTTCTGAATGAATGGCTGCAGGGAAAATACAGTGTGATAAGAAATAGCATAAGCAAGTAGCCAAGTTAGATATACCTTAATAATGACATTTAAACCAATCAAAGCAATTTTCACGTATGTGTCCGGAATCGGGATGAGTATGTGGCAATATCCAATGCTAATATTCCGGTTAAATGGAGCCTATCTTATTCCTCTTACAACCCCTGATACCAGATTTAGTAGTTCAAACCCGTAATTATCTACAATATGAAACCATTCCCAAGAATAAAATGCCATTAACAATGACAATACCAATCAGGGCTCCATGCAAACCACTACAAGTCAAAATGGTAACCAGAGAGCACAAAAAGGAAGCTTGACCTCCTGATTCAAGATACAAAATATCATTTTCAAGAGCCCACTCGCGCAATTATGTACAGACTCATATATGTCACAAAGAAAACCAAAAAGAATACAATTTCAGAAAACAGTTTAAGAAAGCCAGATGAGAAAATCGATCCAGAAAAAGAATGGACACTGTTAAAAGTTTTTGAAATAGTGAAAGAAATGTAAATATGAAAAAATGAAGGAACCCCTCCATGAAATGTTCTTTAGCAAAATCACTAGTAATTTACCTAGCATCTAAGAGAACATTTAACTTTTATATAGGCAAGGTGAAAGCAACCTGTAAAAGACCCTGCGTCGTGCATGGGGCATATGAAAGAGCACCGGTGATCCACTCCCTAACTACTCGATGGTAAACAGAACGAATTGTTGCAATGCAAGCTGGATCATTAGCAAGACTAGGGGGTATATTATTATCAACTGAAAAGAGCAGTGAATCGACACAAGACGAATTCCATAGCACCTGCATCAAAACAGATTCATTTGCTCAATTCAAGCATAGTGACTTGAATCCAGAAGACAAAGTTCACCCATTAAAACTAACTGTATAATGAATGAGTCCATAGATTATAACCTGAGGAAATCTATCTTTCAGCTGAGTAAGTAACCTAACAGAAATATCACGAACATGCTCCTCCCTCAAGGTCATACTTTTTATAAGAAAACATGCATGTGCACAAAGGACGGCCTCCCTTTTATCAGCTTCTGCACCAGCTACAGATATCCTGTCCTAAAATAAAGGGTGATACAGATTTTCAATAATACTATCATCCTCATCATGTCAATAGTATAGCAAACCAAAAGCACATCGAGGCATTTGCTCAGAGAAAGACCAATCACAAACACCTATTCTCTAGTTTCACTTGAATCTATTAACATATGCTTTTATAAGTTCAAAGGAATCGGAATATATTGCAAAATGTAAAAAGAAAACTGATAAAGAATTTACTTAAACATGTGCCAGGATTCTACCTTGGGTGTATAAAAGCAGCGAAGACGTCAAGGACAGTTTAATTATTCAAAATAATTTCCAACAGTTACAAACTCAGATGGTCGTTACCGGCAAAGCAAAAAAGCATGTGCAACAATGAAAAACAAATAAAATCCTAATGCCAACCATAAAGGTAACCCAAGATTAGAGGATTGAGAATATGGACTTGGGGATTGTTGATGTAGCAACAAAAACTACTATATGATGATACTTTCCTCATTAGTCGCCTCTTTTCAGATTTTCTTGATTATTTTGTCCAAGTGATTTATCACTTAGCAGAAGAGTGGGCATACACTTAATGAGGAAATATAACAATAATAGAAGTCCATGAGCGTGTGCATGTATGAGCAAGAGACAGCAATCGAGACCAGAGATTGTTGCATTTTCTATTTGACAACTTTAAACCTTGATCAACATGCGCTTGATAAAGTCTAACCCATAATTACTAACATTAGCAATAGTCTGAGACTCAGCAACAACTAAGCCTTTTCCCATATTAGATGGGTCAGCTTCATGGATTCTTTGTTTCCATATAGCCTTATCATGTGCTGGCAGTTAACTCAACATGAGCTAGATCATTCTTTATTATTTTTCCCAATATTTTTGTGGTCTTCCTCTTCTTCTTTTAACATTTTCACAATCTAGTTTCTCATACATTCTTACTTTCAAAACCATTTTAAACGATTTTCTCTTATTTTTTATTGATACTACTCCTAATTTGTTTCTAATATCATCATTATATATACAGTCTTTTCTTGTGTGATCACTTATCCATCTTAACATCTTCATTTCTGCCACAAACATTTTTTGTACATAATAATCATAAAACATAGCAGGTAACTATAATTGTCGCTTTATAATATTTACCTTTTAACTTTAATGATATCTTCTTATCACACATAATACTTGATGCCCCTCTTCGTTTTAACCAACCTGCATTAATTCTATGTGTAACATCTCTATCAATTTTTCCATCACTCTGAAAAATGACTCTAGGTATTTTACACTTTCTTTGTGAGGGATGAAACATGTGCCAACCTTAATTTTTATATCCTCCAAAATAACCAAATACTCAAACTTATATTTTATATATTTTGTCTTTGTTTTGTTAAGTCAGAAACTTTCACTTTCTAATATGTCTCTTCATAGTTTCAATTTACTATTAACTTTTTTCTTAGACTCATCCACTAATACAATGTCATCTGCAAATAGCATACACCAAGGTACTTCATCTTGAATATGTTGTGTTAACTCATCAAGCATCAATATAAATAAATATAAACTTAAAGTTGATGAATGATGTAACTCAATATTAACTTTAAAGAAGTTTGTCATTCCTTCGTGAGTCATCACACATGTTTTTATACCATCGTACATATCTCTTATAAGATTTATATATATAAATGGGATACCTCTCTTTTTCAAAGTTAGCATTAGTTTGAGAATATCCTAGATATTTGATAATTGAAAACTTTCTGAAAGCAATGGGAAATAGCCATATTTACATAATGTGGTCCACATTGAAAATTTCTCAACCAAATTCCAACATTTTAGGGAGAAATTCTATTCATTCCATTATTTCCAATTAAGATTCCAATTCTCATTCTTCTTTAATGTATTTCACTGTATATTCCTTTATTAACAATCTTATGTAACTTGTATACGTATAAGGTATTTAAGAATGACGTCCTTTTATGTTTTCTCTATTTTCTTTATATTTAAAAAATTTAAGACATCTAATCTTGTCAAAATCATAATTTTTTATCCAAGAAGCTGCCAAATAATAAGAGAGAGGCTATGCTTTGATCTAGATTTATAACCTCACACACCCAACCAAACACTTCCTTTCGAGTTTATACATATAAATGGTTGAAAAAAGTGTATTCATATGGAACCCAGTTCTAGAGTTGACTAGAAACAAAATGTGTCGCATACCAGAACAAAGTTGTATCTGGCTCTATCAAGCCTTAAAAGAGAAAGATGAGGGTGAAACAAGATGGGAGAGGGGCAAGGAAGCTTAGATGAGAGGAAGGAAAGAAGAAGAAGGGCAAGTTGAAATGAAGGATGAAAGAGGAATCGAGAGAAAGGAAAAGGAAGGAGGGGAACAAGAGACAGCAAAAAGAGGAAAAGACAGGAGCTTACCGGTCAGAAAGAACACCTAAAGGAAACCAATGGATGAAAGAGATGGATGAAGGCCAGTTGGGCCAGGTGAAGAAAGAAAATCAAGATGAAGGAGAATAAAGAGGGGTAAAGGGGTGGAAAGAGAAAGAGGGAAAGAAGGAGAAGAAGAGCATATATGAGATCGAAGGAGATTACCTAGCCAGTCTGATTTATGCAGAATGTCGTTATTGCTACTTACATCAAGACAAGACACCGTGATTATTTTAGTCAGGGCAAGAAGATGCTACTATGATGCAAAAAGTAAAAGACAGTAGCAAGCTGTTCACATCTCTCGTACATGCAAGAACCACAATACAACAAAATAAAATCAGAAATGTCCAAAGGAAGACGTTTGTATTTTTGGTTACCATGTACAAGAATTCAAATAATAAGGCAAATTCAACTAATTCAAATGAAAGGGGAAAAAAACTAACAAGTTCAAATGTCTTTTCTATAATGTCACAGCCTCATGAATGGAAATAAACACTGAAAACCACATGCACACCACAATTTAGGAACTTCATCATGCAATATGAGCTAGATAACAATTATCACTTTATAAGAGATATACCAGCCAAGTGCATGCTGTTTCAAAAGCTCCATGAACAATGGCTGTCAAACACTGCAACACAGCTGGCTTCAAATTTGGAGTCTCAAGGTATTCAAAGACACAACTGAAGGCACTTCTAGAACATGTAGATTCAGCGCTAACATTAAGGATGCCACCATCACAGTTGAAGCGTATTATTTCCAAGAAAGCCACAGCAAGAAGGTACGTCGCCTTAACACCTTACAAAGAAAAGGTAAACCTTATTTAAGATCAGAAAAATCAATCCTTTCAAGCTGTCAGCAAGAACTAAAAATGGATTAAAACTAGGTGATTGAAGATCAAAAGGCAACAAACCAGAACTATGGAAAACTGCACCCACAGGGCCACAAGACCAAGAAGGTCCACTGCAAACCTGAAATTGTAGACATTGCAGCTACTTCAACTCTGCCACCAAGAGCAGCACATAAAGCAGCTCTCTGTGCTGCAGCAGCTTTTTCATTTCCACTACCTCGACGACTATCAGGATTGTGAAGTGCATTCAGTTCCAATTCATCCTCAAGCCATTTCACTGAACTCACAACCTGCAGAAATGCACGAAATTATGAAGCCATAAACAGAAAAGAGAAGTATTAACAAGACAGTCATGCATACATTCTTACAACTTACATAATTTGGAACTGTGAGATGTTCAGATGACGATCATCAATCCAACTTATGTGGTTCCCTAAGAAATTCAAATCATGACATATATATGATATTACAGCAGAAGTCCATATGCAATGTGCTTCGAACAAATAGGGAAGGCTCTTCATAGGTTGGATCAAACAAAAATCTTGCAACTGGCAATAGGTGAGCTGCTGGTATGCAGGATATGACATAGAACTTTGGGAACTGGAGGTATAAAGACACATATACACACCACAGCTGGTGTGTTATTTGTAAAAGGCAATGTCATAGTGGTACGAAGAGAAATTTGCCAGAAAGAATGGTTTATGAGAGAAACCCTGAAAGGTAGAACTTGTGAGTCGGGAAAAAATCAAGTATATGGAGTGCACGTTCTGTTAGACCAGGACAACACAGATTCAGTATGGTGAGGGGCACACTTGATGTACAGATACAAAATTGAAATATGTTGACAACCACAAATATTGATCTTACTATTTTAGGGTTAGTAATTGAACAAGATGTGGAGATTGATGGAGAAAGAGAAACCACATAGAATTTATGTAAGTTAGACACAACACAGAGGTGAAGAGATAATTTTAGGGACAGTAAGGTCCACTTAAATTGAAAAGCAAATATTACCAAGTAGTAGGAAGATGGTGATGCTATGTATTCCGAGTTTTAGGAAGCAAGGTTGTACAATACAAGCATAGGTATGGGGGTTTGCAATAAATTTGATTTTGATACCGTATCATAGATCACCATCATATCACTTTTGTATCATGTGTATGATATGTTGTTACATTGTACAATATGCTACACTATGATACTGCATTACAACCTTGGAGTTTTTCATTTAGAAACAGAAAAAAGAGAACAAAAGTTACAAAACACACGAAGAACTTTATGGTACACTGTCATGTGTATCTTGCTGCTTTGAATGATACATGATGCAATACGCTACTTCAATAATATGTGCAGAAGATGCCTATGATAGCTCTATGGAAATACAAATCCCACATGACAGCTCTAAGGAAATACAAATCTCACATTTCAGATATATGGAAACTGCAAGAGTGAGCAATTGAGCAGGCTTGTAGGAGCTTCAGTGTGAAAATAAAAGAAGCTGGAGGATATGCAGTAAAAAAAGCCCAAGGCCTAGAAAGTGTTGGAAGAAAACCATAATATACGATACTGTCCTATTTATTGATAAGTGTGGATATGGCCTTAGATAGAGCAGAACAGATCGAAGAACTGTTGCAGCAAATCCCAGGTTGTGCATGGTGCACTTCAAATATAAAACAACGAAACTACAAAAGGACAATAACTTCGGCTAATACTTGACTGTAACATCTCTGTAGAATCAGCAAATATGATAGCATTTTGATACAGTAACCATGGAAAATATTGGCACAGACAACTAAACTAATGAATAAAGACTACATATAGTTCAAAGCAGAAATTTTTTAAACAAAAGCAACATTTATCTGCTGCTATATTCCACAAAACTGTCCATGGTAGAGATGGACAAAAGTATTCTGACCCTTTTTCAGAAAATGGAACAAAAATGGGTCACTCAATGTTGACGAGGTCCACTTCTGGACTGCTTTAGACTGACTTCTGATTGATTTAGCTGTGAGCTTTGTCAGACTCTGGAACCAGCGGGCCAACATCCTGCCAAGAAAGCATGAATGCAACTAGTGCTTAGGCATGCTCCTTAACGTAGGCATGCAAGAACATGGCCAGGACAAACTACTGGGTTACCAGCACATCCAACAGAACAGTAAAAGCCCCACCAAGTGAAATCCTACAGCCGCCACCAGAGGTAAGAGCAACTTTTGTTGGCTAAATTTATAGCTCCCCTTAGCTATCAAGTCAATTTAGGCTATCTTACTTGATTGACAACCTGTAGACAGTTCTTTGCAAATGCACCGTATATAAATTAAGGTGTGGTTTATATTTGACAATCAACATAAAAAAAAATTACTACATTAAGGAGAACAGAAGCTAATACCTTTCTTGGCAATAACACCTATCAAGTTCACCACCATATATGCATATGGTAGTAATCCACTATTGATCACAAAGCAATATGCCATGAAAATGTGATATACAAGTAATCCTGGTGTACTATTGGTCTTCCTGTTACAGGCTTACAGTCGAAGATATGGCATGCAACAAATGCGAACAATGTTTTATTGCTTACAGTTAACAGATCAAGAAAAACAACTTAAATCCAAGATGACATGCAAGACCTGAGGTAAGAAAATGACTAAAAGTATGACTTACCAGGGGCGGTGTTCCTTGGGCAATACGCTGAACAGCCACAGACCATTGGTCATTCCACATGTAAGGCCCTGAAACCGCTTGAAGGGCAAGTGCACCCAAGCTTCCTGAACTATTCAATGTTGCGGATATGGGCTTTGCTTGAACTAGATTTTTCTGGATTGGAGGAGCCAAACCAAACAAGACAATATAGAACCACAAATTGCGAAACAACTTCAACAGTGAAGGCTCTACATCTTGGGTAGGATCAAAGTCGGAGCAAGTTTCTGCCACAGCAGGAAGTATAGGACCAAGGAAGTCACCCCCACTCCTGTAATGTAGCAGAACATCCATTAAATATGAATTATGTCGCAGTCAGAATAGTAGATGTAAAGAAAAGGTGGATATAGTTCATATGATAAGAATGTTTGCATACTATAAAATTCCAAACAAAAGCACATACAGCACCCAATCCAACCGATTCATACAATAAGCCAAACTAGCACCCAGTAGGTTCTGTATCATATCAATATACTGAACTTACTTTCCACTTTTTGATTCTGCAGACAGCCCAACATCAGAGCATAAAACTAATAGGCACTTTCGATAATCTGATCTCAATTTAGCATTTGTAAGGCCTCTAGCTATCAAAAGGAAACCTGCAGGGAGTGTCTAAAACAGAATCAACTTATTAGCATCACACTGTTCAATCATGAAAGTCCTGCAATTTTACAAGGTATATTACTAGAAACATCACAGACCTCCTCACGTTCTTTGGTGGCTTCTGGAGCCAGTGGTTGGGTATCTGCAGAAGTGGCAGCTGAAACCTTATTTAGATAGCTTCTTGTCATCAACACAACAGTCTCACGGTACGATTTCTCAAAACCCAAACTTGCCATCCTAGACACTGCATCTAACAGCTGTAAAATATCGTCACAGAGAAATGGTCAGAAGAGACGAACATATCCATAAAAAAATTTTGGAGAGTAGATACAAAGCCATGAACCAAGAAAAGATGGTAAGGCGTTATAAGACTACATGTACTTCGATGAGAAACAAGTTTTCTTACTTGTAAGCGCAACTTGCTAGGAACAGAAGCATCACCCTCTTGCAAGCTTTCAATAAATAGTGGAAGTATCATATCTACAACTTCACACTTATTAACACAAAAGCTCAAGTTACCCAGAAAACGTATGACATTAAGTTGCACAATGGGGAAAGCCTGATTTTCCTTCTCGTCCTGTAAAATGGGGAAAAAAAGATGCATGTAGTGACTTCTAACTTTACACAAATGGAAATGAAACTACAACAGAAAATGGCATGTATTAAAGGCAAGCAGAAAGATAAAGCATAAGTAATTTCCAAAAAAAAAGAATATCAGTAATTTTGAAGGCGCCATCATTCCATAGTGACACAACATATTGGACAGCAAGTAGTTTGAAGTTTGAACAACAATCTGCAGTACTGATTCCACAATGTATCATTGGAATTGGAATATAATTACATGGTACAAACAATATAGTTTATAGATTATCAAGCATGTACAAAATTCACAACCAAAATCATGAATGCATAAAATGTGCATAAATGCATCAACATATGCAAGAACGAATAAATGACTCAATACATGCACAAAAGACATGCAATTTTGCACTCAGGTTGTTAGCTCACCTGGCAGGGCTCTGGACTCATGTGATGGCTACCAGTGAGTATGAATCTCAGGGCATGCACACTAGCTTTGGCTACTAGTTGTAACAGAATAAGGCATGATATTTGAATGGAGATTCACACAAGAAAACTATGAATTTAAGCTCTCAATCAAACAAGATGAATTGATCGTGAAGGAAAAGTTGTGCTTAGATCATTCCATTAGTTAAAAGGGTGAGCATGAGCTTCTTCCTGAGGCTCACCAAATAATTAAATAAGTCAAAACTGAGCATCTTCTTTTGTTGAAATATGCTAAATAAAGCTTGCTAAGGATCAAATGAACTTTCCCAGTTGACTACTTCCCTCTTTTATCCCTTAGAAGCTGTTGTTACTTGTAAGCATATTAGAGTCTTCTTATACTTTCTTGCTTTCTAAATCACAAAATAAGAAGCCCCACCCAAGAGGTCCTGGCATCCACACCCCCCCCCCCCCCATATTGATGATTTTTTACAGTACAGAAAGATTGATCAGGGATTGCCTTGGTTATGCTTAGGTTGCACGAACTTGATTAAGGATGCTCACGCTTTGAGCCAGCCTGTTTTAAAATGAACCACAGATGATCTAGTCAGGATCCACCACAGTTTGGCTCATGTGCACCACTTGGAGTTGGATTGCACATTTTGATGACAAAGTTGCTATTTAGATCGTTTTCTCACTTCAGGGAAAATGTTTCAACATTTGAGACCTACTACATGCCATTTCTCCAAAAGGGACTTGTATTTTGACCCATGAAATCAAGATACTGGGATTGGCGAATCTATTCATGATTTTCTGAAAACAGCCAAGATATATTTGAACTCCCTTCACTTGCTGAAGGGCATCTCGAATTTGTTTATTATATTATGGTCAATCCTTGCTTAACCTGGGAATTAACTAACTTTTCACACCAAAGGAGCATTCACAGACAGTACTGCAGAACATGTATGATCTCCTTCTAAAATATCTAACCAACTTATCCAGTTTCCTGCATAAGCACCACCAAGTAAAATGCTAGTTTAACAGCACTGCACTCTCTAACTTTTGCTATCTGTGGTCACGTTTAAGCACCAACTATGAAGGAATATCTACAAAGCAAGAAAATAGGTTATGGAAAAGGCTCAGCTCTACTAATATCGATATCATTTTCAATGTTTTCAGATGCTCCTGAAAATGTGTGCAATTTCACAGTCCATTGTCCGTATTTTCACCTGAAAAAAGAGATATATGGTAACCTAGTCAAGAGAGTGATCCTCATTTTGCTAAACAGAATCTAATCTAGCAAGAAGCCTTCATCCTTAAAACTCCTAACCATATTAAGCCACTTTGAGGCAGCAAGGGCACTGATATGCCCTTAAACTTCAGTACAGACTACCATCACCACAAACACCAAGTACACTATTTTCCGAAAGATCTTAATTCAAGAGGCAAAACATGGGTTCTTACCTTTGCAAGTAAACTTGTTTGGTAAGAGAAGGGATCGTCAGTCAGATGAAATGTCTCCTAAATGCTAAATGAATAATAAAACTATTCTAGCAAAGTACGCATTTGCTGTTCGGGCAACATTATACCCCTTACCACATAACTTATGAAGAATCATGCAATGATTATAAAGTAATCAAGAGGACCAAAGATACCTGCTCCTCGTAGTCCTTTCTGTCACGTAAACTTGCAGCCAGTGCCATGATGAACGACTCCACGGGGGCCTTGTCCTTGTTCCAACAACACTCGATGATCTCGCAGCACGTTTTAGTCACACTATCAAACATTGCGTCCTGAATTCCCTCCATAGTGTCACCCTGTAGTTTAAAGGTACGGTCAAGGTACGCACCAAATAATCACCACAGCAAGTAACTCGAGTGGTATCTCACCAAAGAAGGCACCGTCGTGCAAACCGTCTGCACCAGCGTTTTCAGGCGAAGCAACAATATCCGCAACACCTGCCCACCCCGCGTAACAGCCACCTGGGCGACGCCACCGAGCAAAGAACTGAATAGTTCTTCGCAACTCTTGAGTTTCCGCCATGAAGACAGAACGCACGCGTCCGCGGCATCCAGGAGCAACGCAAGTGTTGCTCGAAGCAACGTCTTCGAAGTTTTCCCGTCGGAATCGAGAGAAAGGAGGCTCTTAGCCTGAACCCACGCTGCTGCTTGACAGACCGAGAGCTTCCTATTGATTCTCGCCTTCAGAGTCGAGCCATGGTCGCTCCAATCCCGTTTCCGGATCTGCAAAATCTCACTGGTTCCGCGTTATAATTCGAGAAGAAGAGCAGGAGGAGGAGGTTGAGACCAAGATTTTCGTCATTACCTTGAGGAACACCGGCAACGATTTGAGCTGCTTAGCGGCAACCATCCGCATCTGCTCCAGATGGCCGAGCTTCACAGGAACGAGATCAAGGACGTGCCCAAATAGTCGAAACAAGATTTGCTGCATATCCAATTCCTCGATCGACTCCTCCTCCAGCGCGATCATCTGCTGCTTCAGCACCGCAGCCCCGTCATTGAACCCTAACGGCATGGCGAGCTGATCCAGGCTGCTCCGTCCGGCAATGCTGCTTCCGTTCAATCTCAATCCCTTCGTACCGTCCTCGGAGTCATCCTCCTTATCCTTTCCCTTCGAGGACGTGCCTGAACTCTCCACGGACGAGCCACAATCTGACGGAGACGACACCGAACCGATCTCCCTCGGCGATTCCTGAACGGTGAACCCCTCGAGGAGGCTGCTGACTATCTCCTCCACGCCCGATTCCGAAACCGGCGGGCAGCTCTGCGATACGGAGATCAAGAACGCCCTGGCGATCGGGCTCTCAGTGGCGAAACGGAAAGAATTAACGACGATCGCCCCGAAGAAGGCGGCAATGTCGGTGGCAAGGGCAGGGGAGGCGTCAGAGGCCTTGGCTACGCGAGAGAAGAGGTCGGAGAAAAAGGAGGAGATGTCGTCGAGGGCGAAGCCAGGGGGCCAGAAGGAGTCGTGGAAGGAGACGGGGAGAGAGCGGAGGAAGTCGAGGAGAGAGGATCGGGGTCGAGGATCGGATTGCGACGGGCATTTGGAAAGGAAGCGGGCGACAGCGAGGATGGCGTGGAGCTGCCCGCGGCTGGCGCGGTAGCCGGCGGACGGGACGGGAGGAGGGCACCGGCTGCAGATCCAGGCAATCTTATCGGCGAAGGCATCGGGGTTCTGCGACACAAGGTCGCAGAGCTCCGTCAGGGCGTCCATGGCGGACTCTTCTTCCGGAATGGCGCTCCTTTCTTGCCCGTCTTCGTCTCGCACAAAGAGAGAGAGAGAGAGAGAGAGAGAGAGAGAGAGAGAGAGAGGCCTTTGTTAGCCCCACGGGGCCGGGAGAAATGTGTCAAAATCAAATATAAACGTGCGCCCCGCCTTAAGTGAGGACCACCGAGACGGGCATGACATGAATCCCTGAACTTCCTTTCGACCACCCAGTGCGCACCGCGCGCCCTCTGCTTCTGTTTCGCCACCTCAGTCTGTGTTCTTCTTCTCTGCACCAAACAGCGGCCAACGTGTCGCTTACCACGCGCTACTTATGATTACTAATATACGTGCATACATACAAAGCACATCAATCCATTCATTCTTATGGATCATTCTCAAACATTTTCAAAAAATTCCAAACTATTCATCAAATGAAATTAAATGGTTTTTGGTACTTTTTTTACAAGTATAATAAATGATTCAATATTATTTTCTTTTTTATTTAGAATCTCAATCATTGATTTTCAAAATCAAATGGTTGAGATTTGTAAAAAAAATAAAATACGAATTGATATATACATGAACTAATTTCTTTATATATGTATATATATATGATATTAAGAATAACAAGATCTTTTGACAAAGATGAAAGAAGGTACTTTTAGAGTGCCGATTATCCATCAAGAAAATCAGACGGTAATCACGATGAAATATGTCCACCGAGTGAATGTTATTGTTATATATGTATATAAAAGGATAAAGAGAAGATCAAGTAGCAGATGATGGGTGGTAGTGGTGGTTGATGGTACAAAAGCGGAGGAAGGTGGGTGAGAACGATTGAATTAGTAGAAGATGGTGATTGCCGGAGTTTTATATTATGACATGCCAGTTTTGAATATCATTGATCATGTTTTTTCTTTTTTAACTTGAGAGAGAGAGAGAGATGAAATACAAGAAAAACTTTTTCTTTTTCACTTTCAAGGGAATCAAGGAATGCGTCGTTCTTTCATGAATGAGAGATTTAATTTCATAATAGAACTAGGTTCAGATAATGTCCTTTAACGATGATTAAACTAAAGTAGAGCATCCTAAACATAAGTTCAATATAAACAACTACAGGTCAGAAGCTTTTTATCTTAGAATCTTAAGCCCGTTACGAACTTTAATTTAATTCATATGCATGATTTATCTTTGATGTAGTTTATGTTGAGTTAACTACTAGCATGGCATCGAGTTATACGAAAAATCCATGTAATCAACCATATTTAGTATGAGAAAAGAATCCGTTGATGTTGTTGCATGATCTCCCTCTCGTTATATTTTCCTGGGTCTCATTAGACAAATTTAATTCTTGCATGAAAGGTTGTTTTTTCATGGTGATAATGAGTGCATTTAGAGATGGCCGTTATCGACCTGGTCCGGTGGGTCGAGCCGGAATTTCACCTCACTGATCTGAAGCAGAACCAGAACTTAAAGGATTTTAACCATCTTTTGGTTCCAGTTGGAAAGTACCATCTTTATTTCATGAGTTTTCAAGTCAAACAAGAACCAAGCTGAAACTGGACCTGAATCTGAAATCGATGGAGTGAAACTAATGGAGGGCCAGTTCTGTTCAAATTCCAAGTTCCAGTAAAACCAAAACCGGCGGTTTTGAACCACCAATCCCAGGTTACTTAGAACCGGCAAGGTCTAGTTGTAAATCCAAAATTCAATGACATATTCCGGTTGTCTCTATGCTTATTACGGCTGTTAAATGACATATTCCGGTTTTCTTTTTTCTAATAATACATTTGATAAGGGTCTGCCTATCACCAATTGCCCTTGGAAAAAAAATCCTTTCAAAAAAAAAATCCAGAAAAAGGAGAGAACACCTTCATTCATAGGAGAAGAAGTGATGATTCTTGCCATTGCTTTAGTGTTCTAGTCCGAATGCTGCTGGTACGGAGTTCGACTCTCAAAGTGTGCATGTGTGAGTGTGATTTAGGTTTTGGTCTCCTCTTGGCATAAAAACATTTTTGATAATAAAAAAATTACCAAAAAACACAAATAAAAGATGTATTCATAAAAAAAGCAAAATAAATGAACATTTTTTATAATAAAAAAGTACCAAAAAATACAAATAAAAGATGTATTCATAAAAAAACAAAAGAAATGAATTTTTTATAATAAAAAACATTACCAACAAATATAAATAAAAGATGTATTCATAAAAAAAGCAAAAGAAATGAAATTAAAACCAATGCTGTAAAGCCTACTGTATCACATCAACAACCTTTCACTAATGACAATCTCTATCGTAACTTGTTTCTTTGTGTCATAACTCACAAGACACCCTATAACAATTATTTGGTTTATTTTTTAATTTCCTTAAAGTATGCCAAAAATACATTAAAATGGACATTTTAGCGGTGGCAAATTGGATCAATGGATTGGGTTTAGGTCTGGTCAAAAGTAGATTTAACCCAAATTGCACCTGGTTGGGTACACCTTGACCCTCTTATATATATATATATATATATATATATATATATATATATATATATATATATATATATATATATATATATATATATATATATATATATAGGTTTCCGGCCACTTTTTGCCGGCCGAAACTCGACTACGGTGCCTAAATCCCCATATGACAGATTTTTTGGGGTCAAGTCCAGTCAAGTTGTCATGTGGAGTTCAAAATTGCAAAAAGTGGCCTGTGCATACACCTAAGATTTTCAAAGTTTATCATGGGAAAATTGGAACTGTGATAAAGAAAGCAACGGATTCGAGCAAATATGCAATACAGCAGATCTTTTATTCGATGATCTGCCAATGCAAGTACTTATGGAACCAAAGCCAACCTCAGTCCTCCAAAATAGTGTACCCCATCTCAAGCCCTTTAGGCACAAGGAGAGTTCCTTAGTTTGAACAGCAACTTATAGCTAGACAGAACAATGATAAAATCAAGGAACAGCCATTGAGTGACCATACTTTGTTGGAAGAAATTGCTCAAAGAGAACCTTCATGAGGTCAAGGCCCTGCCTAACTCGTTGCAAATTCCGGGAGTGGCTTCCGGCTGTTTTCACGGAACCTCGCCGAATGTCATAATCCAAAACTTCTTTCAATGTGTCAAACTGTTTCGATGCTTGGAGCATATCTTGTACACATTCAATTGCATACTTCATGTAAAATACACCTAAGTAACAATTCAAAATGATGCCAATATGCGGGCATGATGTGATTTTTCTTGGGAGGCCGAAGCTATATGCATGCTTTGGGTATCGAACTCTTGACCTTTAACTTGTGAGTTTATGTTAAAATCAAGCAACCAAAAACAAAATGATCACTGTTTCATGAAATTAACTGCGATTTTGTGAAGATATTCAAAAGATTTAACCATTATAATCATTCATTTCTTAGAACTTTTGTTCTTGAGATTTTCCGAATGAAACTTATTCATAACAAACATTGATGGGCCTTTTTAGCTTGGAAGGATGACAACAGTGAAAGACATGTATATATACCTTGGCGATAAAATCAATCTCACCAGACTTGAAAGCAACCCCCAAGTTTCCAAAGAGGACAGAGAGCTCAGAGCAAGTTTCTACCAAGGGCCTCAAGCAGAGGTCGCCGGAGAGACCGCCGGTGTTGATGGACTTGGAGAGACGTTCTAACGGGAGTCTCCAACAGTGCTTCAACTCATCACCTCGGTGATTGCTGGAGTTTGCAGCAGAAAGTGATCTGGCTCGGGAAGATCTGTAGAGAAAGAAGGAAAAGAAAAAGTGGGTGATTGTACACGGTTTCTCTCATACGGGTTACTCACGAAGGATGTTCTCTATTTGTATTTTCTCTCATTATTTTTCATTATATTCTTTGTATAGTTTTTATAGACAGCTTCATCTTCCTGGTTTTTAGGCTTTCTGTTACAAGTTGTTTCGCTTCATACGTGATTTGAAGTTGGATATAGCCAACAAACTGATTGGCATTTATTGTGACAACAATGCAACAATTACTCTAATTAAGAGTGGAGCTGATAACGCAAACAATAACCATATAATTGTTAAATACCACTATGCTCATGATATTGGTTATGAGAAAAAAATATCTATCTCATACATGACAACTTATGATATGTTGACAGACCCCTTAACTAAAGTTATAACATAAGATTTTTTCTCAAAGCATGTTACAAACATGGGTTTGAAATATGTTTGATTGTTGCATAAATAAGAAACAACACAACGGATAATGATTGCAATAACAATCATGCATGACATAACTTAGAAAACCCCACAAAAGTGGGAGGTAAAACCGGTATGTAAAGATACTTGGCTCGAATGGTTAATAGGAAATGTAACACAAAATGGTCATTCTTAGGCTATAAAGCGTTATATGAGAAAAAAGAAATGGTAATGTTACAAGAATTAAACCAAAAATGTTACAGACACAGAAAAGCTTATAACCGAAAATCCAGATATAAAAACTAGGAAGATGAAGCCATCTATAAATACCGTATAAAGAATATAGTGAAAATTACTGAGAGGTTTTCCGCTACAAGTTGTTATGTGTTTGTAACGCTTTTTGTTTAATTCTTATTACATTACAGTTTATTTTTTCTTATGTAACTTTTTATAGCCTGAGAATGATCAATGACTCGATGATGGCCAAGAGTGGAGCGGCAGCAGGACTACTGTTTGGAGTTATATGTACCCCATGGTGATTGCTCAGATGCTTCTCTGCTGCATCTATGGTTTAGGGGGGAGAACTTATATGGCATAAGGGGAATCTTGGAATAAAGTTAATGAGAGGTAGCACTCCACGGCCGCGCAATGACACATACACTTCGGCCGTTCCCATTGAATGAAAATGGACGGCAATGGCGGGGCCGAAAGCTCTGTTTGTGCTTTCACTTTCGTCCTCCTTTTTGAGGGGTCTGCCATTTGGATTCCTTCCCCTCGAAATGCAGCCATGCTTTAACGGTCAAAATTTAAATAACGGTAGAGAGGGTCTCGCTGAGAAGTTTGTGGGCGAGTGGGCCTCATATATTATTCTTTTAGAGTACTAAGAATGGAAGGCCACAAATGAATATGTGATACATGATAAACATAGTATAGATATAGTATTTTCACCATTCACGTTTCACGTCCTTTTGAAACTCATCCAGCTTCCACAACCAATTGGTCACCTGACTGGAGTGGCGACACACAAGTTCAATGTCATGAGTTCGATACCTGTCGTGCATCTGTTTTCGGCTCACAAATATCAAGATTCGAGATGAGTCTTTCTTGCTCAAGGTCACCTATGGATAAGACCTGTTGAAGTTGTAGAAAGAAAATGATAAAACATGATCTTACTCTTTTTTAGGTACTAATACAACAAGATATCAAGCATAACTAAGAATCTACCTCGTCAATCGAGCCTAGTGTGAATAAGAGAATCTATATTGTACAAAAGCAACTCTTTTCTTGGGAGGATCAGTGGTGGTCCTCAATTTGAGTATACATCTTATACATACTCATCTACTTGGGCTGTGCCTACCTCCCTCTTGCTAATCCACAAAAAGAAGAATGGCGGCAGTTTCCCCGAATCTTCTCAGGTAGACCGCATGCAAGTCGACCCGTTGCCGAGAAAAATACTTGCAACACCAGCCATATGTGTCCACTTTATCTACCTCCTCAAGAGGCTGAGCATTCAAGCATATGGTCTGACCTCAGTTCTTAAGTTCAATATCATTGACCCAGAGGGCCACTCCAGTCCGAGAGCCCACTCGTAGCTGGTGTCCTGCATGAGCAATTTAGAGAATTGTTGTAGGAAAGTTCTTCTTGCAGACGATATATAGCACGTCAAGATTGTCACTCGCTAAACTTCAATTACATAAGTTCATCCAACTGCCTGAACCCTGCTGGCCTCTTGTTCATTCTATGAGGAGGCACATGCGCTATCGAACTCACCACCTTCAACTTGTGACTCAAACCCCTACCCCGATGAGCTATTTCTCTCTGTTCTCCACTGAATTTTTTATGCACAGTATATGCATGTCATGTGCAGCTTATATTATAGTTTTAACTAGGGTTCATTGGCTCTATTTTTGTGGTTTTCAGTTCATTGATTACTTGGCTTTTTGGAATAAAGAGATACTAATAAACACACCATGTTATCAGACTTGATGCCTCCTGCCAATCGAACTCATGACCTTCATCTTGTTGAAGTTTCTTATATCGAAAACTCCGTCTTTCCATAAATTCTATAATCAAAACCAGAAACTCGTTTTGGGTAGATCCACCAAATTTGGAAGTACGTTAGTACACACACCTCTCTTTTTTCACTAGCCAACGGAGAGACGGGAAAGAATATGAGAATGCACACACACAAGAATCATATTAAGTTGCGTTGGCATCATTACATAAACTACTTTCTGGATAGTAAATGCTGTAGGGAGGCACATCAATATGACAAGCACAGCAACTCTTATATATGACGGGTAGGAAACAAAGAATTGTTTGGAAGTTGGAACCAATGTTACAGCTAGATGATACAAGAAAGTAAACAATAAAATTCCACGCCTCCCATCGATGCCTATTCCGTCCCGGCAATCTTTTTCTTCAGTTCCTCGACATCTTCTGCTAACTCTTTTCTGCTTGACTGATGAACATAAAATCATGTTAGTAGATTCGATACTAAGAAAAGATCAAAGATGCTTGAATCCACTCTTAGACAGATTTCTGCATGGTTAACAACAATAGGTTTAATCTATGCTTACCTTGAACAAAAGGTACCGGTACACAAACCATCCAGTGTATCCAAGTCCAACAAGCTCCAGAACTTTAGGAAGCTGGATATTTAAAGTAAATACAATTAGTTCTCTTGTAGATTTGTACAAAACAGTTTCCTCGCAAAGAAAACCAATATACCAGTGGGACTGAGTTGACTGCGCCGACAACAACAGAGGACAGCCAGACGGCCACTATGGCACCGCCTCCATAGAGCAATACTGTTGATTTGTTCTCAAGGCCGTCCCACTGTTGAAAGAGTGAAGTTAGACATGGATATAAGATGAACAGAAAGCTAAACCAACGTATAAGACACACAGGCATGAGATGATCGTTACCTTCTCCTTCAAGTCAGAAAAGAGTTCCTCCACCTGGACAGAACTTGATGTCTCCTCTGTAGACGAAGCTCGAATAGGAAGGGGGGCAAACCTTTGGGATCCTGTAAGAAGATGCAAAGAGTTGTTTAGTGTGTACAATGTTGCAAAAGTTTGATATAAATCAGACTGAAAACAAAGAACTGCATTCCTGTCATAGAAGTTTCAAAGAATGTGTCTTGGTTTGCATTGCAGGCATATGTATAATATCGAGAGAGAAGAAGAAGAAGAAGAAGAAGAGTGATATATGCTATGATTGGAAATAAAAGTTTGTGATGAATCTCAGAATATGGCTGCACTCTTTTGACCACTATTATTAACTTTCCGGTTTCAAGGTCTAAGCAACTAGCCTTGCTTCAAAAATTGGAAGCCAAACTTCTTAGAGGAGAACGGTGGAGGATCTGAATGAATCTCTCTTTTTTTATCAAAGATGTGCAACTCCTTTCTCATAAATGTACAACTTCTTGAAGCAAACACACACACAAAAATCCCTCTGTATGAGAGACGTGAATTTGGCTATTAAGTTTCACCAGCTGCATGAGACAATTCTCAAACTCTTCCACCTTAACAGGGGCATTCCTTGTGCTAGGTAATCAGAGGTGCCGCTCTTTTGCAGAGAAACTAAGAAACCAGTGGATGTACATGAAAGTTGCCTCCAACTTCCTCACTCATTTATCTCTTTGTTTGGATTAGACGCTGAAGTGGATTGTGATAGGCACGAAGTTTGCAGTCACACCTCAAATAGTGAATCGATTAATGGTGATTGGGTAGTGAAGGAATAGTTTTAATTCATCTAGCATTTTCTTCATATATTCGCTTGCAATTTTTCTACCTATAATGCTGAGTGATTATTTTCAAAAACAATTATTATTTTTCTTATGAAAATGTCCACTATCTAAAATGCAATCATGATCGCCACTTACAGTCTAGTTTTTGTGCTTCGTATCCTGCACCTCACTTCAAGTTTCTCACATTCAGCTTGTTTGCCTAGTTTTAGTAACACCTTCAACACCCGAAAGAAAGTTGATCGACAATCAGAGCAGCAGACGAGCCAAGACAGTTACGGCTAAGACAAAAGAAAATCCTCCATTGTGAATGCTGGAAAATGCTCTAGAAATTAGTTCCACCAACCGTAAAAATATAACAATGTAGATCACTTAGGCTGAGGTTGTGTGAAGAATCTGGAGTCACAGTGGTGCAAGAACCAACGCAATGGAAGGAAAATGAAAAATATGGACTGACAACTAAAACTACAACGAAATGGCACAAAAGACAAGTTCTCGTCATTTTGCAACAATTATAGGATAGTAGTTTGCTCCTTACTTCAATAAGCCATGCACACAGAAATGTCTTTGCTGATCCAGAAAGTGATGACATAGACAGGAAATCCTTGTAGTTGGTTTCTGTAGTGAACCCCAAGCCTCACCCGGGTGCCTATGCAGAAGCAAGTGCAAGGACATTTTGTTTGTCCATGTTCAGGACCTGCTGCAGGTGGCTTGCGAGTGCTAGGCAGAGCACTAGAATTCAAGGCACAAGCAAAGCACGTCGCTCCATTCTCTATTTATGAGGTTCCCTCTCAACAAAGAAAAGATTAGTTGGAAATGAGGGAAGGGGTATCAGCATACCCACCTGAAGATAAGATGTGACAGTTGGGTTGAGAGAAGACAATTACCGTATAGTGTAGACAAATGGTCATTACCTTATTTAATTACGAGACTCCAACAAATCAACTATAAGGTAGGTAGGTAGGTTAGTTGGTTGGTTGGGTGTGAGTGAGTGAGTTTGCAGTTAGAGACTCTATCCTATTCCATGAGCAACGTCAACTCCATGAGGGATCAGCTAAACAACCCTACTCAAACTAAGAGAAGTATGCTTTTGTGTTGCCAGGCATTGTAATTGCCATCTCAGGTTTCAGCAAGCATGGCAGGCAACCTAACCCAGTGTCCATGTTCTATTGTCCACCAAGAATCAAGAAGTTGGCAAAACTTTTCCTTCTTTGCTTTTATCACATGGTTGGTTTAAAGAAATGCCTTTGAAACATGTAGAGACAATAATGCAGTTATACCAGAACTGAAGTTCCAGAACTTCCATTGTTTAATTAAATCTCAATATTGAGATACAAAATATCGAGCAAAGAATATAATTATATCCTATCGATCTGAATAAAAGGTTTCATTACAGATACAACAATAATCTCTGGTCACAAGATGCAGTCCATGTGCATTCCTTTTGTTTTATGTCTTCATTATGTTTGACTTTCAGCACTGCATTAGCACAGGTGAAGTTGAGAGACCATAAAGCGAGGTTTAGTTTGGAAAAGGAATATCAATGAAAAAGGTCAGAACAATGGCCAACTCTTCAAGCATTTGCTTAGCTATGGAACTGATTACCAAAGGTCCTTTTAGGATGACGGACAAGAATGTAGATTCAAGTTCCCCTACTGGATAACATGCTAGTGGGACTAAGAACGAGCATGTTAATCTAGTTTTCGAAATTAGTCAGAATTGCTCCTTCTCCATTGTGATCTCTACGATGATTGATCAATATTGCTAGCGAACAGTTACTGAAGAACTTTCTCTTTGCCTATCACACACACACATACACATACATATATGTAAATCATAACATAATCATACATGTATCTCCTACACGAAAAGAGACCTCCACGGGTTCTTTTATAACTTAGCAGTTGGGTAGAATCTACGTGAGGCCTTTCCCTATAGCAAAGTGAAACCTCAGTCCCATTTTCACTAACTGATTCATGGACTTCGGTAATCCTCTGCATAACTCATACGCACAATTTTAGGCAAATCACACACTTGCTCACCTATCTTGCATATAGATTCCATAACGAGGAAGATTGCAATATGAAAGAAGGCCAAAAATATATCACATATGATGATTTAGACAACATTATAGATGATTCGGGTAGCATCACCAATAACGACGAACATATAAGGCAAAAGGGATGCTGATATGAGATAAGAACAAAGATATATGCATTCGTCCAAATAGCAAGCCTTCTGAGTTACAACAGATAAATGCCTTGGAAAATTGGAAGAAAGGGAGGATTGCTAGAAAATAGAAACCAACTTGAATACCATTCATGAATCTCTTCGAAAAAGAATAACCACTCACGAATCTAACCACAGAAAACCATAAACTGGAGAAAAAAACAAGAAGATTTTACCTTGCACTACCGAAAAGCATGATTCTGAAAAGCCCATTTAATATGACTCAGAGTTGGTGGGGGGGAGAGAGAGAGAGAGAGAGAACCTGAGGCAGCAGGGTTGAGAGAGATGGAGGGGCGGGAGAGGAAGGCACTGTGGGGGAGTTGAGGCCGAGCTGAAGAGGAGGAGGAAGAACCGGTAGGGAATCGAGCCGTGAGAAGGGCAGAGGAAGCCCCTGCATAGATGGTCGCCATTACTGCCTCTCTCTGTCTCTCTCTCTGCTGAGCGTTATCGGCTTTCACCCTCCAGCAGCACCAGACATCTTCAAACAAAGAAGATAACACTCAACCCCTCACCAAGATAACACGTGGCAGAGGAAAAGGTTCTGATTGGACGATCGTCTATCCAGTATCTACTCCAACTCTATTCAGGTCTTCGAAAGCTTTGTATGTTATGTTGTGTGGTTCACAGACCCCAACCTGGGGGATGTTTATAAATCATACATTATATGTTCAAAAATATCATCTTCTTTTATATTTTATCGCTTATGAATCAAACATGATATTTTTATACTTAAATGTACATTTATGAATTACAAAAGTTCTTTAAAAACGCTCAAGAATATGGTTATTTAGAAAAATATAAACATATCTTGTGCATACACTATGCTTGTAATATAAATGCAATATTGCACCATTATCCAAACTTATGGTTGACCTTATTTAGAGAAGAATAAAATAATATGAGAAGATGCTGTGACTAAGATGTTGGAATTGATGGTTGGTCATAATGAGAAAAGACCTCATAAATAATGAGGTTATTAGAAACAAATTGAGAGGGGTACTCATATATGATAAAAATAAGAAAAATCATTTAAAATAGTTTGAACACATACAAATAGATAATAAAAGGGAACTCTTATAAACTGGTACGAGAAATTTGATTGTGAAAATGTTAAATGATGAAGAAAAGAACTAAAAAAGTGTTGAAAGAAAACAACAAAGAATAATATAGTTTATGTTGAGTTAACTCTTAGTATGGCACATGAGTTCATGTACTGATGTTTGCATTACCTAAACTAATCCTTTCACCTTCAAATTATTTTTCTTTAATGTTTGGTAAACCTTGTTAGGTTTTAAAAAGAATAAATTTCTCTCTTATAATGAATTCACCATGCATTACTTGATATCAGTGATGGATCTACATGGAAGGGTGAAGGGGCAGCCGCCCCCTTGAAATTTTGAATATTTATAATAAAACCTACGTTTTACCGTTAATGCTTCGCCCTCCTAATACGATGAAATATATATATCGTCCCTCCAACATTATTTTCTAGATCCACCACTGCAGTTGATATAATGTTTATTGTTTTGTCAAAAGGTTCTCAAAGGCACTCAGGGCGATAGCCCACCTGACAGAGCTCTTGACTTAAGGTTGATCACGAATTCGACTCTCAAGGGGTGCATACCCAACTTCGGCCTCTCGTTGTAAATTAGGAAGAAAAAACTTCTTTCCGTCACCTTATAACTCATAAGAAGATGCACTACTAGTTTCACAAACTCCCATTTACAGTATATTTGTGTATCATCGTTTACTCATTTCTCTGTCATTTCTTAATTATCTCTGTTCAGATATTTCATTAGTTTGATAATGATCGAGTGACATTGCTTTTTGCCATGGAACCAAGAAATCAGTTAGATAATGTAAACGTTATGAGCAAACTGGAACCTAACAGTGGTGGATCTACACTAAGCCAAGGTGGGGTGACCGCCGCACCCAAAACTCAAAAAGTGAACGAAAAACACGATTGAATCTACGATACGAATGTATAGCTCGCCCCACTCACG
Organism: Brasenia schreberi; assembly: GCA_036023115.1. Taxonomy (NCBI): domain Eukaryota; kingdom Viridiplantae; phylum Streptophyta; class Magnoliopsida; order Nymphaeales; family Cabombaceae; genus Brasenia; species Brasenia schreberi. The sequence goes on from JAYKKT010000063.1 coordinate 6,025,211, forward strand.
GCCTATTCATCCCACCCTATACATAATTGAATGAAAAACAAAGGTAGTTTGAGCAAGAAGTGGAAGAATGAAGAAAATAAATAAATAAACAAAGTTTAACACACATGTGCGCATGCACACACATATATATAAAGAGAGAAAGACAGAGTGGGAGTACTATACAGCCTCCTATGATAGACATTGTTTGGTCATTATCAGCATTCATAGAATCAATTTGATTATGGTGATCAAGGCACCCATCTCACTTTGCATTTAATGTACTCATATATATTAAATGTCATTGATTCTCGGTATCGATATTGACTATGACTCGATATTTATTGCATATATAACAAAGATCATCTAGTAGAATACGACATGAGAGAGTCTCTAGCAACTTTTATATATATATATATATATATATATATATATATATATATATATATATAACGTAAGAAATACATGTGTGTAATACAGGCATTTTATGTTGTTTGACAAATTGCACCATATTATCCATGGGAGGAGCACATATGAAAGATTAAAATTTGACTCCCAAGATGCTGTAGCAATGAGAAGTTAAGAATGACGTCAACTTTCAAGTGTTCCTGTAACTTTCGTTCATAGGAAACTGTCTCCTTTTAATTTGCATCACAAATGGATCTAGATCTGGATCATCCAAGTAGACTTGGGTCCGTTGTATTGAATGTATATCCTCAATTTTTTTCTGCTTAGTAATGAAGCAGCAATGACAATTATTTTTTTTATTGGTTGAAAAATGTATTTTAGTGCTCATCCAGTATTGATTGTGTAGCTTAGAGGTTCTTTAAGTTAAAAGGTTATTGGTTCAACAGGTCGGGTCACTTCATGTTCATGCTATTCTTTTTTGGGGAGGTCATTTCCTTTAAGCCGATATCCGACCTGATTCGGTTCGAGTCAACCTGACAATTGGCCCCAATACGCACGTGCATGCACACATATGCGTATATACTATAAATACATAAGAAACATATTGTTACGTAAATATATGTATATTTTATGCAAATTTATATGTATAAGATATACATATGTTGTGCAATCCGGCCCAGACACGATCCGGGGTATCTAGACCTGATTCCTACCTGGACTTTTCGGCTTGAAAAGCGACCCATACTTACTGTCAGGGGTGAGCATTATTCGGATATAACTGAATAATTGAACCGAACAGAATTTCTATTCTGGTTCGATTCTACTAAAATTCAGTTTTGGTTTGGTTTGAACTTAAAAAGTAATGGTTATTCGGTTTGGTTCGGTTTTCAAGGTTTAGAAACCCAATATATATGTTTACATGTATATGTATATATATGTGTATATGTTTATATATTTACATATATACATGTATATGCACATATATAAATATGTACACATATCAATATATATATATATATGTGTATATAGTATTATATGTACATACATATATGCACATATATACATATACCTACACATACTTATATATAATACATATATTGATATGTATATATACATATACATATATATATATATATGTATATGTATATATACATATCAATATATGTATATATATATATATGTATATATATATATACATATATTGATATGTATATATACATATACATATATATATATATATACATATATATATATACATATATATATATATATATACATATATATATATATATATAGAGAGAGAGAGAGAGAATTCAGTCATAGAAGGTAAACCAAATAAGAGAATTGAATCGAACCGAAATATTCGGTTGGGTTCGAGTACCTACACAATTTGGTTCGGGTTTGATTTTCAGAATCAAAGGAAGTTAGGTTTTGGTTTTTTAACCAATTGATGCACACCCCTACCTACTATACAATGGTTCTGCTAGCTGCTAGCTAGGTTTTTGTGCTATTTTCGTGTTGGACCTAAAACACGATTCCTATTCCCTTGAACACCTAATACAGTTTCTGTTTTAAGGAAGGGGTTCTCTTTTTTCTTTTCTCGGCAGATTTTCTTCGTAAAATTGCCTCACGTCAATCCCACAAACCTCTTATCTCATTCGATCATCAGACAAACAAGTCAAAATAGAAAAGCTTGCATTGGGTTTAGGGATACCGATGATCCACAACCCAAGAATAATAGAGAGGATAGTTCTGAAAATTTCCGATAATGAAATCCAAAATAGTAGGTGAGATAGGAGTGGTTCTAAAACTGACTTTGTTTGGTCATCAAGAAACAAACATAAAGAAAGATGAATAAAAAAAAGGGATTAATTGACAAAAGAGGAACAAAGTAGGATCTATCTTTATCTACTTCATCTCTCTCTCTCTCTCACACACACACACACACATATATATATATATATATATATATATATATATATATATATATATGTAAAGAAAGAGAGAAAGAGAAACTAGTACATCCACACATGGTTATATTTTTAAAATGCTCAAGGATTCAAATAAAGGTATATTAGTACTTTCTTTTGGTATATTTATTTTACTTATACTTTTTACCCAATTTCATTGATCAAGCAGTTGAAATCTTTAAGTATATTAGAGCACGAATGAGTGTGCACATTGACTAACCTCTCTCCCTCTCCCTCTCTCTCTCTCTCTATATATATATATAATGTAATATATTGATTCAAAATATTAGTCCTAGAATCCAAAAAAAATATGGATTCTGTACTTCGAAATATCCTGACATATTTGATTTATTGCTGCGTTTGTGTAATGGGTGTACTATCTTTGACACTCTTCACTCTCTAGGTCTGTTACATCAGCATTAAGGTTTGATGCACATCAGCAACCATTGTAATAAGCTTTTTCCACCTCGTGGATATTCATTTACTTAGGTAATCATGTAATCAAGTTCAGTTGAGCTCGAGTACAATCAAGCTCGGCTTGGCTTGACTCAAGTGGTTAGGAAAATGCTTGGCACGAGCTTGTTTGAGCTTTGATCTTCATGGTTGAGCTTGTGAATTATGTTCGAACAACTCAAGCCCGGCTTGCTTGTCTCGTTTGGTCTCAGGGCAATAAAGCTTGGCTTGATTAAACTTGGTTTGAGATTGAGCTTGACTGGGCTCATGACTACATATTAACTAGTATCAAATACTTAGAAGTACACTACCATCGTATCAAAAGAAAGCTTTATGGAATCAGATCATGATTCATCGATTCCAACAAGAATACAATTTGTGTATCGTATTACTACCAAGTATCACACTTAATTCTCTGTTTTATCATTTGAATACATTAGTTTCATCTTGCTTTTTGGAATTAAATACTAATACATCACAATACATAATGTAGATTAAGACTCCCCCACTTAGTCTGGAACAAGCTATTTGTTCTTCAGGAGTGGAACAATTTTTAGTTTTCTTTTGTTATGTGAAGCTATTTACCCTTTAGATACACTGCCTGATCTTTAGTTTTAGTATGTTACATTAAGGAGGCCGGGTTTGCCGTCGGGAGCACCGCCCTGCACCACGAACTAGCCGGATCCAAGCTTCCTCAATATGGCTAATAAAAAGGAAAAAAGTTTCAGGCTTTCAACAGAAAAATAACCACCACTAAAATAAACATGTTTGGTTCTGGGTAAACCGAAACCTAGAACTGTAACCGAAGCAGCCAAGAGCTAGTGCTGATTATGGTTCTAGAACAACCAGTTCTGGGTTGAACCCAAAACTGATTCTTTTATTAAAAAACATAAGAATTTTAAAAAAATACTAGAACCAGTAAACCACTGGTTCTGGTTTGGATCCAGTTCAATATGAGGTGAAACTGGAACTGAACCAAGTGTTTCCTGGTTCTGGGTTCAGCCAGTTCCGAATCGGTCATGTCTAAACTAAAAGAATCTTCATATTCATTATAAACTTGGTCTTTTGGGTTCATTATAGAGACTAAAACATGAGGGAATTGGATGTCATGTTGAGACTTCTCATAAAATGATACATTCACAGTTCTTTACTTTTACTATTTAAATTTATAAATACAACACAAAGAGCAATGGTTCACCTGGCTAGGGGGTTAGCTCACAAATTGAAGGTCATGAGTTCGTCACCGGAGGCATGCATCAGGATCCACCTTCCCATTTTATGGAAAAAGCATATGTACATCAATAGTTGCATGTCATTGGACAAAGCTATTTGCACAAGAGCCACAGGTCTCTTGGCTAGGACATCCACTAAAAACATGTTTCGAGTCGATGCTCATAAGATCGACACAAGGTTGTGCCTAACCCCAGCTTGCACAATAGAAAAAAAATCGCGATTTGAACTCTCTTACTGATCCATATTTTCAACATGGAAGAAAGATGATAACCTACTGGTGTATATTATCAGCAATAAGGTAAGTGGATTTGGTAAAGACTTTCGGTTCATTATTCTTGACATTGGATTCATGTGGTCAATTTGTTACAGCTCCGCTCCTCATCAGAATATATTATTTCTGGCATTATCTATCTGTCATATGTGGCAGATAATTTTAGAAAGGGAAACTATGGTGTCAAAAATTCTAACATGAAAAGGGAAAACCTACTAAGGAAATACCTAAAACCCTATAATACATTCTGACATAAACAGACAGCTAGGGTTGAGAAGACCCAAATATCTTTTACAGGGCATTGGTATGACATAAGAAATGGTGCAATATATATATATATATATATATATATATATATATATATATATATATATATATATATATATATATATATATATATAGAGAGAGAGAGAGAGAGAGAGAGAGAGAGTCTAGATTTAAGGAACCCATAGAAATAAAGAACCACAAAGAATGGATCATCTTCACTGCTGATCAATTGTGAAATTTGAATCAAGAGTATCATTTTACTTGTGTGTACTTTACATTTAACGCACCATATATATTAAATGCTTTATTTTTATCACCTCATTATCTGATGGATCGCTCGGTTGTGATTGGTTTCTTATAGTTTCTCTGTTTTTGTGACTTTACTAATCTACACTGTTTCTCTCTCTCTCTCTCTCTCTCTCTCTCTCTCTCTCTCTATATATATATATATATATATATATATATATATATATATATATATATATAATATACTGAATTGACAAATTTTCAACCATCTAACTTCAAACTTTCTCAATTATTTTAGTAAGATTTGGGGACAAGTAGGTTTTAATCTAAAATAATTTTAATCGGAAGAATTATATTGGGATTGAAACTGGGGTATAACCATATGAGATTTTCATACAGGCCCCATTGCCTGAAGGAGAAAAGGACTCCACCTCATACATGTCCCTGTGTGTGACACGGGGGGTACTGGCACAAAAAAATTATATATGCTCGGGTCTGAGACCAGGTAGGCATACCCATTCCCGACCCACTCCATTGCCATTCCTAGTTTCTTTGAAGCCTCATTAAGAAAAAAATAATAGTAATAAGGCATGAAGAGCATTAGTTCAATGATAGGACACTCTAACACGGTCGCTGCTGATGGGGACTGCATGTGTGTGTGTTAGGCTTTGGCTTGTAAAAAAAAAAGAGATAATGGTGATAAGATCCACTTGATCTGGATTTTGAATGGATCCAGGCTCTTTTAAGAAAGATCCAGATCCATCCAATCCACATAGTAGTCATGAATGTGAATGGTGAATGAACGTAGAAACCGACCCACCAATCTCTCTCTCTACACACAGAGAGAGAGAGAGAGAGAGAGAGAGAGAGAATCTTATATGCTTGGTGGATTATCGATCGTTTCCACCTTAGACCTTTGAGATTGATGAAGTAAAATTGAATTAAAGGTACTGTTATATTTGGAGATGGTAATTTTTGTCCGTCCTGTGTTACATGGGATGGATTTTCAAATAAAAAACTTGTCCTGTTATATATATATATATAAATATTTTATATAATATATATGTTTATATATATATACATAATAACTTTTAATTTACTAATATAAAATACCATTAAAAATATATTTTATGTAGAATCTATATTATTAACTATTTAAAAATAATAATTTTTATAGATTTAAGTGCAGTGGGGCGGTATAAGGTGATGTTGTAACGAAAATGTGAAGAGGGTGTGGGTTTGATCCGCTAGGCTCACAGGACGAGGTGGGAGTGGGTGGAGTGAAAACATGTCCACCCCGTCCCGTTGCTATCTAATTATATTTTTTGTACCTTATAGATTAAATATGAAATAATTCAAATTTTCATTGTTATCCAAAAATTAAACGGTGAAAATATTTATATAAAATTAAGTACCAAAAGATATAAACGGTGAAAATATGCATTTGTGACGCTCTCTTTCTCTATGTATATATATAAGTAAAAGAAGGAACTGCATTTATTTTATTAATTTTTGGTGATCTCACCACATATGAAGAGAGAGAAGGAAATGATATTGTGTAATCACGAGGATAACAGTTTCTAACTGAAAATAATAGTATAGAGTACATTTTTAATATAATTAAATAAACTTACGCATATCATCCTCATACCCCTAAAGCCTTTTGTGTATGTATTTTTAGTTTTGAGGGTTAAAGTTAGTGTCTCAGTTTTCTCACCTTATAGTTTACATATATTTTTCGACTTAAGGTTTAAATTAATTAGTATTTTTTCTTACTCACCTTATAAAATTCCAATATATATATAAAGAGAGGGGAATGATAGAATCGTTTGAAAATATATATTCTTAGACTCTAACAATCTAATCATCTTTAATGGACAATCAAGAAGAGTGTCAATAAGACACTACCTTTAAAGACATTGTTTCTAACCATCTATTAAAGATAACGAGAATGATTATTTAATAGTATATGTTTTTAAAAGGATCTTATCATTCATGCACGCATACATATATATATACATATATATATGTACATATATATATGTATATATATATATATATATATATATATATATATATATATATATATATATATATATTATATATGAATATATTAATGTGAAGAATAAGAAAAGTTAAGTAGGCGGAATTTATCTCCTATACACACTTGTTTATATCTCTACTTCACCATCGTTTTTTTCACAAACATATACATATATATATATATATATATATATATATATATATATATATATGTATATATATATATATATGTATATATATTATATATGAAGAATGTTAAGAAAAGTTAAGTAGGCGGAATTTATCTCCTATACACACTCTACTTCACCATCGTTTTTTTCACAAACCCTAACTAGGAATAACCCTAATTTGGGAATAGTACGCAGTAATGAACCTCGAGAATTGACCCTAAAAGTTTTTTTTTCTCGCATTTTATTGCGGTGCGCCTTTGCTGATATAAAGTTTTTCAGAATTATGAGATTCCACCTCGTTGAAGTCATTATCTTTGAGAAAACCGACGGCTATAAACGTTTGAAATTATTATAAAAATGTATTTTAGTTGGAAACATATGAAAGAGAGTGGTTATCCTTGGTTATGAATATTCTCGTGGGATCACTCTAAAATAGACTCATATATGTGTGTATCCACGCACTCACGCACATGCATATACACTCAAATAGACATGGTCGGTTCCGATTTTCCTCAAATCAAAAACCAAAATTAAACTACAATTGGATTGGTTTTGGTTTTGGTTTCATACTTAAACCATCTAAATTGCACTCATACCTAAAAAAAGTGGATGGTCAACATAAGTATATACTATGAGAGGCATATATAATTCTTTTTAAGTGGTATGAACATAATTTATTTAAAAAAATAAAAATAAAAATATTATTATTATACTAATATTACTTAAAAAAACAATGAGTAGACATGAGTGAACAACATGAGTGTGAGATCCAATCACTTTATATATATAGAGAGAGATAATATCAAATTACACTTGGAAAATCTTATGAACAGATATTGTCATGATCGACACACATCATTTACTTGAGAATTCCATCTCATTCAGGAAAAACCGACATGAATACAACCTTAAAAGTCCGTGGTCAAGTCCAGCAAAGTAACGTGAAGAAAAAGATGGTCATGTTCAAGTTGACCTGTTTCTGCAAGAACACGAAATGAACATTAACTGCCTACCAATTTCAAGCGCGGTTAAAAACCTCAAAGAGCAATAACTCACCTGGCCACGGGGTCAACTCACAAGTCGAACATCATCAGTTCGAATCCTAGGGACTGTATGTGCCTTTGTCCTCTCCATTGTAAGAAAAAAGAAAAAATGAAAATCAATGTTCATATCCAAGTGACATGAAAAGACCGGGTCACGTTCAGGTTGACACGCTTTCTGCACAAATATGAAACGACACAATCATGACTTAAACACAATGGTTTGATGTAAGATGAAATCCTACTTTGATCATTATCGGAAAAGATTTATAGAACCGGCCGATCCAAACTGCCACTTTCTCCAGAACTGGTTCCGTGCAAGCTAGAACCAAATCTTCCTCAATTTCGTGTCCAGTTTCAATGGTTCTGGCTTCAGCCGATTCCTGACCCGATTTTATTCAGATTGAAACCACCAGGCTGATTCGGAACTGACCATGTCTCGGTTCCGTTAGGAAGTTGATTAAAAGGAATATTCAAGTAAAAGGTTACAAGTTCAAAACCCAAGTGGTGCTGTCAATTTAAAATAGTAATTTTCTAATTTATCCTAATTAAAATGAAAGAGGTCATGCATAGGTGGTGATCATGGAGAACACAGTTGGAAGGTATAGTTGTTAGCACCTCTTTTAATTGTGGTATTCAAAATTCAACGTCATCTGCTCTTTTCCAAACTTACAAGTCAGACACACAAATACAATATTTATTTCGGTTTAACATAGCTTTAATTATGTACATGTATACAAATATGAACATGTCACACACACACACACACACATATATATATATATATAACCGGATCCTACCCATTCATGATATGTTTAGTCATATTATTTTTAAAGGGTTTTGAAAAGTATGAAGAATATTATTATTACACTTATGCTATCCAAAAGCAATAGATGAATGTAAATGAGCATCGGAAGAAGCGAGTAGGACCCAACAAATATAATATATATACACATGGAGAGAGTATGATTTCAAATATTTAAAATATTGAAAGTATTTTAGTCTATAAGTTGTTGAAAAGTTTGTGTGCTAATCCTAAATCTTGACAAATGAAAAAGAACCTTGTATTGAAAGGGACGCCATATAGAGGAAGGACCACATACACTAACATTATCCATATGAGAATGCCCCATTCTTACCATTGATCAGTTCAAAGTGAGATATCATGACAAGAGAAAATGTCTTCAAAATTCCTTCGTCTTTAAAGTATTTTAATGCAATACTAACAATATAATGATGGTATTTTATTATGTTCTATGCATCATGATCAATTTATTTTTACGTTTATTCATCAATATGTCGTTCATATTTCAATATTTTCAGGTGATCTTGTAGATTCGGCGTAGAATATATTTCAAATGGATAGAACCAACAAGTCCATTAATTGATGAGGAGTGGAACAAATTTGGAGCAAGGGAATGAGCTAATCCTAAATTTGTTATCGACAATCTACTTGAGCGTGGAACCATTGCTCAAATGTATCTACTTGGTATTTTGGCCTAGATTCGTTTGATCCTCGATGCTCGATCAAGTGTTCGATTCTTCCAAGTCACGAGTTCGAATAACAACCCCAAGAGGTCATATGCCGCCGATGAAAATTGATATATTTTTTTCTGTCTACAATCCATTAGTAGTAAATTGAATAAAATTTTATACTGAATGTCAAAAGCTTAACACAACCTTCCTCCTCTTTTAGTCATACAAAACCCACGGTGAGGTGGTAGTGATTGAACCGAGTTTTTCTCCGAACAAACCGGTCAGAACCACCCTCTATGTGACAAACCCATCACAAAACTGCATATTGTTCGCATCCGGTCTGCGACCGAGCTGGACTTTTGACTCGATCAGTCCGGATCAGGTCAATACTAATATGGATTATTAGATAAACATCTGCTTGATCCCATGGGTGGCAAAGGGGAGGGTTGACTTAGCCATGGATGGTCCACACGTTTTCGGTGGGTTCAGGTCGTTAAAGAAATGGCACAGTGCTGGACTTGGACCCATGCTAATGCTGGTGAGCTAAGTTGACCGGCCGGCGGTGAGACAAGCACGCCCGGCCTGCAAGTCACGACCAAGCCGGTCTAATTATATAAAAGCATTTATACTTTGCCACTGGATGCAGCCAGCATTGACATGGATATTGCAACCACAAAGGGTCGTTAACCTAGGCTCGGTGGGTCCTTCGTCAGGACCCAGCGCGCGCACTTGGCTAGGCCTAGCATCTCTTTGCCAACCCCCTAAGAAGGGTGAGCATCAAATAAAGAAAGAAATGAGATAAACGTCCTAATATTTAAAATTTATTCAGCCTCTTGACCTTGGGAGCAGAGTTTAATGGAAATCATTAACCTTATTGGTAAAATCAATTAGTCAATTAAAGAAAAAGCAAGCAATTCATCAGTTTCCACGCACTAAGACAGCCATTAAAAGCTAACCCACCTCGAAAATATTTATCCTCACCTTCATACACAGAGACATTATATATATAAAAGAGCACCATGAATATGTAATATCTTTCATTGCACAATCTTACATAAATACTTTCACAGTTCAAATGATTGAGATTAACAATGAAGATTAAAATTAGAATTATCGTTATATTTTCTATTAAATTTAAATTAATTTAAATATCTATTGTTAATCTCAAAGATCAAACAATAAAATTATGTAAAAAAACGTTATGCATTCAAGACTCAATATATATATTATATATAGAGAGAGAAATTTTGACATTATAACCCTCTTTCTTATGGTCACGAGAGTTAGTAGACCAACTTTTTAAGATTTGTCATTAAGTAAACAAAAGTGGGTAGATCAATAATTTTTTTTTGGGTGAGGGTAATAAAAGAGGAGGTCACAGCCTCACACCCACCCACAAATGCATCCTTTGAAAGTCGAACTCTCCACCAGCAAGCAACGACGAAGAGAAACGCCAGTCGAGACCCATGATGATAAAGAGCCTTCACATTTTGGCAGCAACAGTTTGTTATCCATAGATTAGTTTCCTCTAATGGCGAAGTTGCAGAGTGGAATAGAAACTCTCAGGAGATTAAATGAGTAGAGGTCACACTGAAATTGAAGTTAGCTGAAGCAAGAAGGTGCATGAGGTGTTTCTGTTTTTTTTTCCCTGTTACAGCGGAGGGATCGAAGCTAGGTATGCATCTCCCAAGTATCGAACTCGCGTCCTTCATCTTGTAAGTTGAGACCCTGCCAAGTGGGATAATTCGTATTGCTATTTAATGATAAGAAGACACCATTTAGATTGTAGCAGAGCTATTACAGAATATTGTACTGTGTAGTTAAGTTAGGCAGCCAATCATCAATTCTTATAGATATTTGTAAGAATTTCTAATATTGGAGAGTATAACAATAAAAAACTAAATTTATAAATTTATTATAAATAAAATAGACTCGAAACGATAAAAACTAAAATGAGAGAGACGCTTTTAAAATATCTTAAATATTTAGATGATCAGCTTGAAGGAGTGCAGTGGAGTGTAACGAAGGCAAACAATTTTTTTTTCTTGGCACAATAGAAGGCCAAAGCCAAGAATGCACACCCTGGGAATCAAACCAACATATTAACAGATTAATCTTAGTAAGATGCACTGTCATATATAATTACAACAAAAAAGAAAAGAAGGCAGTGTGGATTTCTATTGGAGAGAAGAAACAAAGTTTAATGGTGTGGTGTGGTGGTACAACAAATTAAAGTAAAAAATAAGAAAGGTAGTAGCAAAACATTCATAGATTTGTCAAGGGCAAGTTGGTCACTGTGGCTGTTGAGTAGGCAACAATCACAGAACTAGCACAAAACAATGATTTCCTCTCTCTAGTTTCTCTCTCCTCTTCTCTTCTCTTTCTTCGTCCTTTTACTTTCTCAGGCTTGTCCTTTTGGACGTTGGTTTTCCTTTCAGAGAAAGTTGTGGTTCGACATCCTATGCCGTGCCGTCTCTCTCTTTCTCTCTCTCTAAGCTATAGAGGAAGAAGCACGGTGCTGTTTATTCTTCTGTTGTAAGCAAGGAAAAAGCTTGGGAGGCTAAAGAGCTTGAGATGCTAGCGTGGTAGTTATCCTTTTCTTTCGATTCTTCTTATTCTTCTTCTTTCGTCGTTGCTGAAATAGCTATACCGAGAACAATAATGAAATGATAAGAGATGCTATCTTCATCTTGCTCAAAAACAACAATGGAGTGTTAAAAGATATCATCACATCTCTATCTCTCACTTGCTTGTTTTCTGTTTTCGTTTTTTAAGTGAAGTGCCTCAACTGTTATAGCGTTTTCTGGGTCTTGATTGTTCATTCATGAATTCCTTCATATGGGTTTTGCTCTTGGCCAGTTTTGAATACTGCGTTGTCTTTTGGTTCTTCAAAAGGTTGGGCCTTTTCTCTCCTTTCGTTTGTTGGTTACTCTTTCTTATGGAACAGCGTCTGGTGGTATTTTGGGTGCTTCGGAGTTCGGAGAGCATTCGATAGTGGGCTGTTGTGTTTGGTCATGTCGACGTGTTCTCCTTTTTTTTTTCCTCAACTAAAACCTTAGAATTTGGCAGTTAATTTTCTTACTGGGTAATATTTTCTAACTTGGGTCGAAGGATAAAAACAAGTGGATTACGTATCAAGATACCATAAAGTGTACACTTTCCAATTGTTTGGTAGTGTTCAGACGAGAGGTTCAGCAGATGATGGGATTGGACCGTCGTGATGATGATAGTACTGCAAAAAAGGAGGAATGTTGAAAGGCGTCTTGAATTGGAAAGCGGTGCAATATTTACCGTGGAGGCTAGAGAATCGAAAAGAAGCTGCTGCTATCCTTCTGAATTGTGAAGGCTACGTGCGTGGTGGCCGTAACTTGGCTGTGCTGCGATGGAACGCCCCATCTTTTTGAGTTAGTGGTGCAGGAGCTTATGTAGTCGAAGACTTGTTTAACAAAGGAGTTTGGTCTTCCAAAGTACATGTTAAGATAATCGGTTAGAAATGTCTCATTGGTTTAATGTTCATGGCCATGGCACTTTGCTGATTTTGGTTTCAATGATCAATGAATGACCTTATGGAAGTGGGAACTATTGGATGGCACTTCAGGCTCTGTCGAAAATGGAACAAATTCTTGTTGTACTTTTGGTAGCTTTGCATGAATATAGGGATGACTACCACGGTTGGCTTGTTATTTCGGGTCAGTTTGTCTTTTGATCTCAGTTGCATCGTTTCTTCAATCTCTTCCTCTTCTTGTTGATTAGAGCAGACAGGCACAAGCAGTTCATATGTGATCTCCTGTCCTTTTTCTTTGGAAGAAGAATTTTATGATTCAACTATGATAGATGGAGTCTGAAACAAGCCATCCATTTTCATCTATATGTGTGGTTTAAGCGGTGAGTTTGGTCATGATCTCTGTTGAACTAAAACTGACTCAAATAAATCTACTGGGTTTTGTCAGAAATTGGTGAGAAAGGTTTGTAGGATGTGATAGTTTAAATCTTCAAATTCAGCAACTAATGCCAGCTTAGTAATTGTGGAAAATTCCTTCAGATTGTGACATGAATCTGAAGTTATTTTAGCACTGCTAGTTTTCTAATAAAAGTTTTTGAAACTAGTCACTTCTGACTACCAGAGCAATGGCCATTTTATCTCTTGCTTTTACTATATGACTCATATAACTCTGGACTTGAAGGTTGGGACTTAAAAATTAGTTTTCATTCTTGACTTTATAATGGCCTTTACATGAGTGCACATACTCAAAAAGGTGCTTCTTATATGTTCTGTTTGTTAATTAGTAAATAGGTGATGGTTGTATTTTATTTTCTTATGTTCTCAGAAAAGAAAGTCTACTATGAGTTGCATTTCAATCTCATCTTATGCTGATTGTTGTAACTTGAACTTCTTGTCCTTTTGTCTTATGCTTCTTTTTCTGCTTGTCTATTTTGTACAACATAACTTCAGTTTCATACAATCTGCTTATCCATTCTGCCTATTTCAAGAAAGCGATCTCTTAGTTCACCTGCCGTGATAATCCATATATTCTTTTCTTCAAAGATTTCTCAGTCAGCCTACATACTACATTGTGGTGGTCCTGGTGGATACATCCTCCCAAAAAGAAAGCCAAATCGAAGGTGATGCTATTAGGGTGACTCCGGTTGGAGGAAAATGAGAGGATGTGATTGACTTAATGGAATAAAGCTCATAGAGATGTAAGAAGTTGGTGGATGCTCATAAAAAAAGCGGTTGATGAAGGCTCTAAAAATTTGGGAAGGAAACCAGAAAAGTATGGCCTTCTTTCTTGGACTTAAACGTAGATATGACCAAACATAGATAAGAAGCAATTCGGAATCATGTAGTGGATGACATAAAGTATAGGACAAGGTTTGGTTTTGGCTAGCATTGAAAGCCTTCAATTATGCTAAAAGAATATTCGTTGGAATTCATTCATGTTACTTATCCCTTATGTTTTGCCATTACTGTTAGATATATGGGTTACAAACTTACAGGTATAATACTCTCCTTTTCTTTTTACCCCACCCTCCCTTTTGTTTGAAAGATATATGGCAGTTAATCTCATATCCTGTTTTTCCTGCTTGCAGGGCAAGCTGGTTTTGGCTGTCTAGATATGGTTATCTGCTTCTTGCCCTCCTTTTGTTTGACCTTTCAGATGTGGCTTCGAGTGCATGTTGCACAGTGAAGAGCCATGTATCTACATCTGCCAGTAGATTAGAAGATGAACTTGACGGGTGTGAATGTTATAGAGGAAAAGATGTGGCTGTTAGGCATGTAGTTTTAGGTGATTTTAGCTCAAATCATGTCTGCTCTAACTTGCGAGAGGATGGTGATCCCAATAATTTGCAGAGGAATTTGGAGCAGTTCTGCTTTCAGTCTACTTTTAATGTTAATGGGAAAAACGATGGGGTTGCTTTTTCATCTGATGTGTCTCAATGTCAGGATGGTAATTCTTTGGAATGTGGAAGGCCACACAAATCTGGGGAGAACTTCAGCACAGACCTTGATAACTCTTCTTTCAAGTTATTAGATGGAAGATTGGTTTCCTGTTCTGTGGGTTCCCTGACTGATGCACTGGGGACTGAAAATACTGATTCATTTGGTATCACTACCTCAAGCAGATTACCGCATGAAGATAATTGCAGGCATAAATTTGTTTGGACAAGTTCGACCTGTGGTAGTGATGGTCATGATGTGGATGAACTTAGTACTCTCTCAAGTGTTCCCTCACCAAAAGTACTTGTTAGTCCGCCATTTTTGGATTGGGAGCTTAATTATCTGCTTTCCCCTTCTTTTTCTTTCTTAACTATCACAAACATGCATAATGACAGCATGTTGCACGTTTATGAACCATTCAGTACCGACCCACAGTTCTATGTATATGGGTTTGAAGAAAAATTGCTGATGTCGGGAGAGAATACTACAATCACTTTCGTCTTTTTGCCTAAGCTATTGGGTTATTCTTCAGCTAACTTGATCTTGCAAACCAGTGTTGGAGGCTTTATCATCCATGCAAAAGGTGAAGCTGTAGAGTCCCCTTATCGAGTACATCCCATTGTGTATGAGAATCAACTTGCAAAGAAGTCCCTGAGGAAGTTGTCGTTGTACAATCCATTCGATGATAACCTTCATGTGGTGGAGATAACTGCATGGTTTGAAGCCACCATTGGGAATGCCACCCATTCTGTTCATGCTACTTGCCAAAGAGTTGAAGCCCATGATGGTTTTAGTTCCTCTCTACCTGATGATAATGGTTGGATGACAGTTAGATCTATTCCATTTGGATTGCCATTATTTCTGATAAGGACATCTAAGATCTGGCAAATAGAGCCTAGAAAGGGTGAAAATGTTGTTGAACTGAACCTTCTGTTGCCAGCAGAGGTGGAGGTCCTCGGGAATATCTGTGTAAGTTTATGCAATTCATCATGTGATCAAATTCAGAGAATTATTGTTCCTTTTGAAGCAGAGAAATTTAGTAGGGTATTTTATAGTGACTTTAGAGGTTCATCAACCGTATTGCTGGAGTCTCTTGTAGGAAATGGCAGTGAGCATTCAAATGTGTTTTCTCTTTCAATGAAAAATGATGCTTCATATTCACTAAAGGTTGATGAAATTAGGGAAGTTACTGATGGTATGGAGCATTTTCACATAAAATATGTGCAAGGATTGATACTTCTTCCTGAGACTCTTACACGAGTAGCAAATCTCATTTATCACCCTTATTCTTTATTCTTGGAAGATGTTGCAGTTGAAGTTCCAAACAGTAAACCCAATTGCAATCTACTGATATTGACAAACGATACTGTTAGTCCACAGATTGAGATCCCTTGTGAAGTTGTGTTTGATGCCTTTTCTCGACATGAGATAGAGTCAACTACAACTGGCATTGATGAATCTACTGTTATCACTATGAGTGAGAATTCAACCTTTTCCAGTTCAAGAACTCAAATTTTCAGCAGCTTGATTAAGCCACAACTGTCGATGAAGGTACTCTTCTGTATTTTCCCTCCAAAGCTGAATATATTAATTGCCAATTGTATGTGTTATCATCTTAATTAGTCTTTCTTGTTTCTGGTTATTGGTTATTCTTTTATTTGAAGGAAACTGCTTCCTTGTTTGACATTATCCTGACATCTGTTCTTTTGTTGTTTCTTAGATTTATTAAACATGTATTTGGTATTATTCTTTGTTCATATTCAGTTTGACAAGCACACATAGTGTAGATTATTTTGTACTTATTTTAATTTCTACAGGTTTTGCATTCATTTATGTACAATCCCACTTTTCTCTTATTTGTTTTGCTTCCTTAATGGTAGCATCTTCAATATATTAAATCCATTTTCAGTAGACAAGAAGTGTAAAACTGAATACTGCTGCATGTTATTGTTTTGGATTTCTGTAAATAAGTTAGCTTTTGATGTTCATATTCCTCCGGCTTTACTTTCTTCTTCCTAACTGGTTGTGACTTGTTATCATCATTGATTACATGACTGAAAGATTCAGCATTTTCTTTCATATAGAATATGAAAAGAGGGCCTTCTATCTTTTGCATTTTCCTGCCAAAGCTATATTCTAGTTGTTATTTTTTTCTTGGTCTCTAGCCTGCACGATCAACATATGTACTAGCTGCCATCATATAAAGGTTCCAGAACAGGAGAATCATGTTTTAAATAATGCCTAGCACACAAAGAAAACTAAAAACTCCACCAAAATTTGAACCAAAATGCCAAATCTTTCCACACTATATGGGTTCGGCTACATGGTTTCTTGACCCCTCCAAATAGCAAGACAATGCTTTATGGTTTCCTTCAACCTTTGGGGTTTTGACAATTTCTTTATCAGATCTTTCAATTTCTCATATCTTGAGCTCCATCTGATCGTTTCTCTAGATGGTCAATCAACCTCAAACGTCTCCCTCATATTATCTTCTATCGGTGCCACACTGTACTTTTGCATAGTAGTTCATGGTCAGAAAGAATTGGTGAATGTTGCTAGAAGATGAAAGGATGGACGTTTTTACAGTGGTTTGGATGTTTGAAAGATGATCAAAGTGGAGTTCTGGTGTGAAGATTTAAGAAGTTAGAGGTTGTGCAGGGCAGAAATGGATGGGAAGGCCTGCAGAGTGAACAAGATTGACAACTACAATGCCCATACCTTCATCTTGCGACTTACAAGCAAGGGCTATCAAGCAACTCAAACAAGGGTTAATCGATCCTTTCCAGTATTTTTTTTCAAGATTCACCAATGAATTATTGTCTTCCAAGGGCAAGCGATTTGGCATCAGCAAAGCACCTGAAATAAAGTATGAGTAGACTGTGCTTTTCTGTGAAATAGGAGTTGGAGTGATTGGACTTTCACCTTCAAAATCTTAATTCCATGCTTCTGCTGTCCATGATTCTCTCTATTGCTTCCACTATGATGGTTTGCAGTGGTTCATATAACTGGTTTTCTTCTATTCTCAGCTGTATATTTTTGTGTGCATTCATATTGCATTGCGACCAAGGTTTTACCAGCCTGCTTCATAGGATATGTACCAACTTGCTACATAATATGCCATGTTCCCACAATATGGAATAATATGACTTGTATGATACAGATGTAGTTGAAAAAATATGATATCTTTAGTTACGTTTTCCATTTTTGGAGTATAAAACCTCCTTAAGGTCAATCCCTACACACTTTAGTGTGTGGAGAGGAACAGAAGACCCACTTGGGCATTCAAGAGCATTTGGGTGCTGGTGTTACATTTAGAGAAGGTTTAGGAGAGTGAAGGGAGTATTGGATTGACCAGCTTCATGAACAGAACTTGCTTAGCCAATAAGTTTTCCACCAAAGAAGCAAGTTGTATTTCATTTCAACTTTAAGGTGGTAGAGATGGTATGGACTCTATAGACACAAGAGGTGGTGCAAAATCGAGATGATTTAGCATATTACTGTTATGAAGTTGTAGGTCTTGATCATATATCTTATAAATACTCATTCCTGATTACTTCATTTGGGATGAGATATATGTCATTGACATGAATAGGGGCATGCAGGTTTCAGATGTGTAGGATCCAGCATGCGTAGGTCTTGGTCTTTGCGTTGCTAGATCTAAACAAGTCCAGTTTGAGACCAGCTTGGCAGTTTGGGCGAAAACAGAACTGTACTGTTGCAAGGTTGTCATTTTAGAAAATATTCATTACTTGTGTTGTGCCTGATCATTTTTTCTTTCTTTCAAATGGATTGGCTTATTTGTTTTTAATGAAATAGATTCTCAATCTTGAAGCTCTGAATTACCAAATGCATCTCTATTTGGAGCATACAGTTAGGTTTCGTATCTCCATGACCATGTATGGTTGTGATAGCATATACTTAGTTATCAACGTCCTACTGCAACATACTTAGTGATCCTCCAATAACTAAGGCGACATGGGGCATAGGATGTGTTGAAGAATCTGCTGTATCTGCTTTTTTAGTGCTATTTTAGTATTTTTGGTGTTTTAGGTATTATTATAATTGTCCTTATTATTAAGGGCATTTTGGTCTTTTATGTTGAGCAGACTGGTCCAGCCTGTATTAGGTTAAGGGAGTCCAATTAATAGAAAAGAGAGGGGAGGCTCCATTGGAGGGTCTGCCCTCCCCTCCGATCTCGTCTTTGTCCCTTCATTTTGTTTCTTGGGTTATAAATGATCGTATGCTGCGTTTCTCTGCGATTCTCAACAAGATGAACCAAAACAAGTGATCCACTGAATAACTGGCCACTTTTCAGTAGAGAGAACTCATTATGTAGGCCAGCTGTTAGGGCATAAGAAAACGAAGATATGAATGATATAAATTCATGAACTGCCATCAGAATGTTTCTGGTCTACTGAAGATCTCTATGATGTACATACTGATATGCTTATTACTTGCAGAACTTTTTGCTCCCAAAAGAATTATTCTCCGGTAATAAGAATCCCGTTCCATTCCAGGATTGCCAAACCCAATGCTTACATTACATTTGTATAACTTGCACTATTTTTTACTCCCAAAATAATTATTCTCCCTTCTTCATCTCTTATTTGTTTCTGTGATGATGGTTAGTGACATGTAAGTCTAAGAATTTTCTTGCCGATTCTGCATTTTGTTGAGTGCAACTAAAAAAAGACATGAAGCTTTCTTTCAAGATAATAAGCACATGCTAGAAGAAGAGTTACGGTGATATCTACCTATCAGGTCCTAGCTGCCTACTTTTTCCCATCAACTTACTCCTACATGAGAAGTGTTCCAGTGCATGCTTTTCTCTCTCTCTCTCTCTCTCTCACACACACACACACACACAGTGTAAAGTTGTCAGTTCATTGTTGATTGTCCTTCTGGATGCGTTCTCTTTCCCATTTTCAACAACTAATTAGTGCTCCACTGTTGTCAATTTGCTTTAGGATTTGGATATTGCAGAATCAGATAAATGGTTTCTAAGCAACTGGAGATCACAAAGGACTGAGATGGGCATGTCGATACTTGATGACTTGGAAGTGTTGTTCCCAATCACCCAAGTTGGAGCACACTGCTCAAAATTGATAGCTGTGAAAAATCCGAGTCAGAAACCTGTCACCATGCAGCTTGTGTTGAACTCAAGAGCAGTAATTGATCAATGTGTAGGCTTTGATGACCTATCAAAGAATGGTAGTTCTACTCAATATGAACTATCAACAGAAAGAGATGGTTTTCTGGTGGCTGATGGTGGTATAACTGAGTTGTATCTTTACCCGAATGAAAGTGCTTTGCTTGGGCCTATTATGTTTCATCCATCAACCCGTTGTGTTTGGAGAAGCTTTGCACTGATAAGGAACAACCTCACGGGGCTAGAATTGTTGAGGTTACATGCAGCTGGAGGTTTTGCTTCTTTGGTATTGTTTGAAGGATCAAAACCCATAGAGAGGATCGAGTTTGACTTTAGTTTACCTCTTCCCCTCAATGCGTCACCTCCTGAAAGGTTTCTTGACATGAAATCAACCAGTGGAACCTGTACAAGACCGTTTTTGAAAATACTCTTTGCAAAGAATGCAGGAGATGTGCCCATAGAAGTAAAGCAGATAGATGTATCCGGAATTGGCTGTGTTTCTGATGGGTTTATGGTAGATCCATGTGGTGGTTTTGTTCTACAGCCTGGTGAATCAATGCGGCTTCTTGTTTCATGTCAGACAGATTTTTCTGTTCCAGTGGTTCATAGAGATCTTGAGCTGGCACTTTCAACAGGGATTCTTGTGATACCCATGACAGTGACTTTTCCTTCTTATATTCTTAGTCTTTGTAGAAAATCATTTTTTTGGATGATGTTGCGGAAGGTGTCTCTTGTCATCCTGGTTGCAGCTACTGCAACTTTCTTGATTTTCTGCCGCAATATTCCACAATCAACTGCCGCAGGTCAGGAGTATTTGTACAGGGATGAAAAGAGGGCCATATCTTCGGTTACCAGAATTGGTAAACAGTGTCATTCACATCAGACTTCTAAGAATTTCAGGTGTGTATGTGTGTGCATTCAAGTGTGTGTGTGTGTGTGTGAACGTGTGTCAGAGAGAGAGAGAGAGAGATTTTCCCTGCCATGTTCCATCAGTTTCTGATTGCTTGATCCTCAGGGTAGATACCACTCATCCTACAGAAGCAAAATTTGGCATTCAGTCTGAGACACACAAAAGTCAAGAATCAGAAACTATCTCTCCACAACAGCTAGGATGGATGCAGGATAATCGTGTGAGCACGTTGTCATCGTACAATGAGGACTACAAGAAAACTCAGTTGTCTTCATGTTATTCAGCAAGTAGGTCAAAGCACATAAAAGATGGTTCAGAGTTACCTGAATCATCCAAGATGAGCAATCTCACGGTCAGGACAGAAAGAGAAAAAGGAAGACGCAGGAAAAAAAGAGGGGTGCTAGCAACAAAGCATGACGTTTCAAGTAGCCAGAGCGGCAACTCAACACCATCTTCACCAGTGTCTCCACTGACGCCTTTTACATCATATTGTCCAGATAGCCCACTTGGTAAAACGTCCCTGCCAACTCTACAACCTAATGTGGAAGCAACTGAAGTGCCTGAATATACTCTTCCTGAAACATCTGCCATAAATCCTGCTAACGTTGCATCAGAGACAGTCTTGTTCTATGGCAACAAGGTGTTACTATCTAATCCGGTTCCCGGGAGTGTTTCTAGTGGGGAGCCTCTCAATATGTCTAGAAGAGCAAGCCTGCGTCCTGCTCTGTTGCCTTCAGCAACTTTCCCGAGTAGTGCGAAGCTGAACAGGACAGTATGTAAACCCTCCCTTTTAGCTTCATCGCCATCTTCTCCATGTTTGTCAAAGTCTTCTGCCATTGCTCCACATGCACGCGCACCAGGTTCAAGGCTTGGAAAGGAAATAACAGCCAAGGAAGAGGATGAAAGCGATGGATTTTATGAAGGCCTTGCATATGATATATGGGGCAATCATTTTCCTGAGTTTCAGCTCCTGGACAAACCAGGTTCATTTTCTTCCAAGATGTTTGACATGTCACCTGATTCACATAGTCTTTTCACAGAAACGCCGCAGACCCACTTGCAGAAGTTTCTGTTCTAGTATGTACCTTTGGCTAACAGCCATCTTCGGTTGTAAATTTTATGATCACAAATTAATTAACCGATTTCTTGGGCAAAATTTTGGATATTGCGAGGATTTCTGTAATATCCTGCCTTGCATCATCCTACCTGTATATGGCACAACTCTTTTCCCGACATTTCAAAATTTTCCTTCTGTTTTATCTGATGCTGTGGCTGTTATCGTACATAGAGGCCTTCGAAGCTTGTTTCAGTACAAGATTACAACGATTAGTTATTCTTTTGCCTTTAATTCATGTTCCCAGTCCTTCTCATGGATAACGTTTTACTGAAAAGTATTTATGTCAGGGAGGCTTTGTGTCTCGGTCGCTAGTGCTCATTTATTTGTTGGTGGATATCAATGATTGTTCACTATTGGCAAATAATGCATAATGCAAGCAGTGAAACATCTTTTATGTGGGCCTACTGTGGTTTTTTACTCACTGGAGGTTTGTTTCACGAAGCTCGGTTACTCTTGCATGGGGGGGATCTCTTGAGCAGATTTGTCAATTCTATTGGTATATTGATTTAATTGTTGGTGATCTTGATATGTGTCTCGCCTTCAAAAAATGATTAGCAATATTACTTTGAAAGGGATGTGACACTTATTGATGCAGAATCTATGATTTCTTGCTCGAGAGAATGATATCTGACAATGATTTCCTTTCTGTTCAATCAACATGTCTTGTCTGAATACTAGTTTTAGGTCCCATGAAGTGGTTAGTGAATATTTGCGACGGCCAACTATGTGATCAAAAAATTGGCAAGAAAGATCCTGCGGAAAATTCAAGTTCTGAGAACATTGTGTTTTAAGAGGACAAAAAGGAGCTCTGAGAACCAAAGTCAAAACCAAGCGTTCCTACCCTAAAGTTAGTGGGTTGATTATATTGGATGTTTAGTCGCCATTGTGCTCCATCTTGTGTTATATTAGAATTTCAATGAAAAGGAAAGATAATGCCTTATGTTACTAAAAACATACCCCAAATTACTAACCGCACACTCCTATTTGCATTTTACTCGTTCACATTTCCTTCTCTTCTCTCATCTTTTTTCTCTCTTCTTTCATCTTCCTTGAATCTCTCCTCTGTCTCCTCTGCTCTCTCAACTCTTGCCTACACTCTCTCATCATCGTCACGACAAGGCATTTTTCTTTCAAAAGAGATGCATTGGAGGCATGCCATCTTTTTTTTTTAAGCGAAGAAATGAATGGGTGAAAAAGAGGACAGGAGAGCGAAGGAGTAACGGGTTATGTTGGTACGAAAAAACAAAGACGAGAAGATATGGGGGGGAGAAAGAGAGACGGACGATACTAGTAGATGCCGATGGTAAGATGAGAGAGAAATGGGTGATGGGCTTGATTGGCTGGTGGTTTCGGCTACACGAGAGGGAGGGAGAGAGTGTTTGGTTTCGGCTAGAGAGATACCGGGGGATGCCCATGGCAGCAGGAAAGAGGAAGAAAGGAGTGACGGCTTTGATTGACTGGTTTCAGCTACACGAGAGGGAGAGAATGCTTGGTTTCGGCTAGGAGAGAGAATTATGTGAAATGGAGTGCGTCTTTACTAAATTGGGGTGTGCATTTAGTAACTATGCTATTGTTTCATCATTTTGAGGCCTTCTCTCGCCTATTTTGGAGTTTACAGAAGCTGACTTCTCGCATGCTCCATCTAGTTGTCTTTCCAAATAATCAAGCCACTTTAAGTGCGCCTCAATAATCTATTGGTGTCAAACCAAGAAATAAGAAAAGGGGGTCTTTTCATGGTTAACCACCAAAGATCCATACGCTAGTATCATAGAGCTGAACCATATCATATTTACATGATTGGAAGTTGATTTGTTCCACCAAATGAGGTCACACGCACTCCACCAAAGTTTCACTTGCTATATATATGAGAGAGAGTTTGGCATATGATGTTAAGATTAGATTCTAAATATCTAAAAAATTTCAATAATTTAATTTGGAAAAAAAAACTCCACCCATATAAGGGATCACCCTTGCATGGCCAGTCCCAAGCCCAGATAAAGGAGGAGGGTTGTGTTAGGCTTTCGACAATCAGCGTAAAAGTTTGTCGAACTTATTTACCATGGATTCTACAAATTATGATAGGGTTATGTGGAAACAAAGAATCCATGTAGCCGACGCTATTTAGTATGGGAAAAGGCTTAATGGTTGTTGTATTTAATTTGGAAAAAAAGTGATTGATATTTCTGCAAAAGGTATACTTGCAGAGTTTACAAGAGTGTTTGATTCAAAGGATAATTTCTTATTTTTTAAATTTACATCTCAACCATTTAAAATGGATGATTGAGATTTATTTGTATATGTTAGCATATAATTTTGTTAGTACATAAGAGGCTCTCTTTATATCACAAATGATATGTGCACACATTTTTTACAATTTACATTCCTTCTTATCGTATTTTCAATTTTACTTCTGCAAAAATCTGAAAATTACCTTGATGCTCTTGACGGTTTGAATTTCTATTTGTGAGTTCTTTCCTTAAGGTCAATCGTGATGTACCATTTTTTTGATGACCCACAGCTTAAAGCTCGATCCAATGCACGATACTAAACTACTGTTTCATAATCCTTCGAATCTGACTGAAAAGGAAGAAAAAGAAAACAGAGAAAGTAGAAGAAAAAGAAAGAAAAAGAGAGGAGTGAACTGTTTCGAAAGGGGTTTGAGTGATTAAGTGGGATATTTTGTTGATTTGATATATTTGTTATCAGCTATTTAATATATTGATTTCATTTCGATCAGAACTAAAACGGAAAAATCTCGACTCGACATGCGACACAAACACATAAACGCGCTTATGCCAGTTAGAAACTTCATATTGTCTTTCATTTTTTATCTTTTTGTATGTTTTTTATTTTTTCTTTTCTTTTGTTCTTGGTTCTTTCTTTATTTTTTTATTGATTTTGTTTTGGGTTTCATTTTTCTTTTTATTGTTTTTTCTTTCTTTTGTTTTTCTTGAATGGTATTTATTGATCTAGAAAAAGCTTATGATAGGGTACCGAGGGAGGTTCTTTAGAGAACTTTGGAAAAAAGAGGTATCCCATTGACATATATTAACCTTATAAGAGACATGCATGATGGTGCAAAAACATGTGTGAGGACTCATGAAGGAACGACAGACTTCTTTGAAGCTAATATTGGGTTACATCAAGGATCAACTTTAAGTCCATACTTATTTATAATGGTGATGGATGAGTTAACAAAACATATTCAAGATGAAGTACCTTGGTGTATGTTATTTGCAGATGACATTGTATTAGTGGAGGAGTCTAAGGAAAAAGTTAATAGAAAATTGGAACTATGGAGAGAAACATTAGAAAACAAAGGCCTCCGACTTAGTAGAACAAAGACAGAATATATGGAATGTAAGTTTGATCATTTGGCTACTTCAGAGGACATAGAAATTAAAATTGGCACACATTGCATTCCCCAAAAGGAAAGTTTTAAATACCTAGGGTCAATTTTTCAAAGTGATGGAAGAATTGATGGAGATGTTACACATAGAATTAATGCTGGTTGGTTAAAATGGAGAGGAGCATCAGGTATTCTTTGTGATAAGAAGATACCATTAAAATTAAAAGGTAAATATTATAGAGCAGCAGTTAGGCCTGCCATGTTTTATGGTTCTGAGTGTTGGGCAGTTAATCATCAACATGTACAAAAGATGTCTGTGACAGAAATGAAGATGTTGAGATGGATGAGTGGTCATACAAGAAAAGCCCGTATACATAATGAGGTTATTAGAAACAAATTAGGAGTGGCACCAATAGAGGATAAAATGAGAGAACATCGTTTAAGATGGTTTGGACATATAGAAAGAAGATCAAAAGAAGAACCTGTAAGAAGGTTAGAAAAACTAAATTTGGAAAGTATTAAAAGAGGTAGAGGACGACCACAAAAGTGTTGGAAAGAAACAATAAAGAATGATCTAGCTTATTGGGAGTTAACTGCTAACATGGCACACGATAGAGATCTGTGGAAACAAAGAATCCATGTAGCCGACCCCGTCTAGTATGGGAAAAGGCTTAGTTGTTGTTGTTGTTGTTGTTGTTGTTGTTTTTCTTGAATGGTATTCTTCATAGTACATGTTGTCTACTTGCAAAGAATGAACACTACTAAAAATGAACGAAATGTCAATCACTTGAGTAAAAAGATTTGAAGAGAGAGACCCTTGAATTGGGTGAGAGAAGAGAAAGAAAGTGACGAAGAGTAATTTAAGTGTTTTTAGAAAAGAAAGGAGTGTGTGAATAGTAAAAGAAGCTTAGTAAAAAATATATATATATATATATATATATATCAAGAGAAGAGAAAGAAAGTGACTAAGAGTAATTTAAGTGTTTTCAAAAAAGAAATGAGCGTGTGAATGATAAAAGAAGCCAAGAGAAGAGAAAGAAAGTGACGAAGAGTAATTTAAGTGTTTTTTAGAAATGAAAAAGAGTGTGTGAATAGTAAAAGAAGCCTAGTATATATATATATATATATATATATATATATATATATATATATATATATATATATAGAGAGAGAGAGAGAGAGAGAGAGAGAGAGATATGCTCAAATTAGTGTCCATTTTTATCCAATAAAAGATTAGAGTTTTGAATTTAAGAAATGAAATGTGCCATTTCATTTTTTTCTTTTCATTAAATACGATATATTTTACTTTTATATTTAAAATTTTACCGTTAATTATATCGATCCAATCATATAAAATTTTGGTAGATTTAAGTATGAATGAATTTGAATACTGACCACCGTCTTTCTTTCTCTCTCCTTTAATTATATAAGAAAGCTCATATAAAATTGAGTCGAGAAATGAGCTCATTGAGTTTATTAATTATCGGTGATATGCGTAGTGTAGTGTTTGATAATATCCTTTCTAATTCAACTTTCCTTTTTAGGGTAAAATGTGGAGGCCGAGCTTAGTGCACTCCTCCCGTATTGAACTCATGACCCTCTACTCATGAGTGAACCCCTTAGCCATGTGGGCTATTGCATCTTGGCGCTTATTTGTCCTTCTCTTTAAATTGGGGAAGCCGACACCAATGCATCGCATATAGATGTCGAACTCATGCCACTCGGAGTTTAACCCTTTTAAGAAGTGTGCTTTCAAATTTCCGGTCGTCCGTCCACGCCTGCCTGAAAATTTCGAACCCTAAATGGCAGTTTTATCTTCTCCGACCAACACGTTCACCCCTTGCCGGTGATTTATTTCTCTAGCAGGAAACGGAAACAGAGATTGAAGCAATGGATCCCTCGCTCTTGATGATGCTTTCCAACCTGCTTCAGCTCCAAAGCTACCTCGATCCCGCCCTCCCAACATCCTCTTCCCTCTCCTCCGACCCCTGCTCCACCTCCGCCGCCCCTCTCCTCTTCTTCATGATCGCCTCCGTCCTCTCCTACGCCGCCGCCCAGTCCGGCTCCCCCTCTTCTTCTTCCCCGACCTCCGCCTCGACGACCACCACCACTACCACTACTACGACGGCGGCGATGACCCCAAATTCGTCCTTGGACCGCAGCATCGACGCCTTCCGCGCCCTGACGGGCGACGAGATTTGGTCGATGGAGCCGCAGACCCGCGACGCGCAATGGCGCTCCGCCTACGGCCTCTCCTACTCCGTTTTCGCCTCCCTCGTCGACCAGCTGAAACCCCATCTCCAGAAGGCCCTCGCTGGTCCGGAATTATCGCTTCCGGCGGACTATGCCATCGCCATCGTCCTCTCTCGCCTCGCCCACGGCCATTCCCCGAAGGCCATGGCTGGCCATTACAAGATGAAGCCATATGTCATTTCCAAACTCACGAATACGGTTACCCGCATTCTAGCCACTAAGCTCTACGCTAACTACGTTCGTATTCCGGTCGGTCATCGTCTCCTCGAGACGATTCACGCCTTCCGCGAGCTCACAGGCCTCCCCAACGTCTCAGGCGCCATCGACGGCAGCCACGTCAAGCTTGCGCGTTCCACCGAGGCCAGAATTGCCGATCCTGGAAGCTTTCGTTGCCGTTACGGCTTCTCGTCGATCCTCCTTCAGGTGGTTTCCGACCACCGGAAGATTTTCTGGGACGTCTGCGTCAAGGCCCCCGGCACCTCCGACGACGCTACCCATTTCCGGGATAGCTCTCTCTACAACCGCCTCACCTCTGCGGAGATCCTCCGAGACTCGGTTATCACCGTAAGGGGACACCACGTCCGGCCATATATCATCGGCGATTGGTGCTTTCCCTTGCTCTCCTGCCTGCTCACGCCGTTCACCTCAAACTCGACTGGTACGCTCGCGCAGAACTTCTTCGATGCTTCTTTGATGAAGGGGCGGTCGACGGTGGAGCAGGCCATTGGGTTACTCAAGGGGAGGTGGAAAATTCTGCAGGACTTGAATGTCGGGATTGATCATGCCCCACAGACCATCGTAGCTTGCTGCGTCCTCCACAATATCTGCCAGATTGCCGGCGAGCCCGACCCTGTGGTCTATAAGGAGCCTAAGGAATCCGGAACGCCTGCGAGGCCTCTGGATGGTGAGAAGTCGTTGTACTATTTCGGCGAGTCGCTAAGGCAGGCAATTGCGGATGAGATTCAGGAGAGGCAGCAACGGCACCCATCGAGATAGCTGGGTAGAGTTCAGCTATTTCCCTTTCCGCATTTTGTTCTTGGTACTTTTGCTATCGGCATATCCTACTGATGTTATCAAGAGATGACTTTAGTTTCTATGGTGGTAGCTGTTTAACAGTGTTTATCTTGTATGAATGAGATCTTATTGTCGTGTTTTTCTAGCTTCAGATGGTGGGGTTTAAGAATTTTCATCTTCCTCCGTCTCTTGCTTCCGAGTTAAAGACGAATACGTCCTCTGGAAGGGAATTTGTGCTTGTCCAATGAAGTTATTGCATGCTATAGCTTGTGAACTTGCTATGAGCCGATAAACGCTTGTGCTGTTTTCAGTCTGTGAAACTTCAAATATTATGTGCACTTGACATTTGCTGTGCAGAGAAATGGAGTCTTCATTTGTCTCTGTTACTTGCATCAAAACTAATTCCTGAATTGAAGCTTGGACATGTCCTATGCAAACAAGGACTGATTTAGTATGTGCATTACATGATATATCTTGTGACAAGAGGATACGCCTTTCTTTACCTTTGTGAATCTGCGATAGGAGGTTGTTGTCTCTGCTTTCTACTGCTCTGCTCTATTACTTACAGTAGATAAACTTGGTCTATTTAATTCTTTGTATCCGTGAAGTATCATTTTCTTAGACTGTTGGTCGCTCTATTTACTTATCTCAGGCGAATATACAAGAGCTAACCTTTTCCCAGAGTTCAGCTTAAAACGGATCAGGTCTTTTTGGGCCTGCTGACCTTAAGCATCACTAATCAAGGTGTTTTGTTGTTCCACGCTGCCTCTTCGTAACTAGGAGTTGTGTTCTATGGAAGCTAAAACTTCCAAGGAGGGTGGACCACATGGCAAATTCTGTGTATCTTCTTTCTAGGTCAGGATTGGCATACGACGGAGGTCCATCTTATGCCGGATGACCCGATTGGCTTCAATGTGTCCTGTGCTGCTACATCTTGATGCCTCTGATCTGATACTCTTCTGAGAAGCAATAAATTATTTTCAACTCCCTTGTTTTCAGTACTATCTGATAGAGTCCGATGAGTTCCCTTTTTCACCTTAAACTAAAAGTGGTTCTGAATCTTCTGATATAGTCACCATCTCTACTTTTGCTCTTCTTATGGTATCTTGCAACAATATATGAGGTGGTGATGTATACACTTCTGAGAAACTGCATGTGGACTTTGTGTACCTCTCTTAACTGTTTTATCCACTGATCCACCTTGACCAAAATTTGCCCTTGATCCATTAGAAAGATCTTAGGTCCTCTTAAATCCAGTTTTGATTTATTGTCTTTATGGCATTTAGATTTGCATAATGGAATACAGATTTTTGGTGAACTTTGTGACTGGTCCTTAATCATTCATTGGTAGCATTTGGTGCTCTTTTAGACTTTCTAGATACTAAGGCGAGCTTGCAATAAATCCATCTTGAGGGCACTTTCAGATGGCTAACTGTTGTTAGCTATACTTCACTCGCTCAGAAAGTAAATACTCTATCCGTACAACATATGATAAACATACAGACCATATGAAAGGATGCAGCATGATTTCCCTGGTTAATGCTTCGTATGGCCCATAATTTATCCATGTTTGCTTTTGGTATTTGTGCCGTTCTCTTCAAACAGTACTAGGAACTGACTTGTGGTTGAGGAGTGATTTGTAACTGAACCTCCTAAGCAGCTCATATGCCGTTAAAAGTATAGAAGCAGGAACTTTGTCATGCTGTATCTTTGCTTCTACTATTCACTTTCTGAGACTATAAACTCTGCATCTGTGAATGCAAGCTTGCTGTATATGGGAGAAGCCTTTACACTCCAACTGATCTCATTTTAGTATTTTACCCTTGAAGCTCCTGAAAAGGGAAAACTAAAGCAACATCTACATGGTTTTTCTTTCAGCTAAAGCAAAATGCTCTGTGATAATGCACAACAACAACAACAACAACTAAGCCTTTTCCCATACTAGACGGGGTCGGCTACATGGATTCTTTGTTTCCACAGATCCCTATCGTGTGCCATGTTAGCAGTTAACTCCCAATAAACTAAATCATTCTTTATTGTTTCTTTCCAACACTTTTGTGGTCGTCCTCTACCTCTTTTAATACTTTCCAAATTTAGTTTTTCTAACCTTGTTACAGGTTCTTCTTTTGATCTTCTTTCTATATGTCCAAACCATCTTAAACGATGTTCTCTCATTTTATCCTCTATTGGTGCCACTCCTAATTTGTTTCTAATAACCTCATTATGTATACGGTCTTTTCTTGTATGGCCACTCATCCATCTCAACATCTTCATTTCTGTCAGAGACATCTTTTGTACATGTTGATGATTAACTGCCCAACAATCAAAACCATAAAACATGGCAGGCCTAATTGTTGCTCTATAATATTTACCTTTTAATTTTAATGGTATCTTCTTATCACAAAGAATACCTGATGCTCCTCTCCATTTTAACCAACTAGCATTAATTCTATGTGTAACATCTCCATCAATTCTTCCATCACTTTAAAAAATTGACCCTAGGTATTTAAAACTTTCCTTTTGGGGAATGCAATGTGTGCCAATTTTAATTTCTATGTCCTCTGAAGTAGCCAAATGATCAAACTTACATTCCATATATTCTGTCTTTGTTCTACTAAGTCGGAGGCCTTTGTTTTCTAATGTTTCTCTCCATAGTTCCAATTTTCTATTAACTTTTTCCTTAGACTCCTCCACTAATACAATGTCATCTGCAAATAACATACACCAAGGTACTTCATCTTGAATATGTTTTGTTAACTCATCCATCACCATTATAAATAAGTATGGACTTAAAGTTGATCCTTGATGTAACCCAATATTAACTTCAAAGAAGTCTGTCGTTCCTTCATGAGTCCTCACACATGTTTTTGCACCATCATGCATGTCTCTTATAAGGTTAATATATGTCAATGGGATACCTCTTTTTTCCAAAGTTCTCTAAAGAACCTCCCTCGGTACCCTATCATAAGCTTTTTCTAGATCAATAAATATCATGTGAAGGTCTTTCTTTTTTGCTCTAAAATGTTCCATAAGACGTCTCAGAAGGTGAATCGCTTCAATAGTAGATCTACCTGGCATAAATCCAAATTGGTTCTCTGTTGTACTTGATACTTGTCTTAACCTACGTTTGATAATTCTTTCCCATAATTTCATAGTATGACTCATTAACTTGATACCTCGATAATTCACACAATTTTGAATGTCTCCCTTGTTCTTATATACGGGTATAAGTGTACTTGCTCTCCATTCCTCGGGCATCTTTTGGTTTTTCCATATTTCATTAAATAGTCTTGTGAGCCAAGTGATTCCTATTTCTCCTAGTATTTTCCAAACTTCTATAGGAATATTATCTGGTCCTACCGATTTACCACTCTTCATATGTTTAAGAGCCTCTTTGACTTCATTCTTTTGAATACGTCGGTAGAAATTGTGGTTTATATACTTTTCTGACTTGGCTAAATCTCCTAAACTAATACTAACATCTTTATTTTCATTAAAAAGATTATAAAAATAGTTTTTCCATCTATTTCTTATATCATCATTTGCCACTAGAATTTTTTCATCCTCGTCTTTTATGCATCTAACAAAATTTAGATCTTTAGTTTTCTTATCTCTAGCCCTAGCTATCCTAAAAATATCTCTTTCACCCTCTTTTGAGTTGAGTTTTTTATATAAGTCCTCCCAAATCTTAGCTTTTGCTTCACTAACGGCCTTTTTTGCTTCCTTCTTTGCTTTCTTATAAGCTTCTAAAGTTTCACTAGTTTTCTTAGCGTAATGTAATTTGTAACATGCCCTCTTTGCCTTGATTTTATTTTGTACTATTTCACTCCACCACCAAGCTTCTTTTTGTGCCGGTACACCTCCCTTAGATACCCCTAACACATCTTTCGCCACTTTTCTAATATGTATAGCCATATTGTTCCACATATCAGAGGGTGTGCCAACATAATTCCAAACATCTCCTTGAAGGACTTTCTGTTTAAATATACTTTCTTTCTCGCTTTTGAGGTTTCACCATTTAGTCCGAATAGCTCGATGCACTCTTTTCTTCTTTGTCCATTTTTTTATTTGTAAATCCATAACTAAAAGTCGATGTTGGGTGGTTAAGCTTTCTCGTGGAATTACCATACAATCTTTACAACACGCTCTATCTTTTTTTCTACAAATAAAGTAATCAATTTGTGTGTGTGATAAGCCACTCTTATAAGTAATTAAATGTTCATCTCGTTTTTTGAAGATTGTATTGACTATAAAGAGATCAAATGACATAGCAAAATTTAAAATCTCCCTACCTTCCTCGTTTATATCCCCATAACCAAAGTTTCCATGAATCCCTTGATATCCTAATGCCTCTTTACCGACATGTCCATTTAAATCTCCTCCTAAACAAATCATCTCCCTTTGTGGAATCTTTTGAAACACCTTATCTAACTCTTCCCAAAAAACTGTCTTTATACTATCTTCTAGTCCTACTTGGGGTGCGTAAGCACAAACTATATTCAAAACCTCTGCTCCTAACACTAATTTCAATGTCATGATTCGGTCACCATATCGTTGTATGTCTACTACACTCTCCTTTAAATCTTTATTTATGATAATACCAACTCCGTTTCGGGCCTTTTCTTTACCTGAGTACCATAATTTAAAACCTGTATCCTCTATCTCCTTTGCTTTTTCTCCAACCCATTTTGTCTCTTGTAAACATAGAATATGAATCTTTCTCCGAATCATAGTATCTACCACCTCCATTAGCTTACCCGATAATGTTCCGATATTCCAAGAACCAATACGAATCTTATTATCTAGGACTAGCTTCCTTACCCCCCGCATCCGTCCATAATCAAAATGCGGACACCCTCTCTGAAAATTTTTCACTACATTCGGGCGGCAATGTAGTGGGACTAACTTCTTTACCCATACCCGTCCATGATGTGGGAACCCTCTCTGTAATTGATTAACTACATTCGGGCGAAAATGTAGTGGCCCTTGCTTACTTCTTACTGCATTCGGGCTCTGCAGCACGTCGCTAGGCGAGGACGCTCCAAAGCAATGCTCATAATTTTTGTAATCCATATTGTAGAAATCCGACGAAGTTTTACGCTGGCTGTCGGAAGCCTAACACAACCCTCCTCCTTTATCCGGGCTTGGGACCGGCCAATGCATTATGGAATTTTACAAACATTCAATTGGATTCATCTGGTAATGTTAGAGTTACCATGCTTTGGGATCTAGAAATCTATATGAGCAAATTGATTTCCATGCTGTTCTGGGAATAAATATATGTTTTCTCTAGTGTTTTACATGAGAAGCAAAAGCTTCGGATTCTGAAGCTTAAGGGATGTGGTAATCTAGCCCCTTTCATCCAAAATCTGAATAGTAACATGACTCTTACATGAATACTAACTTTAAAGTATTTAACAAATAACAGTCGATCAAAATCTAGACATGCATTAACCTTTAAAATCCTTACTCAATTGGTGTGCCTTTTTTCTGTTTAAATAAGAACACGAGTCCTAATGTTTTCCCCTTATATGAGTTGGCATCAATACTGTTGAATAACAAACATCCGATGGCAATTGATGTTGTTTACAGTGGTTCTCGGAATTCAACGAGGATAGTTTCTATGTTGTTCCAATCTTAACCATCAGTTTTGCAGCAGGCTTAACTTCTATAATTCTATTTGTTACTTGGAAGCTGAAGGAATTAATGTGTTAGGTGTGTCATTGCTAAAGTTCATTTTTTTTTCCCGTGGAAAGTAAACTTGAAGTCATATTGGATTATTAGCACCTTGTTGTAAAGTTTACGTCATCAACACAAGGACAACGGACCCATGTATAACGTGCCAAGTATCCCAACATAGAATATGTACACAAAGCTTAAGAATGATTTCATTAACATACACCATATCTCCTCTCAAAAGAGGTTGCATTAATAGAGAAACAGTCCTCTGCACCTGTTTGTGTTTGCATGTGCACATGTGTGTGTGTGTGTGCGTGTGAGAGAGAGAGAGAGAGAGAGAGAGAGAGAGAGAGAGAGAGAGAGAGAGAGAGAGAGAGAGAGAGAGAGAGAGAGAGCTGCTAACTGTTGATCAACTTTACTGTTGTAAAGACTAAAAAGGAAAGAAAAGAAAAAGTTACAGAAATTCAGTAAAGGATAAATTACATAAAACCATTTACTTGAAATTAACCCTTGGTCTAATTCTAACGCTTGTTGGTCTCTCTGGATGCATCTTTCTACAACATCTTCAACTTGTCCCTATAGTTTGTTCGTTGCTGAAATGGTCTAGTGCCTTCCGTTCTTGTTCGTCTTTGGAAAATCCTCTGCTCTATCATCATTCATAGCAAGTAGAGTAGTTCAATAGGGAAGGTACGGCTAGTGGCTATACGTTGCTTTGGTATTAAAATGATGGTATACTTTTATCATAAAGGATGTACCTCCAGACAGTTACATAAGGATGAAAGTCATGGCAACATTTCTAAGAAGATTGCTGGCATATGATGTTGGATATTATTGTATTTGATGAATCTGCATCTCGGATTAATGCCACTTTTAACATACGTTATCGTTGCATATGATATTGGACTGGAGACCTCTAGTAATGTATCCGTGCAGAGTACATGCTTGAAAAGGTTGCAAGCTCGATTTATGCTTCTCAAGAAACAAATCCATGACACAAAAGAGGGTCCCCTATCACAGAGTATCTGCAATCCATAAAATCAATGAGAGATGCATTAGCCGATATCTAAATAACATTTGTTTTATCATGTTCTGGTGGGTAGATTTGCAGTATGAATTTGTTATTAAATCTATCTCTTATGCTTGCAATCCTTTTATGCAAGAGCTACCTGAGTTCGACGATCTTGGAGCTTTGTTTAAATCATAAGAGTAGATGAGAGTTGAGAGAAAATCAAAATCATCCTCAAGTTCTTAATGCACGTTATCTGGATTCTATGCATCTCTCTTTCTCTGTCACACATACACAAGTGTGCACACACACATGAATGCATGTAAACACTTTTGCTGATCGTAAGTATGGTTGTACACATCCATGTATTGGGCCTTCATCAAGGAAAAGTTACTGCGACCTTTTCCTTATCCTCCATCATGTGGTCAAACTTCCTTTGCGTGACATGGTTGATGTCCTCATGTGGTTGAAGTTCCTCTGTCTGATACGGTTGCACCTTTCATGTGTCATTCTTTCATTTTTTGAAAAGTTCTAGCATAATAACCTCAAGCCGTAGATGTTCAGTTGTACATGATCGAGCTCTTTGGAAACAAAGAATACATGTAGCTGACCTCATCTAGTATGGGAATTCATCTAGTATGGGAAAAGGCTTAGTTGTTGTTGTAGGAGATGTTCGAATGTGTTGCATGCTTTCATTCCTGCTTTTGTGTCATACAATATTGCATCTCATCCTTGCGGTGGTTTGAGTGACTGATCGTTTCATGTCATTGTGATCGTGCTTTTGACCAAATGCTGCATTATTCTGTCATGTCTGATTATGACTTCCAACAGTTGGTCTGCAATCACTAATTCGTAGAGAAGCATCAGAATGGCTTCTTTCCACATCTGGAAAAGGCAATACAAGATACCTTGATTTCGGTTGAGTCACCATCTCAAGATGGCTGCCCTTTCATAGGGACGTTTGGTTGATGAAAATCCGAGCCACAGAACCCTAAAGAATGAGTCTTATACTTGCGTTGAAACAATTGCTCGCATATATTCTTAGAATGGTTCGTCCAAAATGGTTTGCATGCTTTAGTCAATATTGGCTTTGCAAAGAAAAAAAATGTGGAATGATCAGACACACAAAATGAAAGAAGTTTTCTTTTGCAAGCAAGGGTGCTGTATTCTGAAGTTCTGCAAGCTACATCTTTAGTCAAATTAAAAGCATTTAATTTTGAGGAGATACTCTCGAGTGAGGATGTTGGTAGATCAGATATATCCAATATACAGTCCAACTCTGGATCCTATTAGTTGGATCCTGGGTATGATTCTACATTACTTGTCGATGCCAATTTGAATTTTGCTGTGTTTCGTACTTGAATTTGATTGTCCTATTGTCCGTTGAGTGGATTTGGTATTGCTACAGCTCCTCCCTAAACGGATCAATTGGCGATCCCGAAGCACGAGCTGCAGAACCAGAATGAGCCCGTATGAGTTCACTTCGTTCCCAAACCCATTTAGAGTGAGACCGGGAGAAAGTATCGCTGATTATCACGTTATAAAAGTCGATAACGGAAAGTATAGTGCGGTCATTTTTTTTCGGGGACTACAATGGGAGGCCGAAGTCTTAATACACGCATAGACATTGTCGGCTCGAACCGGAACCAAACCGACTGCAGAACTGCCGATAACTAGAACCGACCGAACCAGCCCTAGAATCGAAACTGGAGGCCTCTCGGTTTGGTTATGGTTCGTGATATTTGGAAACCGACCCGATACCGGAACTGAGCAGGTGCTCATAAGATGATGGATTCAAATTACTATCTATAAGTAAGCTGTGCGTCGATCTGGTTTGTGTTCTGGGTGTCCTGACATAGAAATGTCTGATTCTAAGTAAATCAGAATTGATGGTTTTAAACTATCGGTTCTGGATTGTCTGAAACCTGGAACCATCCATATCCAAACAGGCCAAAAGTTGGTTCTGGTTTCAGTTCTCCGGGTGCTCCGACCTAAACATGTTCGGTTCTGGGTAAACCAAAATTTGTGGTTTCAAACTGTTGGTTTTGGGTTACCTAAAACCTAGAACCGTTCGTAACCAAACTGGCCAACGACTTGATCCAAATTCAGTTCCAGAACCTTTAAAATCATATTAAAAGAAATACAACAAAAGAACAAGTATCCCCTGAAGAGTCGAATTCCATCCATGGATAAACCAAGAAGAGTTTTGCCCTATTTCAAAATATAAAGACAATAAAAATATTTTTATAAGGACACACAGCGCACCCTAAAGACGTGTCAATGGGATTTCAAAAGATATATTTAAATTAAAGCGGTTTGAAATCATTGGTTTCGGATTTGAATCGGTTTTCAAATATTACGAACCAATCGAATTGAAAGGTTTCCGATTTTGGTTAAAGTTCTCAAACCGGTTACCGGCAGTTTAGCAGTCGGTTTGTTCCGATTCGAACTACAGAACCGGTCTTGGTCCGATTCGAACTACCGAACCGGTCTTGTCTACCCCGATCTAACTTTCGCCGGGCTGGTTTTGGTCGACTGGAACCGAACCCGGTCCCGGGGTACGATGAACTCCACATCGGGTTCGGGTCGGGCACGAAATAGCCACCTCTCGACTCATCCATCCGTTCCTCACCCTTGCACTATATATCACCTAGGGGTAGAAGGAAAACAAAAAGCTCCGCCTCCTCTCTTCCTATTGCTTCTGCTTCCCCCACTGTTATACTGTGCGGCGGCGGCAATGCCTGAGACGGTGGCGGAGGAAGAGCGACTCGCTTCCTTGTTGGAGCAGCAGAAGCTTCAGGTTCTTCTTCTTAGTACTCTTCTGTTATAATTTTTCGCGTTCTAAAAGAGAATGAGGGATTATCTGATTCTTTTTTGACAAATGGGTGGTGGCTTTTCTCTTAGCCCGACGAACCTATTGTCGAAGACATCAAGGACGACGAAGAAGAAGACGATGACGACGACGATGACGATGAGGACGATGAAAAGGACGAAGCTGGTGAATATCTCTCTCTCCGTTTGACAAATAGTGTTTTGGGGTTTGGCATTCTGGGTGATGCCTATGTAACATTTTCTGGTTTCTCTTGATCGGGTTGGTAGATTGGTTTCATCTACTATCTGGGGTTTAGTCATTCGTAAGTATAGCAGTATGGCGTTACTTTGACCGCTTGGAGGCCGAATTGGTTCCCTGTGGATGAAAGCCCAGGTTAGAATGAGTTTATGGTGGTGAAAAATGAGGTCTTTTTCGATAGTGCATGTGGTTTTGGCTCTTGTGGATGAACCTTTTTTTTGCTTTGCGTATTTTAAGCCTCATCATCGTCTCTTCCCGAGGACCATTTTGGCGAATCATTATTCCTTTCAATAGGACGTGAATAGTAGACACAACTTCTCTTCCTATATTGTGTAGATGAAAGTTGTGACCTGCATTGGTATGAGATATTACTATCTGGCCAAAATGCAGTCAAATTTTGGTGATTCCTGCATGGTTTGTTGAAAATGGTATCAGACGTTGATTTTTAGTTGGGAGTGTCGGTGAGCGGGTTTCATAGGCTCGTTATTGTACTCATGTTGTCTGAGTGTTTATAGAACTTTAATGGAATTCTTATCTTGTATCATGTCTTTTGGATTGTTCTTGTCATATATATTTGTTCTTTAGGATGTTTGTGCCTGTACCTTGCTTGGTTCAACGGTAGGTGGTGAATTTCTGGATTTTTATACCATACACATTATTAGTTCTTACTTTATGATAAGACATGAATGCGGGCGACCTAAACATAGTTTCCTGGTTTAAGGGTCATCATGTTAAGAGGGACTGAACTTCTTACCTTGTAAGGCATAATTGTTCTCCACATCCCAGCTTTTCTGCGAGGTGGGATTATTTGTGGTCCTCCTTCCATTTTCTCTCGGATGCTGTTACTGTAAATATGTTGCTTTAGAGGCAAGCATAAAAGACTGGAAAATTCCACATTGTGGAGACTTATGCCTTTTAATCCATAGATGTTCTTCCATAATCACTTAAAAGAGTTAAACATATAAGATATAACCATTAGCATGGAAACAATAATACAAGGATTTTAGATGAATCTTATATGGCTTTTGATAAAACTAGGCAAGGCAACATGCTAGAAAGAGGATTGGACCTCTAGCCTTGTAATGGAATACCACACTCTACCTGTAGGTCTATATGGGGCCTGTATTGCCTGTATCAGGTTGTACCATAGGATACAGTTGATATTAGGTCTATATGGGCCTGTAATTGCCTCTCAGTCACGACACATATGAGACACCCTCACATATCCAAATCATCTATTTCTTCTACTTTTTCACAATTAAAAGCCTGCCTGTTTTACTTCTAACATTTCTTCAAGTGAGGAAAATTTTGCAGAATCTACAAAAAAATTGAGCAATTTTGACTCTTTTGGTAATATTTTACTCTTAGCCTTTTAATGACTTTAACAGTTTGCCTTTTTCTCTTTTTAAGATTTTAATGCTTCCTCTTCAGTGAATGAGTCTGATTAAATATGAAAGAATTGTGTGCAAGAAAAAGCGGGAAAACAATACATTTTTGTTTTAGTTAATTTTCAATTGTGAAGAAGTCACTGCATGAAGGAGCAGCTATGGGGGATGGGTCAAAATGTGGTGTGATGTCGTATGCTACTGTCTAGATAATTTTCCAATTCCTTTGCGACATGTTTCTAGTCCCAAACTTTTAGGATGAGTGAGGGATATAATAAATTTGATAGAAATTATTCATTGTCATTTAGAATTAGCAATGCTAAACCTATTAGCTTTTGATCTCGTGTATTTTGATTTTTGAGGGCCACGTTAGTTCATTGAAAGGAGGATCCTGTATTTGTTATACATGAGCTACAAATAAAGTATACATCTGCTTTCACCATAGGTGTTATGACCCATTGCACTTATGATTCTATATAGCAGCCCCTATTCTGTCATTTGGGATCATGTCTTGAGGATTCAACACTCTAAGATGGAGTTGAAGAATTACAGTCTATTTGCTGTTTATGTTTCCTGTGCTTGTGGAAGTGGAACCTGTGACAACTTTTTAAGAAAAGTCAAGAACCATGCAGTGAAGCAAAATCACAGAGATTTAAATGGATATTATCCAGTAGCATTCCTGAACCAAATCTACAAACTACTTTAGGACTTTACACTTACATTGAAAGGAAGACTGCATTAATTAGAAAATTTCCTATTGGAAAAAGATTATTACATAAAGATCTTGTCTTTATAAGCATTTGAACATAAAAGTAGAGATTCTTGGTGCAATCCATTTTCTAAAAGCATCCTTGAAGCATTTTCCATTGAAGTAGCTCATGTAGTTTGACCTTCCATTAATTGTATCTCTTTTTAGCATCCTACCATGACGATTTGCATCAATATACTTCAAATTAAATGAGAGAACTTTTTAATGAAATATATTGACTTTTTAAGTTTAAGGAGTAAGTTCTTATCCAGTTCATTTGATTGTATGATCTTCTCTTCTCTCAAGCCCATTGACAAACAATAATTTTGTGATCAGTAAAGCCATGAAAATGACGAATTCTATAGCATAGCTATTTATAATTAAATCTATTTAATATGGTAAAAAATATTTATAGACAGAAGATAATAATAACTTGTTTCCATTGATACAATTCCTCCTTATCTTTAAGCCTATATCCTTTTACCTTGGTATGATTAAACTAACAAAGTGCATTAAAGATGTAGGTAATACAAAAGTTAAAATTAATACAAACTGCATCCTAAACAGAAAACTTTAAATGCCTATGGTCAAGTCCCAAAAGATTGACAAGTATTGGA
The DNA here is from genome assembly GCA_036023115.1 of Brasenia schreberi. Taxonomy (NCBI): domain Eukaryota; kingdom Viridiplantae; phylum Streptophyta; class Magnoliopsida; order Nymphaeales; family Cabombaceae; genus Brasenia; species Brasenia schreberi. The sequence goes on from JAYKKT010000063.1 coordinate 6,066,501, forward strand.
GATTTGATGAAGATGTCACACATAGAACTAATACTAATAACCAGCTAAGATGGATGGGTGCATTTAGTATGATCAACATGTGCAGAAGATGTTAGTAACAAAAATGAAGATGTTGAGGTGAAGGTGTCAATGTTGTAGTATTTTGTGCTTATTACACTATGTATTTGTATGTATTTTGCCCATTGGGTTTTCAATATGATTCTTGTCTGTTATTAAAAATGGTTTTGAATTGTTAGATACGAGCGTGTATGGTGTGTATCATATCATATAGTAACATATGCGGGTGTATCTTACTCATAATATTTTTGAAACTTTCTACAAAAATGTTAGTTAAGTATCATTAGGTATCACATTGTTGGTTGGACCTTTATGTTTGTGTATCAATACTTAAGATACTAGGATTTTCCAAGGAAAGACGGATTTGTAATGAGGTTATGAGAGAAATGGTTGGTATGTCATCGGTGGAGAGACAATAAAAGCAGTGTGGACATCTTCAGAGGCAGATAAGGTAGAGTTACCATGAGAAAGTAGGATAAATTAGATGGAGATGACTTCAAAGAAGAGGGAAAGGAAGCCTCTAAAGTACTAGAAGTAAACAATAGAGCATCATCTCTTTTGAAAGTGAAATGCTAGTATGTCACAAGATTGAGCACAATAACAACTAAGGATCTATGTAGCAAATCCCACTTATTGTGGGAGAAGGCTAGGCTTTTAGGTTCGATTTTCATATTCCAACTTTTCTTGATTGCATGACTCACATTTTCCAGATGTCATCTCCATCACATTGAAGAAGACAGGTACCTTTAAAAATTTGTGGTCGTTTCAAAATTGTTGCTCGCTTGTCCTACTCTAGGTTGAGGTTGAATTTTTTGAGACTCTCTAACTTGTCCTTCTGTTACAATGCGACATGTAAGTGTATTTCTCAGACTTTTCTTGATATTCTGCTCTATAGGTGAGGAAGGTGCTGGTACAAATGAGAGCTCTAAGCAGAGCCGAAGTGAGAAGAAGAGCCGCAAGGCAATGCTAAAGTTGGGAATGAAACCTGTTACAGGTGTCAGCCGGGTGACTATCAAGAGAACCAAAAACGTAAAGACTCCTTATAGATAAAGTTCTAGCTCGTCACCTCCAAAAGTTTTGAAGCTGACAAATGCTCCTTTTGTTTTCCCTTTCCAGATCCTTTTTGTTATCTCTAAGCCCGATTGTTTTAAGAGTCCAACATCAGAGACGTACGTCATCTTTGGCGAAGCAAAGATTGAGGATTTGAGTTCTCAATTGCAAACACAAGCGGCACAACAGTTTAGAGTTCCAGATATCAGCAGTGTGATCGCGAAGCAAGAGGTATCTGCTGGGGCCCAGGCTGACGAAGAAGAGGAAGATGTGGATGAAACTGGTGTTGAGCCTCGAGACATTGATCTGGTCATGACACAGGCTGGAGTATCAAGAGGAAAGGCCGTTAAGGCTCTCAAAGCTGCCAATGGGGACATAGTTACCGCTATAATGGAGCTCACTGCATAGTAAGACCTTTTAAAGGTTTTTCTTTAGTATCTAGAGAACATTCGGATTTCTTCATGGAGGACAGCGTCCTTTGTTATTTTCCCTTTTGGGAATACAGGTGCTCCTTACTGTTGTAACCTGATTTATATTTTAAGTTTTGTCTTATTTTTCATATGTTATTAAGTGTGCTTGTAGATCTGTCTCTTGCAAATCCTTTGTGCAGCCTTAGTTTTTCGAGCCGACCTAGAGTGTAGTTATATGGATCATCATTCCCTCCAGGTTGTTCCCGGTTAAGGATTGGCCATCTTCGCCGAGTTCTTTTTTTTTCTAATGATGGTATTTTATACCACTACTTAAATTTTGGACAAACTATGGTTTGGTTTTTAGTGCCGACCCCGTCTAGTATGGGAAAGGGCTTAGTTGTTGTATGGTTTGGTTTTTAATATTTTATGCAGGCTGAATTAATTGTTTCTTCTTAACCATGCTGGATATTGATTGCTCATATGGTTTTGAACATGCCGAGATCAGTTTCTAAAGTGGTGCTTCTTTAACCGTAGATCACAAGGGATGACCGGATTGGGGACAAGTGAGGGGATGATTCTTTAAAGACTTCCCAGCTTCCAACTTGGCTACTTTTTTTTGCTAATGTGTATAGCAACAAAATTAGATCTATATCAATCTTCTTTTTTATTCCAAAGCTCGAAGATAACATAGAAGACTGCACAAACTTTGGAATTCTAGAACGGCTTCGACCCTCAAGGTTGGCTTTGATGAGATTAACAAGATTGCATCGGGATGTTTCGATGATCACTTTCACTAGCAGACATAATTTGTTGAAGAATAATAAACCTTGTGCTCCACTTCGCATCTAGAATTTCCCTGATTTGTGATTAAGTAGTTCCTGTTGTTGTCTCCTAGTTTTGCCGATATGCTAAAGACAGTCTAAACTTATTATATTTTGATATGATAGAAAAACATTCTTATATTAAATATAAGTTGTGATGGTGATTGGTGTGATAAATTGATGTGGTAGGTTATATGAACGTGACAACCAATGCAGAGGCATCTATTAAGAGTGAAAACCACGGTCGTAGCTTAGAGAACAACAGAGGCAAAAATGAAAAATACATTTTCAGAAAATGAGGGCGCTTCTTAAGCATTACATTCTTTCTTATACGGGACTGACTAATGGCTTTTAATCAATGCGTTAATAAGGTTGCCACACTTAGCTTTCACATGCCTCTGGTTTTGCATATACGTCGTCAGCCTCCGGCTACCATGCCTCTGCTGCTTTCTCCTCCTGGGCCATGGCGCTCCCTTGTACAAAAGGAAAACTTATACATTTGGATCCTGTTTGCTTCGCTCCAGGATCCACAAGTGCTTTTTCTCATCTGATCCGAAACCCAACTCAGTTTCCAACAGTCTTAGAAACAAGAAGCTGGCAACTAAACAAGTGGCAAGAAACAACTGCAAAGGCTTGTTTTAAAAGTTGACAATCTACCGATGGCTTGACTCTATCGTGATTTTCTGCATCGCCAAGAATAAAGAGAAAAAGGATTAAATAGGTGTCTCCCTTCCACTTGCTAGCAGTTTTTAAGTTCATCCCTTTTTAGATAATCTAAAAAACGTTCACTTTTTGCACACTCTTCCCTAAATAGTACATACAGATACGTGATAAACAGCAAATTTTGTTCACATAATTTCCCTTGAATTTGACACTAAATGTAGCTAGCTTTGTGCCATTCTTAAATGTTTTTTGTGTATTTTTTTACAAGAGAAGGCTGAAGTCTAACACAGCCCCACGCATGCACCCTATGAGAGTCAAACTCTCCACCAGCAGCAAGAGTGCTAGAGCATCTTGATGTGGAGCTAACACTCTGGGTGTTTTTTGTATTTTAACTATATGGACATGTGAAGAGCAATGGCTCACTGGCTGGAAGGTCGACTCCCAAGTTGAACGTCATGAGCTCGATACCAAGTTGTGTATCTCGCTTTTGCCTCCCATAGTACCAAGAAAACAAAAAGCTACAGAGACAAGTTTTATGTCATTGGTTTCATTAGAATATAGTTTTAGGTTGTTTCATTATACGGCAATAATTTTCATTTGTTAAAATGATCGTTTTCAAAACCTCAATATGGTAACCATTTTCAGATCATTTTCAAAGCAGACCTTGCTGACTAAATAGGAAAAAACGGTTTGTCTTTGTCTCTTTTTTTTTAAAGGGGGAGGCTGCAACCAGGTAAGCACGCCCCGGTATGAAACTCAGACCCTTCATCTTGAGAGTGGAGTGAGCTTGAAATTTGGAAAACTTTTGTGGGTTATATATAAGAAAATACAATTGTTTTGTGGATGTGAAATAAAAGTGTATCTCACTCTAAAAAAATTTTTAGGTCAGCCACTGGCTCCAAGATAAAAAAAATTGAGATTTAGTTTTGCACACCATTTTTCAGTTTAAAAGGATAATGCAATGCCGTATGGTACGTTTACACCCAAGTTTGATAAACTCGGAGGGATTTTTGAACTTTTGAAGCTAGCAAGATTGATTTCGCAAGTAACTCAAAAAATAGGGACGGATTTAGAAAATATTGAAAAGGTATTTGCCCCTTAACCAAGGCCTGAGAACCCTGTGCTAAACGGATCGCCATTCAGACGGATTTGAAAATTTGGAAGCGAAGTCGGGAAGAGGGGAGGAAAGAGGACGATGGCTTCCATGCGGACATCTCAGCAAGGCTTCGATTCTCTGGTGATGGAAAACATAAATGATCTCGGGATGGATCCAGCGGAGGCATTGGATGACGCCATTCAGACTCTCAAGCTGCAAGGAGCCGATCTCTCAGGTAGATTCGCACCACCAATCTCTTTTCACTACTTCGTGTTATTTCCTAGTGTGCTACCATCTATCACATCCAAAAGGGAAAAAAATCGCATCAAATGATCACCAGCCTGTAATTCTGATCAATGATCTTGTTTATTGATAGTTTTCCTCAAGTTGGTAGTTGTTATTTCCCGCTGGAAGCTTTTCGTCTGTGGCGACCAACAGTAATAGCTAGTGGTTATCTAGTGATATTCTCAAATTTAGTAGAATGATGGAATATCGAAATGAATGAAATACTTATGCCGGCAAATTTCAGAAAAATGTGGTTCCATGTCACTCTTTGTAATTCTATTTGCTTTCTAGATTATTTTTTCAGTAAGTCGTCTCTTTCTGTGCAGGAATCATTATGGGCATTACTGGAGTTTCAAGTGCAAAAGAGAACCCTGTCATTTCTGCATTGAATACTTTGAAAGCAGCCTGTGATGAGCTTGAGTTGCATGGTGTCCAAAATGCTGACGTTGATACTGAAAAAATGGCGGATCTTCTTGATACGCTTTATGGTTTGTGCTCAACCGGAGGATCAGAAAATACTGCTATTGCTGTAAGAAATGGCGGAGTGGAGCTTACAACCTCCATCTGTTCCATTTTGGTTTCTCATGGTATGCAGAAAGAACGCTTGGTTTGGCTCTGAAGACCTTGGCTACATTTCTACATGGTATGGTATGCTATGCTATAAATTTTTTCTTTCTTGTTCGTCCCTTGATCAATGCCCGGTTTAATCTGTCTCCTTTCACTATTGAGTACCTTAACTTTATGTCAGCAAGTATAATGCTCCAATTCTCATGAAACTCGGGGAATCATTTTGTGATCTTTTCTTTATGATTCATAACAGCACTGTTAGCAGTATTTAGAAGAGAGAGTAGCCACGTTGTGCCATTTTAAGTATTACAAGGCAGCAGTAAGGCCAGCAGTGCTGTAGGGAGTCAGTCTTGGGCCATCAAATGGGTAGAACTTGTTTGTAACCAAAACAAAGATGTCAAATATGTGGTCGTACTAGGAAATACTGGACAGTAAGGGGGTCATTATTGAAAGAGTTTGGAACATAAAAAGAGAGACACACTTAAGGTGGTTTGAACATTTGGAGTTACCTGGAGCTCCAGGAAGAAAGTGTTGAAACTAGATGTCGAATAAATTAAAAAATAGAGACAAATGCCACTCATGTGTTGGAAGGACAAAATAAAACATAAACTCACTTTATTGGAGTCCATGCTAGTATGGCGTAGATCGAGCTAAATCACCACATAGAGTCAATGACCCCACTTAGTGTGGAGAAGGGTTGATTTTGGTTTGCTTGGTACTTCTTTTCAAATATCTCCAAGCGTGTTAGGTCTCTTCAGCATCATATTCCTCTTGCTTCCCATTCCAGGAAAGTGGTTCTTCGCAATTGCAGAGGGAAAAGAAAGGGGTGATTTATTATGTTTCAGATGGTTGAAACCTTTATAAAAGTTTTTTGTTGGTTGTGAGCGTCTAATTCTACTGGTATATCTTCTTGGTGGGAGGTTCTTAACTATTATCTTGGTGAGGGGAGAACTTATGAGAAGCATAATTTGAAATTTAATCAAATCGCAGGTTTTGTGACCAACCTGAGCATGTTGTCTCTTCCTTCTTTGCCCAAAAGGTGGGTATCTTGTAGATGTAACCTCTTGTTTAGGCCCTGATTTTTTCCGCTCTCTGACCCTAATGTATCTCGATATCAAATTAACCTTGTCCACTTCCATGAATTCCATGCATTTTTTAGCATAACCAAAAGTTCCCCGAATTCCTTGAAAATTGTAACTATACAATGCACTGAAACCTCTGCCAGGTTTCTTATTTATTATATACATTTGGTTGTCAAAACTTGTTGATGTCAGCATTCTTATATCCTGTTTAGGTAATTACCATGTTACTGATATGCCAACTATGGTCCATATCTGGTTCTCACCTGCAAGATTATCTCTCATCTGACATCAAAATATTTTGTTTGCTCCATAATTTCTTTTGTGGTATGTTTGATGCTGTTACATATCAATAATCTCTTCCAGGTGAACCATATATTTCTTGAATTCCATTTTCTGTCTTCATGCCCTTTATATCATCTGATTGGTGCTACTACTTTCAGTGCTAAATATCCAAGTTAATCAAAGCACTGAGACATTTAGACAAAAAGGTGGACTAGAGACTATCATGGGTATCTTGGATAAGCATATTCATGACATTGTCATATTGGATAACGGGTTTGCCGTTGTTGTTAATGTAATAGGTGGCACGGGCCAAAAGGGCCCATGCACTATTTTGGTATGGCGCAGGGCCACTAGCCGTTGGAGCCCCAACGACTAGTGTTGGCCAAGATTGGCCAGCCAGTACTTGCTCCATCCTTTGCTCCTTTTTGTTGTCTCTCACGTAATAAATACATCACTAGCTCATGAATAAAGTATGCTATCATTGCACACTATTTTGGTATGGCGCAGGGCCACTAGGGCCCTAGCCATAGCCGTTGGAGCCCCAACGACTAGTGCTGGCCAAGGTTGGCCGGCCAGTACTTGCTCCATCCTTTGCTCCTTTTTGTTGTCTCTCACGTAGATATGTATACTCTATAAATACATCACTAGCTCATGAATAAAGTATGCTATGATTGCACAACTTTTGTTTGGTGTTTGACTTGCTTCCGCATTCGTGTTGAGATATTTGTGTGTGACATCCATATTTGGATGATTTGAGTTCTTGGCACTTTGACAAATTGGTTCGTGAACGCTTCAACCTTTGATTATCAACTACAATTTATATGGTATCAAAGCCTCGTTTTGAAGAAATCGAGTATATTGAGAAGCGTGCCAACTTTGGAAAATCTACTATTCTTGTTTTTTTGACATTGTGAAGTAATGTCACACAGACACCTCTATGAGGTGGGGTGTCGGCGTCAACACTGGTGCGACACTTCACACAAAGGGACAAATTGGTTCGTTGTGTGCTGGGCCACCCTTCTAAAATAGGCAAATGAATGGCGTGACTATTTTAGGTCCCGAGCCTATTATGTTGAAAAGCATAAAACTTGTCTAAATGAAGTTTTGATTGTTAAAAAACTTCACGTTTTCATTTAGATGGAAAGTATAAAGGACCGATCTTTCTCAATTTGATTAGATTACATGGGGGTCGGCTATGTTTTGTTTGACTGTCATAAACCATCTTGCGTGGACTTGTAATATATCTACACTTCACCCTCTCGGAGATCATGAAAAGTCACATAAGGCAAGGTCTGATACATCAGCTTTTCACCGTCTCTAGAGAAGTTGCAAGGTCACATAAAGCAAAAATTCTCCCTTTGTGTGTGTATCTGTGTCTCTATCTGTCTGTGTACGTGTGTGCATGTATAATACTTATGTATCTTTATGTAAGAAAACAATGTTAATGCGGCTAAAGATAGATAAAGTCAAATGTTGAATTCTTCAATTTCACAAGATCTCTACGAATTTATTGAGTCAAATTTTGAGTTCCGATTCTATTAAAAAAACACAAAAACGACAACCAATTTTGGTTTAACAGGAAAACCCTGGTTCAGCTCATCTAACTCTGTAGTAAATACTTGAAAAGAGGGAGGAGAAAGCCCTTGAAGTATATGGAAGGAAACAGTAAACATGACCTTTCTATTATGAAGTTAACTGCAAACAAGGTACAAGGTTGAGCTCTATAACCACAAAGAATCCATGTCATTGAACCCCAATTAGTGTGGGAAACGGCTTGGTTTGGTTTCGAAGTTTCTCAATCTTTAGAAGAACTTCTTTGGTTACTACTGATCAGTTTGCCAAACCTGAGATTTGCCAAAGACTAATCAGTTTCAGATTTTGCTATTTTGACAAATATCTGATATTCTGTAATCAATTACTGTACACTTTGTATATTTTGCTTTGTCGCTTCATATTCATTCTCAAATCTGACTCCACATCTAATTTCTCCATTATACAAAGTAGTTAGCTTTGACAAAGCAATATTTAGATCCAACCCGTTAAGCGATTACCCAAACACTCAAGGCATCATTGCACTGAGCAACAATTCCTTGGTGGTTCAGCAATCAGGTTCTCTTTCCATGCTCCAAGTAGAAAAGAGCATGAATATCTGCTAACGCTGCTAGATGAAGTGAGCCGCTCTTTGTTCGATGAGGCTTGACTACCGACAAGCTCCCTTGTGCTTGGTTCATGATCTGAACAAAGAGAACACAGGCTGGCTCTCTCGTAAGGCTATATGAGCTGAACATGAACAATGCACTCAGTTCAGCTCGACTCATATTAGCACCTTTAGTTAAGTATATCTTTTTCTCCATTCACCGGAAAGAGCTATGCAAGCCTCCCCCCTAAGTAGGTGAATGTCTTGACTGAGAGTCGTCCAGAGCATAAAATTTTCATCCAAATTCACTCCCCGTCTGTTTTAGTTAAGCACAACTTTTTCTGAACATGTATTCTAGAAAACCAAGTTAATCCAACTAATTTGCGAGTAACCCAACTAATTGGTTAGCATAATTCAACTTTAATGTACATGTATGCTAGAAAACCAAGTCAATCCAACCAATTGGTGAGTATAATTCAACTAAACAGAACGCATCAAAGATATAAGAGCCCTTGAATTTTATTCATACAAGATAAACTCGACAAATTTGAAGATATAACAAAATCTTGTTGGTTCCAAGGACTTCACATGCACCAGTGCAGAATGAAACCTCTCTTCACTAACTGGAGAACGGTAACCTGGAATGCAATAAAACAACAAAGATAATAGGATCATCAAAACGAAGAAATCAGTTTTAACAATGTAGATACCCAAATAAAAAGAGATTACCAAATAAAGCTTCGATAAGGCATGAGAAACTAAACGATTAAATAAGATTTAACTTTTCTAGAGTTATCTGTTAATACAATACGTGATCAAGCTATATGTCATCAAAGAACACATAGAAAAGGCTTAGTTGTTATTGTTTAATACAAACATAACATGCAGGCAATAAACAATACTGAAATGAAACAAACAAGTTCATTGAACATGGAAAACGGCGTGCCAAGGGTTCAAACCCGACACACTAGTCTCCCACACCATGCACAGCCCATGCATATGGACCGCTCGAAATTTGCACTATAACACACCGTGATGTCCAAAGAGTCCACACACACACACACACACACACACATATATATAGCCGACCTCCCACTAGTATGGGAAAAGGCTTGGTTGGTATTATTGTTGCAAATAAATAATTAAAATGAGATTGAATTCTCTTAATCCAAAGTTAATTGATTGTATATAATATGATGGAGAATGTTAAGATATACAATTCATGAAATATTTTAACTATTTGGGTAGTATGTGATTTATGTACAAATGTTAACACTGACACAAAAATTTATTTTGAGAAAATAGTAGAGTGAATCGCCACCTAGACATGTCTGTGTCCGTTTACTTGTGATCAGGAACCAAAACCGAGCCGGGTTTTATTTTGAGGCCAATATTATTAGAAACAGGGAAAAATATAAAAAAATGAGAATTTAAAAAAGATAAAAAATAAGAAACCACTGGCTCTCTGGTTCCATGGAAGGTGGGACCAAAACCGAACCGGGTAGTTCCTTATTCCGGACCCGGTTTCAATGGTTTTGATTCCCGTATTGGTTTGGTTCTCTTTCGAACCGCCGAGACAGTAGGAACCAACCATGTCTACCAATGTGTTTTCTTTCTTCTTCTTCCAATTTGGTTTTCTTAACAACGAGTTATAAGAAACAACGATGGAGGTTTAGGGGCAAGAGGAGGTTGAGGTCTTCAATGACACGTTTGGTAGCACAAGAGAGATTATGATCGTGGGTTCAGATTCGGTGGAGTTGAAGTTAGTGCATGGGATCTATCTTCGGGTTCGACGTGTTAATAAATGAGTCAAAATGATAATGATAATGCATCGTGTTACCCGGTCCATATCGGCCTCAATAAGAAATACATATACAAAAGACCACTTATTACAAAATTTGGTCGCATATAATCATCAAATGATCCAAAAGTAGATTTGAATAAGCAATACTCGGATCCCTAATGATCCATCCCATATATGAACTTCCTAAACACACCAAGATTGATCACATCACATATGACCACTTATTATATAATCAAATCAAATACGAAAGACCTTAAACAACTATGCAAAGGCACGCTAATGGTTCAAACCCAATGTGCAATCTCCCGTGCCGTGCGTGGCATGCACATGTGGACGGCCCGAAATTTGAACTGTAACACAATGTGTCCAAAGAATCCATATATATGATATAGCCAACCCCACAGCTTGGTTGGCATTACTATTGCTAATAAATAATAAAAATGAGAACGAATTCTTTAATCCAAAGTTCATTGAGCATATATAATATGACGTAGAGCATTAAGATATAAAATACATCCTAGAGCATTAAGGTAAATATTATAGAGCATCAATTAGGCCTGGCATGTTTTATGGTTTTGAGTGTTGGGCAGTTAATCATCAACATGTACAAAAGATGTCTGTGACAAAAATGAAGATGTTGAGATGGATGAGTGGTCATACAAGAAAAGACCGTATACATAATGAGGTTATTAGAAACAAATTAGGAGTGACACCAATAGAGGATAAAATGAGAGAATATAGTTTAAGATGGTTTGGACATATAGAAAGAAGATCAAAAGAAGAACCTATAAGAAGGTTAGAAAAACTAAATTTGGAAAGTATTAAAAGAGGTAGAGGATGACCACAAAAGTGTTGGAAAGAAACAATAAAGAATGATCTATCTTATTGGGAGTTAAGTGCTAACATGGCACACGATAGGGATATGTGGAAACAAAGAATCCATGTAGCCGACCCCGTCTAGTATAGGAAAAGGCTTAGTTGTTGTTGTTGTATAGTGAGTGAGGGCCTTGCTTGTGCATGTTTGATTCATGAGAGCCCTCTATATAGCTAGTCTAGGTATAGTGAATCAGATCAGTATGTGATGGTTTGGGTTCACTAAATAAGGTAGGGTTGAGAACTTGGTCCATTTGATGCTGATCTGGGTCGGCTTGTACCCAGTTGGTCAGAAGTGCACAGAGGCAGCCCTAATCGGGTCCATGCAGATCCAAACCTCATATATAAAAGGGCGAGATCTTGTATTGTTCGGGCAGTCTGCCCCACCCCTCTTTTCCTTTTTCTTTATTGCTTTGTAATATTCATTCACTTGTAATAGGACCTGTTTCATATCTGGACCCAATGTGAGCTCTATAACTACAACAACACTATATATAAGCTGCCCGATTGCTTGTATGTTCTTTAGCTTGCATAATATGAGAGTTCTTTCCCTCACATCTTCTTTCTTCCATCGTGAGAGTGTCACCGAGAGAGAGAGTGTGTTGTTGGAGCCGTCTAAACTTTTAGGGCTTCAGTTATGGCGCAGCGGAAGCCGACTGCCCTTTTTTGCTTATGCTTTTTTTTTTTATCATGTGAGCTGTTTATATTTCTTTCGCTTTCGGTTTCTCCTTTGCTTCTTCTGTATTTTCTATAAAGTAGGATAAAAGGGAACAAAGAAGAGGATAGGGCTGATAGTGTAATGTGAATGTGAATGTGAATCATGCACACGAAATTCTTTCGAGTTTTTCTCTTTGGACTTTCTTTTTTATCGGCCATTTTGATTTATTTGGGAAATGCGTATGACTTTTTCAAAACGAAAACTATTTTATGAACGTTTATAAGATCTCATGAAATCGAGGAAAAAAGCCCTTCTTCCCGCATTTGATCGTCGTTATTACTGATAGGGCTGATAGTGGCCATGTGTGTCTAAGACCAATTGTGAGAGATGATTGTCTATCATGGAGTTGAGAGGAAAGTTTGTGCAAGCTCACCGCCTGCTGTTTCTCACTGTTGCGTGCCCAGTGTGAGTGAGGCTGAATGAAGGAGAGTTCTTCGTTGATGTTACCGTGCGTCTGTGGATCAGATCGATCCTTTAGAAGGTTGGCGTTTGAGTTCCGTGATAAACTGGTTTGCATTTCATTCCATCCGCCTCGTGCTTCAGCTTCCTCCTCTTTGCAATGAGATTGGAAACAAGTTATAAGAAACAATGATGGAGGTGGAGGGCCAGGAGGAGGTTGACGTCTTCAATAGCATTTTGTTAGCACAAAAGAGATTATGATCGTGGGTTCATATGCAGTGGAGTTAGAAGTGTGTGGGTGGGATCTATCTTCAGGTGTCGTTCGTTGCTGCTTTCATCCCTGTGCTTCCCCTCCTAATGGCATCAGTTGTGTCGGAGTTTTTTTTTTTGCTGCCTCACAGATTCAAAAATATGGTAGTGCTAGCAATTCTGTCTTCTATTGGCCTAGGAATAAAGTTCTCTCTAATTATGGAAACCCTCGGTTTTGGAAAATTTTTGTTCTTTTGTTTCTCATGACATTGCTACATTGTAGTTCGGGCATCAGTTGGTTTTGAAGGGTTTTGCTTCTTATTCACAGTCCTTAAACCTAATTAAGAGCTTTTTTTTCATCATCATCATCATCAATTTGCCTTAAGATCGGTTAGGATCTATGCTACTAATAAGTACTTGAAATTTTGAAACCTTAATTTTGTTATCTTCAATTTCTTTTCTTTTTTTCTTTTTTGGGATTATCAAGATGGGTTAGGCAAACCCCTAACAAAGACAGAATTATGTATAGTATGATCAAAGAAGGGTCACATTTCACCTTCCAACAAAAAGCCAAAGTTCTGGTTACTCATATTTCTGCCATTAATATCAGACAATTTGAGTAACTCCTATTTGTTGGCTTCAATTTTATCATCATGCAATTCTCTTCTTCTCTTTTTTTTTCCTTGTAACTCTGGAACTTAGGTACTCTTTATTTTGATATAGGCTACGTATGAGTATGTAAATTACTATCACTATTCTTTTTTTTATCAAATTATATTTTATGTAACTTTAATTTGATTTTGCATCATCGAAGCTATTGGGATCTATCTTCGGGTGCCTCGTGTTAATAAATGTGTCAAAATGATAATGATAGTGCATCGTGTTCCTTGGTCCATGTCGGCCCCAACAAGCAATACATATAAGAAAGCCCACTTTTACAAAGGTTGGTCGTATATGACCACCAAATAATTCAAAACTAGACCCAAATAAGAAATACTCGGATCACTAATATTCCATCCCACACATAACTTGCATGGAATAAAATTTATTGAGTTTTGAATGTTCACATTTAACCAATGCTACCACTATATTAGGGTCAAGCGCTAATAGCTATTAATAGCATACCTTCAAATCGGGAACTGAAATCGAATCAGGCTGATCCTACTTTTAATTTGAATCCCATACTGTTACCCGTTAATTTAGAAATTTAAAAAAATTACAAAATGCAAGAAACCGTTGTTCTGGTTTCATGGAACGGTAATTAAGGCTGCGTACCCGTGTCGGGTATATACTGGGTACGGGTACAAGTGATCAGATATCGGAACGCTTAGGTATATATTGGTATGCATATCTTCATTTGGGTACGTTAAGTATTCGTACCAGTTAGAGTTGGATCAGGTCGACTCATAATGGATATGGGTCGATCTGATCCAAATTTCAAAATAAGGGTTGTAAAACCCTTAATTACTAAACCTTTTCAGATTACGTTCTTTGGCTGGCTGGTTGGATGTTGTGTTCTCTCTCTGGCACTCTGCCCTATCACCGGCGGGCGACGGTCGACCATCCACCGGCGGGATTCACCGGAAAGATCACCGCCAAGGCAACGATCATCCGGAGATTTTGAATGCTCTCACTTCTCTCTTTCTCTCTCTCTGAGTTTTTAGGTGAGGAACCATCGATTAATCCTGATGTTGTTCATATGGGTCAACCTGATCCAGGTTTCAAAATAGGGGTTGTAAAACCCCAAATTTCTAAACCTTTTAGGTTCTGTGGCTGGTGTTCTCTCTCTGGCACTTTGCGCTCGTCACCGGCGGGCGACGGGTGACCATTCACCGGTGGAATCACCGCCAAGGAAACGATCATCCGGAGATTTTGAAGGTCTCTCTCTGAGTTTTTAGGTGAGGAACCATCGATTAATCCTGATGTTCAGATGCACACAATCATGCTAGATTGATCATGTTTTTCATGTGCACTCCATTGGGTTTTGAGTCCGGCCACTGACTAAACATAGTTAAATACCCAGTGAACAACTGAACACTGGTCATGAATTCTCACTGGACGCCAGGGCATCCCATTCGGCACTCCCTGAGATTCCAATTCTCACGCACCGTGAGAAATTGAGAATCCATTTGTTTGGAGTCATTTGACTCGAGTTTGTTGCATTAAGAAAATATTTTGTATTGTTTATTACTCATTAATTAGTCATTACTGGATACTATGTGTACGTGGATACTATACTGTGCTTTTTAGATGCTTGACTTTATATGTATAAAGTTGAAATTGTTATTGAATGGAACTTTCTTGTGTTGATACGATATTGTACTTATATTTATTTGTGTAAATTTATATTTATATATATTTTTAATAGCGTGGACCCGTACGTTGGTTGTTTTTTAAATGTGCGTACCGGGTACCGGTACCGTACCCTGACTATGTTTATAACAGTCTTTTTCTCTTTTGTGATATGGTTTTCTTTGCTCTCTGACTCTTATGCCTGTGTAGGTCTGAACGGTAAACAACGATGGATATGGAGGGGCAGGAGGAGGTTGAGGCCAATGACACGTTTATTGACACAAGAGATATTCTGATCGTGGGTTCGGATGCGGTGGATTCGGAAGTATGTGGGTGGGATCTGTCTTCCTGTGCCATTCGCTTCCGCTTTCGTTCCTGTGCTTCCCCTCCTCATGGCATCACATGTGTCGGGGATCGGTTTTTTGCGGCCTCCCAGATTCGGAAATCTGCTAGTACTAGCAGTTCTGTCTTCTATTGGACTTGGAACAAGGTTATCTCTTGGAGTAATTATATGAACCCTTAGTTTTAGGAAAAAATCGTTCTCGTTTTTCTCGTGACATTGCTACACTGTAGTTCTTGTGCATCAGTTGGTTATTCGTTTTTAAGGGTTATGCTTCTTGTTTACAGTTCTTAGACCTAATTGTGAGCCTTATTTTCATCATCATCATCGTCATCGTCATCAACTTGCCACAGGGTAGGTTACGATCTATGGTACTAATAAGTACTTGAAAATTTGAAACCCTAATTTTGTTAGCTTCAACTTTTTTCCTGTGCTTTATATTTGAAAAATATTTATTTTTTACGTACCTACGCCTACCAGTTTCTTGACCTTCGAAAGTGAGAACTTGAACTAAATCTGTACATGCTTTATGGTCATAACTTTTGCTGCTATACAATGTTTGTGCTAAATATTTGAGTGATTGTTGTTCCATTATTAATCTACATGCTAAGTTCTGTGATATCTTCTGTTCAGTCTCAAGCAGAAACTAAGAGCTTTCTTGAACCGATCAAGCCACTTTCCTCCAATAACGATGGCACATATATCATCGGTGGAGGGTCTTCTGGAGCCATTTACCTGTGGGAGGTGATCTAGCTTCTTAACTCTCTATCTCATATACATCGGTTGATTGAATAGCTCTAAATGCTTTGATTTTTAATCCTTATTAAAACCATGGGAATATGATTCGTGTTCGATTGCTCCTACTTGTGGTTTCATCTAATCCTTGAATTAGATACGTGTCATATTTGTATTTATGAGCTTGAGTGCCACAGTTTGTGAAGTATTATATTGGTTTTGACTTTTGACAAACTGGATATGCCTAAATCAGATGACCATGCCCTTGAAGCTGTAGTACTAGTACATAGTTCATTCATGAAAGAAAAATGTCTTTTGATGGTCATTAAGAAACAACATGTTTGCTTGTTATGTGACAGTTCAATTCTCTGGATTGAAGAGTGATCATGTTGTAAATGCACATACAGCAACACAAAAATTTGACCCACTTTTTCTTCAGCCAAATTTTCCTGGATGAAGATAACACTAGTAGAACACCACCCATGTAAGGGATCACCCTTGCATGGTCAATCCCAAGCCTGAATAAAGGAGGAGGGTTGCCTTAAGTGGCCTACTGCCAGCATTGAACCTTGCCAGGTTTCAAGGGGTGCATGCACTGGATCCCATCCAAACTCCAAAGTTAAGCATGCTTGGGAGAGTTGCCTTAAGTGGCCTACTGTCTTTTGATGGTCATTAAGAAACATGTCTGACGCGTATCGTATCGCGTATCGCTGGGCTCCACGATACGGGCGTATCGTATCGTATCGTACTTTAATATTAAAATAATACGAAGGAGGAGGGTTGCCTTAAGTGGCCTACTGTCTTTTGATGGTCATTAAAAAACATGTCTGACGCGTATCGCTGGGCTCCACGATACGGGCGTATCGTATCGTACTTTAATATTAAAATAATACGAAAATTATTTAAAAAATCAAGAAAATTAGTAAAAATATGAAAAAATCTGATAATTGCTTTAAATTCATATAATGCAAAGTTTAGCATAGATTGAACATTCAACATTGAACAATTGGATCCAAAATTACATATTTTGAAGCAAAAAATGAAATACATTTACATTTTACATATTTTAATTTGTATCAGGATTATTAACTAAATAATCTTCATCTTCTACTTGATAAAGATTCAAAGTTTCTCATCACCTTCTGCTTTAAAATGAAAATCTTCATCTCCTTCGTGATGTTGTTGCACTTCAAATTAATTCATGTAATGTCTTCTTCGGTTAGGAGTGCATTTTCTTCATTATCTTCCATAATCCACTCATTTAATATATCAAAATTAACAAACTGCTATCTTTGTACATGTAGTTGTCATATTTGCTATTTTTCATATGTGAGCAAAACAATGAGCTCAATTTCTTTGATTATTGACTCTATGACACCTCAGTGATGTGATCATATTATTACTTGATGATATCCCTTTTTATCTTACAATTAGCTTTTTAACTAATGCTTGAGCTTCATTTCTCACTTCACATACTAAGTTAAGCCTCACACACGTTGATCATGTTCAACTCAATGGAAGTCACGTAAGGTGAACCCTAAAATAGTGAAGTTGTGAAATGCCCACTCAATGAACTGAGACAACCAAATGTTTTTAATTGTTTGCGATCTCATGAAATTAGAAACTGCTAGCAGAAATATACCTAAAAGTTGGCAACAGAAAGGAAAATGATTTTGTCACAATTTTTATTTGTTTATAAATTATTTTTATTCAATAAATAAAATTATAAACCCAAATTACAAGTATAGGGGAGTGAAGAGAGGCCAGAAACCTGGAAAAAAAAAATTTAAATTTTTGTTTGGGCGTATCGCCCGTATAGTAGGATACGGTGCGATACGGATAACACTGAATAGGACGTGTGACCTCTTAGGAAGTCCTTGTGTTGCACCTTGTAGCTGATCCCATTTAGTATGGGAAAAGGCCTACGTAAGGTAAGATAAGGAGGAAGATAATAGAAGTAGAATTTTGTTTTGATTAGAGCGGAGAGTTTATAGTTCTTGAAAACCCAGCTATTATTTCTTTTAGTAATTGATAATGGGTTTTATATTAAGTTTGTTTGGTTTTACCCAGGTAGCAAGTGGTAGACTTCTTAAAAAGTGGGCAGCTCATTTTAAAGAAGTGACCTGCTTGAGATTTACTGACGATGAATCACTTATTATTTCTGGTTCTGAAGATGGGTCTGTGAAAGTCTGGTCCCTTGTAAGGTTTGAGTTGAACCTCTTTCAATATGGATGCTTCATTTTAAAAAATTGTCTTCCTGGTGATGTAATTGTCCTGATACTTGCTTGATTTGATCGCACTACAGGGTATTAGATGATATTGGTAGGCTGCAACAGGAGCATCCATATGTGCATAGGTTTCATGGACATTCTATGCCAGTTACTGATGTTGTCTGTGGTTATGGTGGATGTAACGCAATAATAATATCTTCTTCAGAAGATTATACTTGCAAGGTCAGGCTGGCTGTCATAAACTAATGATCTGTGTAGATGGTCATATCTAGAATAAAAGAAGATAGCATGCCCTTGCTGTTATGCGTCTTTACTTCAAATGATATTCACACATTGTTTTCTATAATCTGTTAGCTGTTTGCAGATAATATTTCTGTACTGCAGAATTTTCTGAAGTGAAGTGTTATATCTTGTCAAGTAGTCAGGAGGTCGAATAATAGGTTGTCTTTTGTTTTGGATGACATCTGGTGCACTGCGATTCACTGTGGCTAGGTCATCTAACGCCTCAATCTCAATCTACTCAATTATTTCCTTGTCTTGAGATCATAAGACGTATAGTGCAATGCCCATTATGAAAGCATCTATATAGATGCGGAATCTCGTGAATATGGTATGCACTATAACTGTATACTCACCTAGAAAATTATCTTTGGCTCAAAGATTCCACAAGTCTATTGATTGTTCTAAAGATGCACTATCTTTATCAAATGTTTGTTCATGTGGGCCATAAAAGTGTAGATTATTGTGTGGTCCAGATTACGATGTTGGTGTTTTATGTAGCCGCTTGTTTCATAGGATATTGATTTTAAGTTTCTCATAATACTTAAACTCTAGTGATGATTTAAGTATCATAAGTTGTTTGAGTATGCACGGTTATTGTTTTTTGTGTAATTTAGTTCATATTCATGAAATGTGTTGGATTGATTTTGGTTTTACTTTTTAAGAATTAATTTTCAATTGCTACATGATGGTTGAGCACTTGGGAGATAGCCTCTCAGTTGATCAAATAGGTGGTTGTTATCTACAGATTCTGTAGATAATAAACCAGTTATTGGAGAAGGGCCTTGCATTGTTAGGGTTGGTGACTCAGAGACTGTTGTCTTTTGCTGCCTCGCGTTGGGACAGACCTTATGAGGGGCCAGGACAGACTAATGTTCAAGGATTTTGTAGGTAATTGTCTACATTACCAATTAGGAAGTTCTATGGTGAACACCATACGAACTCCCTAAAATAGGTCTCTTCGGTTACTTCATGAGTACTGCTATTCCACTGGGTTGCTATTTTTAATTTTGGCAACTCATAGAGCTGTGCCAGGTGTACCAGTCACACAATTTAGGTGGATGCACACATTTTGCTTTGCTTGATTGATTTAGTGGTCCTAAGAGTCCCCCAACAAAACTATTAGCATGGTTTGGCTGGTGTTGGCCTTCCATGTCTCAAGAGAGAAGGACCTGCTTGTGCAGGATGCAGATCATGCTCTTTGAAGTTTGAACTTGGATTATAGCTGTTTATTTTCTAATCACACTGAACACATCTAAAAGGCTAAAGTCTACAAAGAAAACTGCAAGTTAGTTTGTGCTCGGACTATTATGATTGAAATGGTTGTAACGTTTGTTCTGTTATTACATCCTTTTGGTTTAGAAGAATTGTTATTTTCTTAGCAAACTGGCGCCCTTCCGTTTTGTCATTCAACATATACATTTTATTCTCATGATGCGCTATGGTGAGATATTGCAGGTATGGAGTTTACGATTGGGGGTTCTTCTGAAAACCATTTCCTTTCCTGCTAAAATTGCTGCAGTTGCATTGGAACCTGGAGAATATGTGTTTTATGCGGCTTGCAGTGATGCAAACATATACATTGCTGCTCTTAACTGTGGATGCTCTTCTAGTAGCAGTTATGGAAATGATATAGTTGGCGCATTATCTGATCACAGGTTTCACATGTTTACTTTTCTATTCTCTCAAATTGGAAATCACAAGATTGTGTGCAATTATTATTCTTGTTAGTAGTATATTTTTTCTTGATTTGATTTTTCATGGGTGAATTTGTTGCACCAACAAGTGCAGAAACGAAAAGATGGATGTATTATTATTTGTTACGCACTTTGAGTATGTCTCCTATGAATTTGCTGTTTGCATCACGTGTTTGAATTTCTAACATCCTTAAATTTACCATGGAACAGCGAAGCTGTGACATCATTGGCATTGAGCATAGACGGGGTCACCTTAGTTTCTGGTTCTAAGGACAAAACTGTTCGAATTTGGGACACCAGAACAAAACAGGTCCTTCGCATTCTTAAACATGAAAAAGGTGAACATGCTTTGCTTCTTGTGTAGATATGAAGCTTGTAGAGAAACGTGTGCAATAGTTCTTTTGATATCTATTACTTTCAGTTTGCAGTAACTTATGTATATGCTCTGCCAATTGAAATGCCAAAATTTTTGAAGGCCCAATCCCTATGTTTTCAGCATAGTACTCATCTAGGTTGTAGATTTCTTGTCGCATCAATGATGTAAGGACAGAACGTTGCACTTAAAAGTTAAAAGTATTTATTCATTTTTTTGTCAAACAATGTTTGTGTATAAGACTATCAAATCAAGCTAGTGTGAGGCACAATGTAGAAGTGTGCTAAATGCATGATTCATATGTTGCATCTGCTTCAGCTCGAGAACATGTTGACATGCTGATTTTTTATTGGTGTCCCACTTCCTGCAGGCCCATAGTTTAGGTCAACTTTAGCTCAATCTTAAACTGTGCCGTCTGGCTGTTTGCTTGATTTGATGGTTTGTTCTAGTGAAATTTGAGATTACTTTTCATGGGTGACTAGATTCTGAACTGATTCGTGTTTCTTCTAAGCTCCTGAAGATTGCATCTTTTTCTTTTAAAAAAAATTATCAAAAAGGAGATGACCCCTGAAATACAATATAATGATCAATAGATTCAATACACAGATTCTCGCTGAAAACTATGTATTTTAAATATTTTTTGGGTGTTATGTAACTAAGAAACAATACTTTATTAGTGAATTAGAGATATTTATATATAGCTGTATCCCTGACCTCGTGATTTTCGTGAATTGCTATTGTCTTGCACCAGCAACCATATTTTCACCTGCACTGGCACTCATGTGACATAAGTTTGTTGTTCCATTGCTTTCCTGCATAAGTTATGACAAATCTGAGTAATCACTGAGTAGGGTCTCACTCTTACTCCTTAAGTAAAATAGAAGAGAAGATTTCTTAACATGTTTTCCATACTTCTGCAGTCTCGTAGCCCTAACCTTATATGTTGTGCACATTGGGGATTTCAAATCTGAATTTGAATCCGAAGGACTTGTATTAGGTCCGACCTCTTCATTATCGTGTGTGCAGTGTGCACAAAGCTGTTTTCAGATATATAGGTGGTCTGCCTTGTCGTTCTTACTAAAGATCAAATACTTTAACTACTATTGCATTCTTAATAATTAATGTCTTCTGGAGGATGCAGAAAACTTTGTAGTTTTCTCTTTCAGATGCGTTTTTCAGATATATTGCTGACCATATTTTTTCTGAGAAAATAGAAGGAGAAAAGGGAGTGCTCATGTTCCTCTTTGAGCAGGGTTGACAGTGGTATTTACATGCTGAAGCTTCATAATCATGAACTAATGAAACAGAGTCAGATCTCTTTTGTGTTCTATGGAGTGACCATGATGGGCGTCATGGTGTTTTTTTGCATTTTGTTTCTTCAGATGATGCTGTTCTCATAATTGCCTATGGGTAGCAGAGATGCGGACTTGGATTCTTTTTAACCAGATAAAGCGAAAACATGTTGTGCTTCACGAGGACATTGCTTTTATGATTTGACCTTATTGTTGTCTACTTCTTGATTACAATAATAGTTGGAATATTGGGATTGTGATCTCTAATACCTAAGTATGGCCAGTCTCGACCAAGTTTTATTCAGAATTTACTTAGAGATTTAGGCCGTGGATAAAAGAATTACAAAGCAACCACGCAAAGCCCGTGTATCTACCGTTTGAATTCCAACCATTTTCTTGCATATTGCGATGCATTCCCTCCATTAGATGCATAGGACTTTTGCAACATCTTGGATACAAATCCAGTCGTGGTTCCTCATTATGGTCGCCATTTCTTTGTGTGATGTATATGTTTACTTGGATTTGTGTTAGGGTTTATGTAACGGCCCGGATCTTGAGTTGGTTTAGAAAGGAGTGGATGAGAACTTGGGTTGTGAACAGCTGATATCGTGTGAATCTTGTTGACGTGACATTTCTGCATCCAAATCGACATACTAGTTGCATCAGTAGAACATGAGTGACATTCTGATGAAAATGCTTTTATTTGAAGTGCAGGCCCTATCAACAGTATCCTTGTAGTCAGACAGCCAAGTGCGTTAAACAGCAAATCTTTGGCTCACAAACGCCTAGCCTTACCACCACCGTTGCAGAAATTTGCAGCTAGTAGAGAGGTGGGGCACCATGATCACGGCTATCAAACTGGGCCTTTGGTTTCACTGGATCATCAGTATATGGAATCGTTCGATAGCCAACTCTTCAGGAGTATAGACATGATAAGGAACCAGATCAGAGCGCTTGAGGTTTTATTTTTTGTTTCTGCCCTAGTCTTTGTTATTGTTACATTTGATGATTCTTCTGCCATTCTCGAGAGCTGCTGCCTCTCTTACAGAGCCTTGATTAGTTAGCTCCTGTATTTTTACTTCTTTTTTTCTGATCTTATATTCTTGCACTTCCGCACACGGGATACCATGCTGATACAGAACAAGTGATCTATTTTTTGTATGAGATGCAGCTTAATATTGGCAACTGCATCCATTCACTTGTTTCTTGTGGGACCAATCTTTCGTTTAACATTTCTTTTGTTTTTATCTTCTGTATCATGTATATTAATGCAGCCTACAGCATAGATTCTTATTTAGCATTATGAACGATTTTGTTTAATAAAAAAAAAACTTTTAGATTCCTGCTAGCGTTTAAAATTTTAAGCCTTTGTTTCTTATTTTACCTTTCAGAAACGGGATTCACTGGCCAAGGTTCAGAGAGAGATGGAGAAGCTGAAGGCAGACTATAACAGATCTCTTCAAATGCTTAAGAATTGGAAAAACGTTTATGAAGATCTGCATAAATTTTGTGTCAATGAGTTGATTGATGCAGACCGATTACTAAACAACGAATAGGTCCGTTATGTATGAAATGAACAAACTCTAAGTTATGTGAGGTTTATCTATGAATCCTTTGCAGGTAGTAATTTCTGCACTTGTAGCTTTCTTTTGTTCTGAGCCTTTTTCTTTTATAAAAATTTTGTAAGTCCATTTTTTTAACTGATAGTTAATGAGATAAAAAGAAGCCTCGACTTGTGACATGTATAAATAGAGCTAACACATACAGGAAACCGCACTCAGGTGGTTGAATCCCCGGCTGGGCTCTCGACTTGTTTGTGTATAAAGTAGAAATTTCGTATGCGTGGGGCTGATAAATTAGCAAAATGAACCGAAGAACCCCTGTTTGTTGCTTGGCTCGTTTTCTGTACGAACGAACCGAGCAAACCACTGGGCTAACAGTCGGTCTACGAACATGTTCATGAATAGCTAATAGCTAATAGCTAATTATCCTTTTATGGGTTTATTATCTGAAGCAAGTTGAGAGACGAGTACAATATTCTTAAAGGCATAATGTATCGACAATTAGCGAGCTTTACGAGCTGAATTAAGCCAAAAATACCAAGTTCATGTTCAGATGATGTAGTTTAATGAACTGAACGTAAACGAGCCAAATTAATATGAACTATGAGTGGCTTGGTTCATTTACCAGCCCCGTATATTTTAGTCACTCTTTTTAACTTTCAAGTAATATTGATACCCCCACGTATTGACATCATGACCTTTAACTTGAAGGTTCTTCCGCTATCATAATTCATTGAATTATTAGTAATATTAAAAAATTAGGTGAACTTTTGGAATTCCATTAGCTCTTCATTCTTAGCAAAATGCTATATTCTATCTTGTTTATTGTTGTCTTTAGGTTCTTTGTTCTTAATTATTATCAATATAATAATAATAATAGCGGTAGTAATGATACTAATATTATTATGTCTACATAAAGCCACCTTATCTCCTTCTTTTCCTGCTCCACCAGACAACAAGTGGTCTTTTTTTTAATAGGTAAGTCGGGTCTGCAGAGCGGCGCCAGATATGCACACCACTAATCCAACTCTATACTTTGTGCATATAATTATTGTCTTTTAGTAAGTAATGAGTGATATGATTAGACATATCTGGTTTGGAATCAGAAACGAACCAGGCTGGAAATTGGTAGAAACCAAAACCAATCGAACTAGACCCACAATTGGAACCAAATCATGAATCCCTCGGTTTGATTCTTTTTTAATTTTTTCTCAAAAAAATTCAAGTCTTTTTATATATATTTTGCATTATTTTCAATGGTTTTGAACTCAACCATGAATTGGAACTGGAGGTTTCAAACCAAAACTATAACCGCTCTGGTTTCGGTACAGTTCGAGGTTCTTGATTCCTAGAGAACTGGACATGTCCTGATATAAGTACGTACAGATTGTAAACCGGGTTGGCTGCCGGTTGAGTCACTTTGGGTTCAAGTTAAAGCATGTGTCAGTGTCAGTTTGGACCATCCCCAGCTTTTGTGGCTTGATCGGACTGCCCACACCCAACGAATGGGTGCCTAAACCCAACCCAGACGCGGATTTTCCGGGCCAGGTTCGAAATTGCCATCCCTGCAAGTATCTGCTGGAGGGCCTTGGAAGGCAGTTGAGGCATGTGAGACTGCTCTTATGGCTTCTTGAATCTCTTTTGAGAGCTTAGAATCATGGCAACTATGAGAAATGGTAGTTCAGTAGTGGAGGAGAAGAAGAACTTCTTTATCGTCAAGCCCGAAGAGGGAGGTTTCTTGGATTTGTTTCATCTTCTCCGCTCAGAGAACATTCTTAACAGCAAATTCGTCGATTCCCCCGACGAAATCCCAACTGAGATCGCTAGCCGGTGGCTGATCTTTATTTCAGTCCTTGTTCAGAAAATCCTTTTACTTCTCAAGGGACCTCTGTCTTGGATTGGAGGAACTCTTGAGTTCACTCTCAACCTTTTGCAGGTGAATGGTGGACTTTTTGCTCTCCTAGTCAACATCATCAGAGGTATATGGTAGAGATATAGGATGAGTTTTTGTTGAATTTGATTCTTTCTGCATGAACCTGGTTTCCGAGAGTTAAAGGCGTATATGGTAAAAGATCGAGCAGAACAGCATTAAGAATTAATCCATGTAGCCGACTCATTTAGTGTAAAGGATGAGGCCTGGTTTTGGTTTTGGCTTTGGCTTTGGATACTCTTTCTTCATGATAGTCTCTACTTTTCCTTTTCTTTCTCTACCGACAATTGGATTCTGTTCATAAATTCCTATTCCTTTTGACCGCGCAGAGTAATCATAATCTTGGCTGTTCTTGTTGGTTTGATAATCTGAGGGCTTCCTTTATGTGCTAGCTTCTGCTATTAATAATTTAATCTGTCTCCGCAGTCATGAATGTACAACTTAAAATGGAGAAATGTCAATAGTTTTGAACAAGTCTCAAGAAATTCAGTTGAGAATTGAGAACTCTTGAAGCTAGGAAATCTGTGGAACTCACTTCATTCTTTTATCTGTACCTGCATATTCATCTTCTCAAGTCTCCCATTCTTAGAAGTTGCGTCACCAATGCCGAGTTATTATGTTTTGATATCTGTGAGTGATTATGGAAGATCCAAACAGACAGTAGGAAAGGGAGAGAATTCGATGTAGGCTTGCTTTAGGTACCTGACAACAGCATAAAACTCAGCTGGATCTTTTATTACAGATCTAAAATCTTTGGCTTATAGGGCCCCCGCGTGCGTAAACACACACAGATGACATCTGGGCCTAGTGCATTATGTTTAAATAAAATGGCGGTGAACCACTATTTTCCTAAATATATACATGCATTAGGCTCCTCTCTCTCTCTCTCTCTCACACACACACACACATACAACATGCAATGAAGTAGATGAGCATAACCTTGCTTGACGTTGAAGCAACTACTTTCACCATCAGTTTAGCATTCGTTCAGCATTCCTTGCGATGACGTATAACCCTTTATTCTTAACTTCTGTTCTTTGGTCTTTTGATGAATAATTGGCATCTTTCATATTTACAATAGACATCGCATGGTAGTAGCTGACCTGGATAGGGAGTCTAGTTGCACGCTCAAGGTCACAAGTTCGATACCCATGGCATGCATATGGCTTCGGCCTCCTCATTGTACCAACAACAACGGCAACATCTAATTTTTTTTCTCATATCGGTTACATGGATTCCTTGTTCTAACATCGTGTCATGCATCAATCTTCATTTTTTTTGTTTAAGTACTTATCTTCTTCTTTCATTTTCACCATCTAGTTTCTCACACCTTGGTATTGGAGATTCTTTTAATTAAAACTATTAACAAAAAAGAGAGCACATTCTTTCAATCCTATTTGGGCCTGAATATCAAGCTTGTGACCTTGTTCGTGCTGTCACGAAAAACCTTGCTGAATGCCACTAATAGTGATCAAATTACTGCAGGTAATGTTGTAGCTCCAAACAAGGAGTCTTCAAGTTATAAATGTTTTATCGGACTCACTGATGGCCGAACAGATTTACACATTCCGGCGAGCATCGGCGAAGAAATGGAGCATGCATGCTTGTCTATCATGGCTGCCAAATTAGCATACGAGAATGAAGCTTCCATTCATGATGTGGTGAAAAACAAGTGGAAGGTATTTCATGCATCAAATCTTACCATTGTGGGTGCAGTCCTCCGAGGCATGTTAGATCTCTCTTCAACCTGCTCATGGCTAGATCGACGAGTGTAGGGTCAAATGGAGAAATTGTAAGGTTCACCTACTAGGCCAACCAAGGTTCGAGTCGACTTGGGGTCGTTCAAAAGAGCTTACTTCCAGCATGTGCATTTTTTCACAAAGGGAACACGACACAAGGGTAGCCTAAGTGACATAAAAGAGTAGGTTTAGATAGACATGACCAATTCGGGTAAACCGAAACTGGCGGTTCTAAACAACCAGTTCTTGTTTGAGTCCTAAACTATTCAGAACTGGAGAAAATAATTAAAATTTGGAAAAAATATGGAACCAGTAGTTTTGGAACCCCGATTTTGTTTCCAGGTTTGATTTGGCCATTTCCGGTTCCAAAATGACCATGCCCACCTTTTGATTTCTAAGTTTTTCTTAATTTTAGGTGAGAAAATCCTTTATTGTGAGGTAATAGCCCACACATTCAACCTTGTAATATAAGTTTATAACCCTTAAACCGTAGGCTATATCGTTTTTTTTTTGTCATAATGGGGTGGCTGAAACCATATGCACACGAGTATTGAACTCATGAGCTTGAACTTGTTACTCGACTGCTATTCCAAGTGAGCTATTGATCTTTTGTTGATTTCTTATATATAAGCTTCAAATAATAGTCCATAGATTTAACCATATTCCAAACTTTGTGCTGATTTTATTGCTCAAAATCAATTTCTTCATTTTGGTCATCAGATGGAGTTCGTGGAGTTCTTCAATTGTTGGAATGGTAAGAACAAATTTGTATTTGTATTCCTAAGAGAAAATTTAAGTTCCAAAGCATGACTTAGGTCTGTATATGCGTGAGTGTGTGTGTGTGTGCGCGCTCACGTGTGTATTAGAGTTTGACAATGTTATTTAAGCATCAAAATAGGCATTAAGAGCGGCCCTGCTTTGTCCAAAATCTACTCTTTTTCTTCTTCTCCTTTTTGTTACAAGAGGAGGCTTAATACACACCCATGCACGCAGCCTCTGGGATTCGAACTCTTCACCAGCAATATAGATTTTTAGAATGGAATATTGAAATACTTAGTGTGGGATGTGGCTTGGTTTTGGTAATTTCAATCATGACACGAAAAATCGCCATATAATGCACAGTAGGATAGCACACACGGCTAGGCTAAGGGGTGGGCTCACAATTGAAGATCATGACTTCTATACTCGGGGCATGCATCTGGCTTGAGCCTCGTAAAAATACCATGAAAAATATGGGGTTGTGCTTGGGTTACGTGTTTTGGCGCAAACACGACACGACACAAAACATGAAATTGCAGTGATTCCAGATATAGCAAGAGAACCTAGCGTGACACTACTGAAAAGTCCATGATCTGAAACATGAAACTGGATTTTGTCCTAGACAACCTGTTTTTCATACGAATATAAGAGGACACAGTACAAACGTCAAACACAAAATTGCCTGACCTACTGCATGCATTATTGGGCAATTTTCTGTTTTTTCAGGACAATTTTCCTTTTCTCGAAATGTATTATCTTCCAAGATAAATTTCCTTGAGGTAGCGAAGGGATATATATATATATATATATATATATATATATATATATATATATATATATATATATATATATATATATATATATGTACACGTGTAGGAGAAGTTATAAACGCACACAACCATCCATGGTCAAATCCACTTAAACAGGTTTACCATTTGATTCGTATAATTGACGATGGACTTTTGAATTAAAAAAATGAAAAAAATTGTTGTGCTTACCATATTTGTATGGATGTAGGAAAGGAATGCAAGTTTGATCATTTGATTATTTCAGATGGCATAGAAATTAAAATTGATAATATTACATCACTTCCAATGAAGGTTTTAAATACCTAAGATTGATTTTCATAACGATTGAAAAATTGATTGAGATGTTGTGTATAAAATTAATGAAGGGTGGTTAAAACAAAGAGGTGCATAAGTATTTTATTGATAAGAATATGTGATTAAGGTTAAAAGGTAAATATAATAAATGAGCAATGATACCCACGGTGCTTTATGGTTCCAATGAATATGTATAAAAGATGTTCATGAACTAAATAAAGATATTGAAATTGATGTATGATTATATAAGAAAAGACCGTATATATAATGAGGTCATTAGAAACAAATTACTTGACACCAATACATGATAAAATGATGAAAGAGGAAGACCAAAAAAACAATAAAGAAGTATCCAACTAATAATGAATTAACTTTTAGCATGACATATGATCAAGCTTTATAAGAACAAAGAACCTCCATGTGGCTGACTCTATGAGAAAAAGCTTGTTGTTATTTAGGAGATTTATGCATGATATATGTGTGTTGTGTACGCGTGTTTGTTTGTGTGACTAATATTTACTAGTTTTCCTTAGAGCATCAGCAGCGAGCATCGACACAAGCATTCATCTTTTGGAACAAGGAGGCAGGTGAGAACCTGATTGTGGTGGCCTTCCGTGGCACGGAGCCCTTCGATGCAGACCAATGGTGCACTGACTTCAACTTCTCTTGGTACGAAGTACCACCCATGGGCAGGGTCCACTCTGGATTCCTTACAGCCCTTGGTGTCGACCTGGCCCATCTGGGCAACCCTGAGCCAAATGACATAAGTGTCCATCCACTGGCTTACTACGTAATTAAGGACAAGTTGATGGCATTGTTGAAAGACGACAAGAAGGCGAGGTTCATTGTGACAGGGCACAGCCTTGGTGGGGCTCTGGCCACCCTCTTCCCTTCTTTGCTGGTGTTGTACAAGGAGGAGTGCCTGATGGAGAGGTTGGCCGGTGTGTACACCTTCGGTCAGCCGAGGGTTGGGGACAAACAGTTCGCTCACTATATGGGCAAGGTGCTACTCGAGCCCAGGCCCAGGTACTATCGCTTCGTCTATAACAATGACATAGTGCCCAGGATTCCCTATGATGATAGGACTATGCAGTTCAAGCATTTTGGGCTGTGCGTCTACTACAACAGCTTCTATCAGGGAAAGGTCTCTCTCTCTCTCTCTCTCTCTCTCTCTCTCTCTCTCTCTCTCTCTCTCTCTCTATATATATATATATATATATATATATATATACAAATCTCAAGCGTTTATCTTCAATGATAGATGTGGTTGAAATTTGAATTTAAAAGGGAAAAAAATACATATATATATTGCATATATATATTGCATATATGACTTTTTGTTTTGTTTTGATAGATTATGAAAGAGGAACCAAACAAGAACTACTTCTCACTGAAGTCTGTGGTACCCAAGTACGGGAGTGCTATGTGGGAGCTCATTCGGGGCCTGATTATTGAATTTTGGAAAGGAAAGGAATACAGAGAAGGATGGTTTGAGCTCATGCTCCGAGTTGTGGCATTGGTGATGCCTGGGTTCACCCCACACGGGCCGAGGGACTATGTCAACTCTACCAGGCTCGGTCCGCTCCACCTTGAGAAGCATAAGATCGCTTGAATATGCTGCTAGATTAGCACGAACAACACAAGTAAGCCTTCTATCAAACAAGGAAGACACAGTTGAAGACTAGAGAATTCGCTGGCTTTGTTCAACCATTATTTTGTACTTAAATTTGCTTTCTTAGGGACGATTCAACTCAAAATGTTCGCTTTTGAATTAGTTTCATGCTTTAGGTTTCAAAACTTGGTTTATATAGGCTAAAGATCGAGCCAATGCTTTAAGAATGCTCTTCGTTCATGAATGGACTCGAGACAATGCAAGGACATCCCATGGACTTAGCAGATAGTGTGTGTGTATGCATGTGCACAAAGCGAACATTGTAATTGTCCATAATTTTGTGTTTGTTTCATGAACTAAATGCAAACACATTGGGCTCAAGCTGAATAATGAGCATCCATGGTTCTTTAGGGTGTGTTCAATTCTAAGGAAATTGGGCCTGGATTTTGTGTGTTCGTGGTTCCAAGTTCTCTACAAATTATGACAGGGTTATGTGAAAACAAAGAATTCATGTACCCAACTCCATCTAGTATAGGAAAAGGCTTAGTTGTTGTTGTTTTTGTAGTTCCAAGTTCTCTAATATGTCAAATGCAGAATTTGCTATTGATGTGGATTATGTGATTCTATAGGTTTAAGTAAAAAAAATTGACATTAGCGATTTGGTAGATCACAAGAAGTGGACCCAAGGGCTTTTCATGAAAACCTAAGCAATTATTTTTTTCTCATGTTAATATCCCGTCTTGTTAAAAAAACTCAAGCATCAATACTACTCATAAATCAAGTGCATAACCATAATTGCTCAAGACCATAGTTACAAGCCCATGCGACTCTACTCCTGCAGTTCTTGTACTAGAAACTTGATACCACGAATCAAACACACCCTTATTGGCCCCTCTCTTTAGTCCACAATAAAGGGATATCAACAAGTGTCACTCGAGTTCGAACACAGAAATTACGGACTTCGAACTAAAAGAACATGTTAAGTTCTATGTACTTAATTAATGGGCTAGAAGCCGAGCCCAGTGAAAAGCATATGCATTGTTATGTTCGTGGAATGGCTTGTAACGAATCGAACCGAGCGAACCACGAGCAACTCGGTTCATTTACCAGACCTAGTCATACCGACGGACGGAACCAGTTGGTTTGGGTCCTGGCCCTAGCTCTTTATAGGCCCACACTGACCCGAACCATAGGGCTCTACCTGACCACCATCTTGCGGCGTCTCGACTCTTGATCTGAACCTCCCGGCAACTATGTGCTTCTGAGGACGAGAAGACCCGTCTCGACAGATCCAACCACCCTCCTCCTTTCGTTCCCTTCGTATTCCTAGAGTATTTTCTTGTGCGTTTGTAGAAGGAGAAAGAGGAAAGGATGGGTTTTAGTTTCATGGTTGGTGTTGTTGGTGGACTTCTTCTTGCTCATGCCGCCTATTCTACAATCCGATGTAGTTCCCTGCTTCTGAATTCCTATTGATTCGCTTAGAGTTGTACTTTTGTTGATTGATTGTGATCCTTTGTTTTCTTTGCCAGATAGAGCAGTTCTGAAGATCATAGAAGAGGAATTTTCTACCCCACCCATGAATGTAAACCACTCTTGGTATTTCCAAATTCATTGTTATCAGGTTTTGGGTTTTGCTGATCTTTGTTGGTATCGTTGTATTAGGTATTTTTGGAGGTATTGATTGGGATAGGTCTATGCATATGGGCGGCTCTAACTGTTCCTGGCAAGTTCCGTTCCATATTGGTTGATTCTGAGGAGAACAGGTTCGCTTGTATCTCTTTCTAGTTTATCAGTTTCCTTGCTCTGCTTTGCTGAGATATTTGGGCGGTGCTCATTCTTGTGGAAGATGTTCATGTTTCTTGTGCTGCAATAGACGGTTATAGGTCTCATAGAACTATAAAACATGATATTTCATGGAACTGTTTGTCTGTGTTCACCATATGAGTTGCTCCTCAGTGTGTTGAATTTCAGAATCAAGTTATAGTGTTGAAGAGAAGCATCATGACTGTTGTTATCCGCTTTGCTTCGTACATTCTCATTATAATGTGTCTGAATGACAACTATAAAAAAATATGAGGACTAATAAAGGTTGCTTAGCTTACAAAATTGTTTAATATCATACGGAAGAACAAGAAGATGATGGAGAAATGGAAGATGGCTTCAGTAGTTCCCACATTAAAGAACATCAAGATATAAATATCTGAAAATCGTGAAGTGTAGGAGGATCAAGTTAATGAATCTTACTGGAAAAAGCTTTTGACCAACACAACCAATTTAATTTGCGGGAAGACCTGCAACTGAATCTATTTATTTATTATGATGTCAAATGTGTATCAACCTTATAAAAGGAAAATGTATAACCAACTTTGTTTATGTCAATATTGAATTACAGTGATGGTCAACATTGAGTATATACTCTTTATCTTGATTCTGGATTACCTAAAGGAGCACATTTCAGATGAGTCACCCAATTGCATGTTATTTTTAGGTGGCATTGTATTGGTAGATGAGACGAGTAAAGGGGTTAACAAAAAACTTACTGTGTTTGAGAAATCTTCAACATGAAGACTTTTTTCTCATAACACAAAGGGAAATATGTAAAATAGAAGTTAAATATTTAATTAGAATGAATGGCACATAAGTTAAAATTGGTATACATTACATGCCTAAAGAAGAGAATTCTAAATAGATCAATATTTCAACAATATGGGAGAAAGAATGGAGTATGTGACACATAGATTTACTACTTGAAATGTATGAGGTATTCTGCATGAACATCTTTTGTACATGTTGATTAACTGCCCAACATTCATAACCATAAAACATGGCAGGTCTAATTGCTGCTCTATAATATTTAGTATTTACCTTTTACCTTTAATGGTATCTTCTTATCACAAGGAATACCGGATTCTCTTCTCCATTTTAACCAACCAGCATTAATTCTATGCGTAACATCTCCATTAATTCTTCCATCACTCCGAAAAATTGACCCTAGGTATTTAAAACTTTCCTTGTGGGGATGCAACCTGTCTCAATTTTAATTTTTATGTCTTCTAAAGTAACCAAATGATCAAACTTACATTTCATATATTTTGTCTTTGTTCTACTAAGTAGGAGGCCTTGCTTTCTAATGTTTCTCTCCATAGTTCTAATTTTCTATTAACTTTTTCCTTAGACTCATCTACTAACACAATGTCATCTGCAAATAACATACACCAAGGCTAAGTCACACAGACACTTCTAAGGGGTGGAGTGTCGACCTCAACACTGGTGCGACACTGACACCGATACCGTGTCGGTGTGGCATGGCAAAAAAAAAATTTGTAACTCACGGATAAATGGGTCCGGATAATGAAGATTGATTTGTGTATTATGATGAAATTAGTAGTTGTTTACCATTTATGTGTTTTGCTTTAATATAAAGTTGTGTACTTGCTATTGTAGCTTTATACAATATTAGCTTGAATGATTTTGGGTGCGGACAATTGGTTTCTTATTTCTTAATATGATTGAATTCTTGACTCCATACTGTATGCCTTTGCATAGAATAATCTCTGTCACCAAACACATTTAAAGACCAGGAACATTGCCAGATCAATATTACAGAAGAGTATGACATCACTAGTGGATCCTAGCATAAATACTAGTATATGCTATATCCTACAAAAGATCTCGAAACTCTTTGAATCCATAACTTGGATATTTTACAGCTCGTAAAATCATTCTTATGAGGGAACTTGCTAATTGATACCTACGTACACCCAAAATTAGCAAATACTAGTTGTATTATGATTGATTTATGTAGCTTGAATATAATATATAATATTATATACTCTAGCCGTGTTGCCGCACCCAAAATTTTTGAAATTTACCGTATCCCGCACCCGCACCCGTGTGACATAGCACCAAGGTACTACTACTTCATCTTGAATATGTTTTGTTAACTCATCGATCACCATTATAAATAAGTATGGACTTAAAGTTTATCCTTGATGTAACCCAATATTAACTTCAAAGAAGTCTGTTATTCCTTCATGAGTCCTCACATATGTTTTTGCACCATCATACATGTCTCTTATAAGGTTTATGTATGATTTCCAAAGTCAAAATCATGGAATCAAGATCATATTTTATGGTTTTCTTTTAATACTTTAAGGCCTTCTTTTAATGCTCGGTATCTTAACTTTCAGGCCTTCAGACTAGAGCTTCATTTAGCCATTCCTCGGATGTGTAAACCACCTGAAACAAATACCTTTCATTTATCTCCTATTCTCAAATTTTCTCCAACAGTTTGATTGCTGGTTCAACTTTCCTTGTTTAAACACATATCTGTCTCATCATTTTATTTTTGTTCAGACTCACATATATCTTTTGCACATATCAATAGGTGACTGTCTAACACCAAGCGATCTTCACTTATCTTACCATTACCTTAGAACATCGACCTTTCACGTTGAGTAGTGTCTTGTTGTAACCTTTCCCTCAACGGTGTAATGTGGATAAATATATGTCATTGGTCATCCTTCCATAATCCACGGTTACTTATTGAAGTCAGGGCATCGACGACAGCCATTTAAGGGACTATGGTTTGAGCAGCAGTCTAAACTATGTAGATGATATCATGATAGTGATGCTTCTTTTTATGACTCAACTGTGTGAGACTCTCTTTGTTGTTTTAGGCATACATACTCTCATTTAGTTGAAAAAAGAAGTTAAAAAGCCATTCAGTGCTGTTCATTTGCATTCTGAAGCAATCAAGCTTATAAAAGGTCCCATTTTTGGCGTGGTGCATCAGAGGAAACTCATCACAACCAGATTCTGATTTTTATTGTTCTACATAGTGATGTATAGAATTGCTTCTTTTCCAGCAACCTGTCTTCTCTTCTTTTAGCAGCACATCCTTATACCAATTGGGCAGACAGATTCTGTTCTGAGTTTGCTTCTGTGGAAGCCAGGGTAGTTTTCATGTATTAGAGAGAGGGAGGCAGGGAAGGAGCAAAAACTGGCCTTAGGTGTCACTATTTGGCAATTTGAAATGCATATTCCATTCACTGGAATTGTTTCTGATCAAGTTAGCGATGGCTATGGCTGTTCTGAACGTTTTCTGAACTGCTGTCGGGTCTAATGGTGAAATTTTGTCATATCAATCTGCAGGTTGGCTTCTCTACCAGAAAATCTGGACTTCATGATCTTTAACCATCGGGGCAAAGTGTTCCCTTCGGTGTTGAAACTCACTTCTTGACTCGTTGAGTTTCTAAAGCTTATCTTAGTACAGAGTTAGCGTCTCCTGTTTCATGCGTGGTTCTTGGACAGGCTAGCAATTTCCATTTGTGAGTTTAGTTAGTGTTTGACATCAATTAAGAAAGCTCGCCTAGGACTTGCGGTTATGCTGCCTTGGGTGATCTTCAATGTGTTGCATCCTTCTATCCGTGCTGCTCTCGAAACTCACAGTTTGCGGTCCATCATTTACATCAGGCATGGCTGGGTAGTTTATTCATGTTCTGCGAAACACTTGGGCTGGTTGTGGTTAAAAATGAAAACTCTTGGTGTGGCCACATTATTGAATTGCATGCAATTCTTAGGGATGGTTGCTATTTTCGTTTTCTTTCTTCCTTATACATTTCTTTAGTTTTTCTAGAGGAATACAACTTTCTTGAGCTCTTTCCAAGGGGTGGGATATTTAGCTGCTTCATTAGTAGCAGATGTATCATTTTACCAGTTACTCACACACACAGAGAGCGAGCTTGGTATATGCTAGCACATAGCATATTCAAACAAATCTCAACCAAAATGTGGTTGAAATTTGTTTTTTGTATATAAATTTCAACCAAGATGAATGATTAAGATTTCTTTAGATATTGTGCTACCATATACCAGGTTTTCTCTCTCTTTATATATATATAATTTATTTTTATTTGTTTACGGTAGATTCCTGTACTCATCCGATATGAGTTGGATTACGTTGTCACTTGCAATGGCTTGAATTGTTGGAGACTTGACTTCGAGTCTCTTGAGACCACAGCATGGGCTCATCCTAACTCCGTTAACACCCAGCGGCAGCAGAAGCTTTTAAGCAGGTACTCATATTGGTCCCGCTGAGTTTAGTTCAAACTTTTCAACGTTTGGGAGTCATGAAAAACGAGAAACTCCCACATAACACATTCATCTCTACGCCATAAAGTATTTTGAAGAAACGAGGAATGTAATATTCGCGGCCAAATGGAACAATGCTAAAAGGAGGAACATGACCTTGGCTCACAAGCGAACTCATTCACATATCCACTCCATATGTTCCCTGCAGATCCAAAAGCCAGCTTAGGCAAGACCCGCACGCCTCCTGGGATGCCCTGTGCTCAATGTATAATACATATCAACACGCTCTTTGGCATGCCCGGTGAGACGCTAGGCGCATTTCTTTTACAGCACAATCCTTTCACCGTGGTATACGACCACTAATCAACTCTTTGGGATCATGGTCGATAGGTTCTTCCATTCCTTGAGAGATGTTTTGTTGTCCATCTGTTTGGGAGATGTGTTCAGATTGACCTGTTTGCTATATTAACACAAAATGACACAACACAAACACAACCTGACCAAGCACAATGTGGAGGCTGGAGCTGGGTATGCATGCCTCAGGTATCAAACTCATGGCCTTGCACCCCTCGAATTTGGTTCAGGGCTGCCGCTTACATGGTTAATAAAGACTGGGTTTTCTCAGCATACTCAGGTTCTCTCTCCAGCAGTGGTTGTCAATCTGACCAAGCACAAAATCCCGAGGGGATGAAAAAGAAAGTCCTTTTAGTGCTCAATAAAGGGGGAAATATAACAGCAGTATGCAGCTTGATTGTCTTGCACTACTAACAAAAGGAAAGTATCACAATGAGGAACACCGCTCTGCTGGCTGGGAAGTCAACAAACCAAACCTTTGGTGGTCATGAGTTCGATACTTCCCCTGCATTTGTTCCAATACTGGGTTAACTGGCACGCACACACACACAGAATCTCATAAATTTGTTACAAGGATGAATAGCTCGTAAAAGCAAAGTATGCTGAGGAAAGAAGAGTGATTGATCATTAGTGTACTTACTTTGAGTGCCTTCGCGCTGGTGGAGACAGAGAACAAGCAAGTACCTTTTAAAAATTACCAAGAAGTCGCCATCACCAGTGATCTTTGCCGTGATTATGCAGAAAATTTGAATATAAGGAGAGACAAGAAATAGATTTTAATGCCCTAATACAACCTGATACGGATCAACCCTCTCTGATATCACAAACAATGTGAAGTTCATCAAGAATAACATACAACATACAACAACAAAGAATCCTAAACGTTAACAGCTCCTAATCTTAATATACAAGTAATCTGATTCTTTCTAACATCAGCCTCAATGTATATCTCTTTTTAACCTGTGACAAACTCTATTCCATATGATGATACTTTTACCAAGGTCCGGTTTGCATCCTTCTGAGGCATTTTTTCTTGGGTGCCGTCTCATGGTTCAACTTCTCCTTCTCCTTCTCCTGGACGATATGGTTATCAGCTATCATACAATATACAGAAAAAGAAACAATATATACTCTTCAAAACGACAAGATTCATTGCATATGTTTAAGCACAAGAGACCCCATGAGTGGGGATATTAGTAAAGCAGTAACAATTTTAATATAGCATTTTTCAGTAGTGGAAAATTCTTCCTGGTTAGATTCATGATGAAGGTCAAATCAGGGTTCTCCATGGTTCCTAGGTAATTAGTTTTCTAGTTGAGCACGTAACGTTTAAAAGAACTAATCAGAGGTATCGGAGTCACAGAAAGGTGCTGGAACCAGAATCCGTAGAAACATGACCTAATCAACATCAGCATGGTACCTTCACACCTAAACCTTTCTATACTCCTTCCGCCTTGGAAGTCCAGCAAAATAAATTTCATTTGATGCATTTCATATTAAGCTGTTATGTCCGATTAAGTTTCAACAGCATTAAATTGTACACATTTATCAGTTTCCTCACTTCCACCAGTCTAAGATGTGATATTTTGATGTATGCACGCTAAAGGACAAGAGATCCTCCAAACGTAAACTACGATAGGATAAATCTTAAAACAAGAATGTGGAATCATTAAGAGAAACTACACATTTTAGAGGGACAACCTTCCTACTTTATCACAAATTTTGAGACAGTGATAGATTCTTTAGGCTATAAGCATTTTAAACTTTGACAACCCTTACATCTTGCTATGAAACCAAAAACTATATGAGAGAACCACGACAATTTAAATGGCCAACCTACAAAAGAACCCAAATGTTGTAGATTTTATGAAAGGAATTTAACCATCCATTGTCATCTCCCTATATTCTGTCTCTTTATGTTCCCTATGAAGAGCCGGACACCCATAAGTGAAAATAATCACGTTCCTTTGCCATAAAGGAAGTTATGATCTTTTAATCTCACTATTTACTACAATTGGAAGTATTAGAAGCAATATATTCTGATCACAAGGAAATCTGCCAAAGATCCACCATGGTTTCCTTTGTGATTTTCGTGATGGTTTTAAACAATTAATAATGGACCCAAGACATGTTGATATCCAGTACAGGCTTATAAGATGAAGACATCCATCGCAGGTGAGGCAACACCGTATATATGCACATAAGATCGTTTCTCGGGAAAGGATAGGAAGATTAAATTTGAATGAGTTGAAACACAATTCCGAAAGTCCAAGTTTCTGACACCTGCAAAAAGATGTCCACAGTTTCATTCTTATCGAAATCGAGATCATAAGCACCCAGAGCATTAGCTCAAATGGCAGGGCTCTTTCACTCTAATAAGCACTTCAAATGAACAGATTCACACTCAGACAACTCTTTGGTTTATAGATTACTGCAGGTCTGGACTCTGATTATAAAATCAAACTTACTCTTGCATAGACAATTCAAATAGAATGGTGCACTGGGGGCACATTACTACTTACACAAATTAGCAACAACAATCACGATCCTTGGCTCTAAGACTCTATCCTATTAGAGGCACCAGATGGTTGTCAATTAAGTTGCATATGTCTGCTTTGTCATGGTCAAGCCATGCTATATAGCTCAGCCTTGGAGCTAGAGGCAGGCCAAGTAACAAATGACAACGAAATCAAGCTCGGGGATATCTAAACTTTATAGGTGAAAATGCATCTTAATACCCTACTGAATGTGGGGCAGAAATAGTTCAAATAATTAGAATATATCAATCACATACTTAAATATACAGGATATATTGTAGTACCAACTAAAAATATTAAGGTCACCATCAATATAATAATGAAGTATACTTCATTCACGTTATCAGAAATTAGTCAGGTAAATAAGCTGCTTAACACTAAGCAGAAGTTCCCAACAGAATTTGCAAATCTGAAAACTATGTAGGTGCTATTATTAAAATAACTGAAAACAAAAAAGTGAAGCAGCACAATGCTGTGTCATTTATGTTTTGCATACTTGACAAACAAGGAGTAAAACAGCAGTGTCACTGGTTAACACCCACACGTCCTTTAACTCAATGGGACAATGGAAACCATCAAGTTTACATGTTTTGCCTGCGCAATTTCCTAAATCGAAATGCCAGGCTGGTTAAAGCCTACTGCAACTTCATCTGAATGCGGAGATTCAGTTTTAAATGAAAAATAAAAAAGAACATAATACCATATTAGTCCATACATTATTTCTCGGAATTAGTTTGCTGCAGTCTGACTTAAATACTGAAACCAAAACAGAACAACAACCATAACAAGCAAGCTACCAGAAACAGTCTATAAGTTAATTAAAATAATTTAGCTGACAAATAAGCACCAAATATTCTAAGAAGTCAAGAAACTCGTATCAGATAACAAACTGAAAAGAGAACAGCTGATCCACTTCTTATACCTGAGCCTTTTGCATTTCCATGATTTCTTCCTGCAGCAAATATATTTTTGTCAGTAAATGCACGTTCAAATCTGAAACCTCCATTTGAATGGTAAAAGCTAAATAAACAACAGAACTTAGTCATTCATTTATCTTGTTTTTCTTTCTATAAGTTGCAAGAACATCTCACCTGCTTCTTCTGCAATTTCATGTTCTCTTCTTTGAGTTTTGCTACTTCAGATTCCAATTCCATTGTATAAGCCTACAAGTAGTTTGGTAGATAAAAGCTGTGGATAACTGATATAACCAATATAATTACCAAAAAGAATTTTCAAACGCTGATTTGAATGTAAAAGTCAAAACTTGGCTGCTTCATGAACCTAGCTTTAGTGAATAAGTTTAGATGTTGAATATGCATGCAAGACAAAACATATAAAGTGCTTACCGTGACAAGCAAAAACAACAAACTGATTTATCCTCAGTATCATAACTTTAGAGAATCTTTCATCATAGAAGGCAGAGATCCACGTTTTGGTTGTTAACAATGCAGAAGACTCGATTAAAATAGAAAGGGTAAACCCAAACAAGTTAGCTGGATATTCAGCTAAAAGACCTATTGAAGAATGGAGCCAACCATCTTAGTTTGGATAACTGATAACAAGATCTCATGATTTTCCCAAAAGAAAGTTTTATGCGACAACAGAAAAGTACAAAACAACGTTATTAGGACAAACTAGAAATAGGACAGACGGAGGCCAAGCACTA
This sequence comes from Brasenia schreberi, assembly GCA_036023115.1. NCBI lineage: Eukaryota > Viridiplantae > Streptophyta > Magnoliopsida > Nymphaeales > Cabombaceae > Brasenia > Brasenia schreberi. Next base: position 6,107,588 of record JAYKKT010000063.1, read on the forward strand.
CAAAATGCAAATAAATTTTACAATGGAGTAACTTAACCTGCATATAATTACCTGCTTGCGGGCACGTGACCTTGCAGCTGATTCTCTATTCTTGATCATGCGTCTCTGTCTCCTCTCAACAACTTTCTCCACTGCTCCACAGCCTCTTCTTCCCCTTAGGCCTCCACTAAAAGCGTAAGGGACAGGGGATAAAGAGGAATCGTCACCCTCATTTTTGTTCAAGCCATTAGAGATGATCTCATGTGCATGAGATGCAGTTGTTGCTGAAATCTTTGCAGTTCCTAGGCTATTCAAATTGGTTACGCCTCCCCCTTGAACAACCCCTCTTGCGAAATCATTATTTGCCGGTGAAATCGCTCCAATGCAAGCCTTCGAATCTTCAATCCCAACAAGCGTATCACGTCCAGCTTGAATATCATTTCCTGCAGCACCACCCACTTGAGATAGTGACAGACCATTTCCCATACTTGAACCATTCAACTTAGAATTTGTGGATAATTGAACTTGAGTCGCATAGCCAATTGTTGCTTGCTTTGAAAAGAGCTGATGCTGTTGTTGTAGTTGTTGCTGTTGTTGTGGCTGTTGAACTACATGGCTTTGGTTATAATGGTCACTGAGCCATGACATTTGCTGCTGCTGCTGCTGCTGTTGCTGTGGCGGCTGTGGCTGACTAGATCTTGTTGCTTCTAGATTGGAAGTACCATTAGCAGATTGATCAACTACTCCTTGCAAATTCCCATTAGATCGATCAGGCCGTCCGAAACCGAGAGCCAGACCAAAGTCAGACCCAACTTGGCTGTTCGTATTACCAACCATGCTGTTCCCGTAATTACCAACAAAAGCTCCATTGTTGGACATACCGGCAGATTGGGTATCTTCCCTCACAACACCTGCCCTGACGAGAAACTCTTCGAGGGTCATCTCACCGAGCGTCGGCTGCCTCTGCAGGAACGGCGTGGAGTCATTGCCACTCTGCACCACAGTTTCTTTGACCAAGTCCCTGAAAACCTCATCCACTGTCTTCAAGCTCATCATCCGGGGGAGTGTCAGCGAGCCCTGCCTCGGCAAACTGAATTGACTAGCCAAATTGCCGGAATTTCCTTCCGGTGCGACTGCTGGAGAGGTTCCGAAGCCCTGAGTCTCCTCGGCAAACCAGACGTTCTTCAAGAACTCATCCATGTTCATCGACCCGAAATCCTTCCCGAGACCGGTCTGGAACTCGTCCAGAGTCAGCGAGTAAATGGAAGATTGCCGGGACAAAGGAAGATTCCCAAATCCAAAGTTTTCCATTTGGGAGCCATTCTCGACCCCAGGTTCCAGTAGGCCATTCTTGAATATGAAATTGGAACCCATCTTCAGACTAGCAGACACTTTAATCTTCTTGTAGTATTAAGCGAAATCTAACTACCAATAACACCAAAGAGAACCCTTATTCGATCTGTATCGGTTGAGAATCTTTTCCTAGCGCATGGTATAACCAAAATCTGATGCAATTTGAAGCGATCATCCCACTCATCTGCACTCTATTCCCCACGGATCAAAATCCCTAACTTAAAAACACTTTCATGCGGACTCTGGCGTCAATAAAGAGACGAAACGTCAAATAACAATTTCCTACTTTGATATTCTTCATTCATAACAGCGTGTTCCTCATGAAACAAAAAAAGAAACGTCAAATCGCCAATTCCAACTCAAATTCCCTTAGAAGCTCAAATCTTCAAAGACCAATCATAAAACGACGAAAATTCAGCTCCAATACCTCAACAAGCACGAAACGACCATGAAAAAGCAAACCAAAGAAAGAACTAGAAAGAAGAAACGAAGCTAAAGCACCCTAAAATCTACAGACTCCGACCACCATCAACGCGGAAAATCACACGTCAGCTCCAAGTAGCTTAAAGAAAACCTCAACACACATACAGATTGGTGTTTTGTGTTAAACTGCTTGCAACACTGAACCAATTAGAGAGGAGTTCAACTTTGAAGTCGGTAAGAAAGGAGGGAGAGAAGGAAAAGAGGGGAGACTACCGACATCTGCGGATGATCGGTGGGGGAGGTAAGGAGACAGGCGTTCTTTTACCGTCTTTCCGTGGATCTTCTTCCACATGCTCATCACCTGAGATTGGCCCTTTAGTACATCTCAGTTTCAATAATCACTTCTAACACTTTTCCACTTTTAAATCACAATTCTGAAACGTTACCTTTTATATAATTAAACCCATCAACGTTGACCCCAACGAGAAAAAGTATTGTCTGATAGTGAGGTCCAGCCACTCAACTCTCTGGCGTTAAATAAATTATATATATGTGAGAGAGAGAGAGAGAAAGAAACTGATACATGCGTGGTAGGTGTTAATAAATTTAAATAAAATTTGAATTTTTGTAGGTGTTTTTTATTCACATCAATATATTTTATTTTTTAAATTCAAAAATTCATAATCATATAATATTATGAGCGATTATTTAGATTTATTCGTACATATTAGTATATATCATATTCAGATGACATCTTTTTACATTTTTATACACACATTGCTTTTAGTGATACCAGTGTAATTTTAAATTTTTATAAAATACTAAAAATATTTTTATTACACTCTATCTTACCTAAAAGCAATCAGTGAGCGTAAGTGAATAGGTATACTATGAGCAGGATCCAATCATATTATATATATAAAAGAGATACGCTTTAACTTCTCATGCATGGGATATGCTTTGATGCGTACGGGCTAACTTCTTAAAGTGACCTTTCACAACTTGAATCGCCGTCCACACGCTCGGACATCTTCTTCTAGTTGCTCTCAACCTTTACAAAGCGAGATGATCTAGCTGCCGCCATTAAAACCACTTTCAAATATGTATACGTAAACATAAAAAGAATGGTCAAAAGAGGTTGGAAGTGGTGGTGGTGGCAACTAATATCATACTAAGTAAAGAGGAGGATGGTTAGAGTGGCAGAAAGCAACCAAAAGGGATGGTGCACGGTAGACATGAAACTCCAGGCCCATATATACATATGTATATATGTACATATATATGAAAGTGGCACTGATATCAGAAGGGAGCAGAAAAAATCGAGAAAGGTGGTTGGATAGTCGAAGGTGGCAGTGCATACCAAGTGTGCGTGAAACTGGGTGCGCATTTCTCTCTCTCTCTCTCTCTATCTAAATATATATATATATATGTATATAATCCGAAAATATTCACAACCTTAGGAGTAAAGTAACACAGAGTTATAGATCGAACAGTGACCTTTCACCCCCTTATCCATTTCGATATACTATTAAAGTTAGCCTAACAAGCAACGTCTTGCTTTCACTGCTATATTAGGGTTACTCTGGATATTGCCATGACCTTTCATCTTCTCCATCTTGAGATCCTGAAAGAACACATAATACAGATGTTTTGAACATAAATTGTTGATAGAGATATGAAGATGAAACAACAATTCATGTTTGATTTGTTGAGCTACATGCCAGACTTACCCTTTCGGCAAGGTTTTGTCAGCATATGATTTGGAAATGGACCATGGCTTTGGGATTTGGTCACACAGACCATACATTGGATTAAAGCTAGCAAGACAAGACAATGGCCAAGTCAACTTTGCTGATCATCTAAAAACTCATCTTCTACTCTTAAAATCTTCCATGTTGTCCTCATCATTAACTAGAGCTTCTTTTACATCATATACATACATACATATATATATATATAAGAGAGAGGGGGTATACGTGCACCAAGCTTCATGCACACTCATTGAGCACCACCACCTACCACACCAACTGCCCATCCAAACATATACATCTATATGTATATGTACACATATTCATATAAAAAAAATAGAGAAGAAGGGTGTCTTATATGCTTGGCCATCTTTAAAAATCTCAACCCTCGATAGATGGCCAAGTTTAAAAGCATAGCATACACAGACATGTGAACACCTATGATTATTATTATTATCATTATTATTATTATTATTATTATTATTATTATTATTATTATCTTAGCCATACCACGATAAGAAGTAAAAAACACATGATCCCATTATGACCTCCAATGGCCGAATCGTGTTGTGCCATGTGTACCGAATTATTTGGGAGACATGGTCCATAGTATATGGCTGCAGCCAATTATAAGCATGTTACTTCATTGTATATATTTTACTATATTCTCTTATTCTAAAAGATTCTCACCAACCTCTTTTCTTTCCTTGGCAGAGTTGAAATGTAACTCTCTCATATATATATATATATATTATAGAGAATGATTGCATTATGTCCATCACTAACATTGTTCAGCTTGATCATTACCTTTTAGTTGAATAAATATAATATTTTTTGCTCTTTATTAAAAGTTCTTTCCTTTGTTAAAATTACACATGACTAAAAACAATGGATGAGCACATAAAAGGTTGTCAGGATTCAGTTTTTTTCTCTCTATATATATAATGAAATCCTTAGAAAATAATGATATCAAAGTTCAACTTGTGTATATCTAAAATATATTTTTATTCATTTTCTTATCATTTCATCTAAAAGTTTGGAACAGAGGCGTGTGGGGGCATGCATAACGTCCAAAATCTCAATTATACATCATGAAAATGTGTGTCTAGGAGCATGGGACTTCCTTTTCTGATGATGACAATGCCAAAGACAGAACGCATGATCAAAATGCATGACACGGACCCGACTTCTTTCTATTGCAATTATCGTAGTATCTCCATGCCCAGAAATCAGATCTAGCTACCCTCGATATACGGTAGGTCAGTTACTGATAGCTTTTTTCTTCGGAATATTTACTGGTATAAGGCCAATCGGGTTGTTTCATTTCTTTTTGGGTACAAATTGGGTTCTTCAGTATTGTCAGTTCTCTTCAAAGTATACGCAATTTACCCAAGTCTTCAACTTTCCTCATAGCACAACATGGTTCTAATAGACTCGGAGCAATTTAGCCATGCACATCATATGATTGCCTCGGAATTAGTAGATTTTTCTTCTTTTTCTTTTCTTTTTTCTTTTTGTTCCAAATTTGATTTAAAATGGTGGAACAACCACTCTTGAAAATATATATATATATATATATATATATATATAGAGAGAGAGAGAGAGAGAGATTGAATCCTTTCCACCTCTGATTTGCCCACTTATATTCTATTTTGTTTTTTGAGAGCTTAAGTTTGACTGCATTGTTTTTCGTCTTTTTTGAAAACTCTTAGATTTTCTTAATTACACTCGTACCACCAGAAAACAGTGGGTGAATATGTCATGAATGGGTAGGATCCAATTTTCTTGTCTACCTCTGCAATTTTCACTCATTCCGAGACATTATTTTTCGGTGGTACAAGTATAATTTAAAAAAATCTAAAAGGTTTTTAAAAATATATGATGAGAAATATCATAAAAAGTAATAATGGGATATCAGTAAGCAGGTTCAGTGGTGAGCATAATCCAATCTCTCTCTCTCTCTCTCTCTCTCTCTCTCTCTCTCTCTCTCTCTATATATATATATATATATATATATATATATATATATATATATATATATATATATACATATGCGTGTGTGTGTGTGTGCACGTTTATGTGTTTTTGTTGAGTTAACAATCAGCACAGTACCTGATCAAGGTGGTGGTGGTGTATATATAATGTTTATATATTTAATAGAGCATGTGTGTGTGCGCACGCACGTATGCGTATATAAGATTTGGGAAAATGTTCAACAGGAGAAGTCTTGTTGCGTGTGGTTTTCAAACTCTGGAAAGTGAAGCCCTTGGGCGAATAGTTGTTGTTAGAGGTAGTCTGAAAAAGATAATGATGTCTAAGATTGTGACAATCACAGCCACAACGTCGACCTTGTGATTTTGATTCTCACTAGACAAAGATCCGATTCCGAAGAAGAAGAATCGAAACACCTGTATAACCTGATAAGGTTCCGAAATCCAATCCAATTCTAAATTTTCTTCTCATTCTCATGTTGGAATGACGTCTCGAAGCAAGAGAATATCCGGTGCAGCTCAGGCGTGATGAACAACTTTAGAACATGATCTTGCTCTTTTGAATTTGATTTCAGGTGTAACACGAAAGATAGATTAGAGAGCACGTAACTGGCTAGACATGAACGAGGCAGTTTCAACTGGGACCGAACCGGATCAAGAACCAGAATTGGTCAAATTGGACTCCAAATCATGGACCGCCTGATTCTGTTCCAGTTCAATCTTCGATGATATCAGAACAAAAAACTTGATTGTTCCAAACGGTCAGTTCTGCTTTTTTATTTTCTTAAATTTCAAATTATTTGATTGTTCCAAACGGTCAGTTTCATCTGAACTTTTGCTGATCACGCTGATGACTTCATGGCCATGCAAATTTCCTGCAGGATTAGTTAGCATTTGGCTCGAGTGGGAGAAAAAGGACAGGTTTCAAAGATGAGACGTGGTCATCTATGTTGCCTCAAAATAATTTTGTGTCCAAATTCTCCATTAAAACCAATCACTCTCTCACTATATATATATAGTCAACAATAAAAAAAAATAACGTATTTATATATTAATCATTTATAACTAAAGCATAGACATCAGAGGCCAATGTCCCATGTTGACTAAATATTGAATAACAGATTTAATTAATGTAAATCAATGCTAAAAAATGAAAAAACAATTGACTAATTTTCAGATTATTTAATTATCATTTATTTACATTAAAAAATTTAATTCCATAATCTTTTTTGTTAGTATGATCTAAAACAGACATTTATTAAATTATATTAATCAATTACTTCAATTTACTTATGCTTGTTTAATTTAATTAGTTAAACATATCCTGCATGTCCCTACCAACATGTGAGCCGCATACGGTGTCCACCCTTTGTCCGTGCATTCAAACGCTAATACATGGCATAAGTTTTTGCTTGCATGGATGTAGTAAACATGTTTGCATCATGGTTGAGATGGTAAAAATAGAATCTTGCTTGCATGGATGTAGTAAACATGTTAACAAGAACCCTAGCCTTAAAACAAGGCAGCTCACTCAATGTTTAGGGGTGGCGAACCGCATAGGACGACGGGCCAGGTGGACCATAGGCACTACATTCAGGTCATGGTTGCTTGTGGGCAGAGCCTGATCAGGGGGCAAACATAGGACTGCACCAAAAGCTTGATAATTTGGCACAATAGGAAATTTGAGAACACAAATGAGTTCTCTCTTCGCTAAAATGTCATTGTACCTCAAAACACATTATAGTGCATCATGGAAGTGATCTTCACAAGAACGTGAACAAAATTACATTGGTGCTTGCCCGATCCGTTTGCGCTGATGAAGGTGTCTGACGATGAAGCTATCAGCAAACAGCGGATATTCCTTCCTAATAAATCCTTTGATGCATTTCCAAAAAGAAAAATCCACTAAAACGCCATCCTTCCTCACTATGGACAAGCACCGGGATTTCTCAAAGTCGGTGATAGCCAATCTGCATGAACAATAGTACACTTCATGAATTGTTACATGGTGAGATATATACACTTCATGAATTGTTATATATATATATATAATCAAAGTTCAATTCCAACTCAAACTCCAATAGACAATAAACTATATGATCTGTAGCATTTCTGGGTGAATTGTTAATGATAGACTGGCAGTCCTCGATTGAATATGTAGAAGGGCAACCAAGTTATGCACCGTTATGAAGTCAACTCCAGCACCAATCTTTTTCTCAACCTCTGGATGGTAAGGAAGCAACTTTTCGATTATTGTTTTCTCATCTTCTATACTTAACCTATCACCACTCACATACCTGGACAGAACGTATGCTGATTCAGAAGTCCTATGAGTTGCAGACAGTAACAGCAAATTTATTCACAGAACAACCGGATCTCATTGAACTCAGCAACCAAACAGTGGCAGCTCAAATTTTACAGACAAAAATGTGAAAAGAAGAGCAATTATTATTTTTAGATAAGAGATTTGTATGGGCTAACTCCATCCATGTAAGGGATCACCCTTGCATGGCCGGTCTCAAGCCCGGATAAAGGAGGAGGGTTGTGTTAGGCTTCCGACAGCCAATGTAAAACTTTGTCGGATTTTTAAACTATAGATTACACAAATTATGAGTATTGTTTTAGGGCGTCCCTGCCTAGCGATGCGCTACAGAGCCCGAATGTAGTGAAAAGTAAGTAAGGGTCACTACATTTTCCTCCGGATGTAGTGAATCAATAGCAGAAAGGGTTCCTACATCATGGATAGGTGTGGGTATAGAAGTTAGTCCCGCTACATGGCCTCCCAAATGTAGTGAATAAATTACAGAGAGGGTCTCTGCATGTTCAATATGAACGAACACGCGGGATAAGAAAGCTAGTCCTAGATAATAAGGTTCATATTGATTCTTCGAATACCGGAACATTGTTCGGTAAGCTAATGGAGGTGGTAGATACTATGATTCGGAGAAAGATTCATGTTCTATACAAGAGATAAAGTGGCTTAGAGAAAAAGTAAAGGAGATTGAGGATAGACGTTTTAAATTATAGTACTCAGATAAGGAAAAGGCTCGAAACGGAGTTGGTATTATCATAAATAAAGATTTAAATGATAGTATAGTATACATACAATGATATGGTGACCGAATCATGACGTTAAAATTAGTGTTAGGAGCAGAGGCTTTGAATGTAGTATGTGCTTACGCACCCCAAATAGGACTCAAAGATAGTAAAAAGACGGCTTTTTGCAAAAAGTTAGATAAGGTGATTCAAAGAATTCCACAAAGGGAGATGATTTGTTTAGGAGGAGACTTAAATGAACATGTCGGTAAAGAGGCATTAGGATATCAAGGAATTCATGGAAACTTTGGTTTTGGGGATATAAATGAGGAAGGTAGGGAGATTTTAAATTTTGCTATAACATTTGATCTTTTTATAGTCAATACTATATTCAAAAAACAAGATGAACATTTAATTACTTATAAGAGTGGCTTATCACAAACACAAATTGATTATTTTATTTATAGAAAAAAAGATACAATGTTGTAAAGATTGCAAGGTAATTCTAGGAGAAAGCTTAATCGCCCAACATCAACTTTTAGTTATGGATTTACAAATTAAAAAATGGACAAAGAAGAAAAGAGTGTATCAAACAATTCGAACTAAATGGTGGAACCTCAAAAGCGAGAAAGAATATATATTTAAACAAAAAGTCCTAAGGAGATGCTTGAAATTATGTTGGTACACCTTGTGATATATGGAACAATATGGCTATAAATATTAGGAAAGTGGCGAAAGAGGTGTTAGGTGAATCAAAGGGAAGTGTATCGACACAAAAAGAAGCTTGGTGGTGGAGTGAAGTAGTGGAAAAAAAAATCAAGGCAAAGAGGGTATGTTACAAATTACATTATGCTAAAAAAACTAATGAAACTTTAGAGGCTTGTAAGAAAGCAAAGAAAGAAGCGAAAAATATCGTCAGTAAAGCAAAAGCTAAAATTTAGGAGGATTTATATAAAAAAAAACTCAACTCAAAAGAGGGGGAAAGAGATATTTTTACGATAGCTAGGGTAGACATAAAAAAACTAAAGATCTTAATTCTGTTAGATGCATCAAAGACGAGGATAAAAAATTATAGTGACGAATGATGATATAAGAAATAGATGGAAAAACTATTTTTATAAGCTTTTTAATGAAAATAAAGATGTTAGTATTAGCTTAGGAGAGTTAGCCAAATCAGAAAAGTATATAAACCATAATTTCTACCAACGTATTCAAAAGAATGAAGTCAAAGAGGCTCTTAAACATATGAAGGGTGATAAATCGGTAGGACTAGACAATATTCCTATAAAAGTTTGGAAAATCCTAGGAGAAACAAGAATCACTTGGCTCACGTGACTATTTAATGAAATATGGAGAAACCAAAAGATGCCCAAGGAATGGAGAGCGAGTACACTTATACCCATATACAAGAACAAGAGAGACATTAAGAATTGTGCGAATTATCGGACTACCAAGTTAATGAGTCATACTATGAAATTATGGAAAAGAATTACTAAACATAGGTTAAGACAAATATTGAGTACAACACAGAACCAATTTGGATTCATGCCAGGCAAATCTCTTGTTGAAGCGATTGACCTTTTGAGACATCTTATGGAATATTTTAGAGCAAAAAAGAAAGACCTTCACATGATATTTATTGATCTAAAAAAAGCTTACGATAGGGTACCGAGTGAAGTTCTTTGGAGAACCTTAGAAAAAAGAGGTATCCCATTGACATACATTAACCATATAAGAGACATGTCCGATGGTGCAAAAACATGTGTGAGGACTCATGAAGGAATGACAGACTTCTTTGAAGTTAATATTATGCTACATAAAGGATCAACTTTAAGTCCATACTTATTTATAATGGTTATTAATGAGTTAACAAAAGATATTCAAGATAACTACCTTGGTGTATGTTATTTACAATGACATTGTGTTAGTGGAGGAGTCTAAAGAAAAAGTTAATAGGAAATTGGAACTATGGAGAGAAACATCAGAAAACAAAGGCCTCCAACTTAGTAAAACAAAGACAGAATATATGGAATGTATGTTTGATCATTTGGTTACTTCAGAGGACATAGAAATTAAAATTGGCACACATTGCATCCCCCAAAAGAAAAGTTTTAAATACCTAAGGTCAATTTGTCAAAGTGATGGAAGAATTTATCGAGAGGTTAAGCATAGAATTAATGCTCGTTGGTTAAAATAGAGAGATAAGAAGATACCATTAAAGTTAAAAGATAAATATTATACAACAGCAATTAGACCTGCCATGTTTTATGGTTCTTTGTGTTGGGCAGTTAATCATCAACGTGTACAAAAGATGCCTCTCACATATATGAAGATGTTGAAATGGATGAGTTGTCATGAAAGAGAAAAGATCGTATACATGATGAGGTTATTAAAAACAAATTAGGAGCGGCACCAATAGAGGATAAAATGAGAGAATATCGTTTAAGATGGTTTGGACCTATAGAAAGAAGATCAAAATTAAGAACTAAATTTGGAAAGTATTAAAAGAGGTAGAGGAAGACCACAAAAGTGTTGGAAAGAAGCAATAAAGAATCATGGCACATGATAGGGCTATTTGGAAACAAAGAATTCATGTAGCCGATCCCGTCTAGTATGGGAAAAGGCTTAGTTGTTGTTGTTGTTTAGTTGTAACAATGGCTTCTCCTCGATGAGCTACTCTACTCTTACTAGTGTCTTTTCAAGTCACTCCTAGTTTTTGCTTCATGTATTGTTTGATTTATTGATATTATCTTCACTTGCCGTCATTTTGTCGTGAACTATTGAATCATAATTCTATCTTTACTTTTTCTACGATATGGCGCCAGTTTCGGCAGTTGATACTAATCATTTACCAATTTCACTAAAATCATGCTTATTACAAAAAAAAACTGAAAAAATAAGTCATTAAACCAGAACCAAAAAGACCAATTTCAAGAAGAAGAGGGAAGATGCGAGGTGAAGAAAGAGGAACTCACTTGCCAGAGTGAATAATACTCCGAACGAAACCGACAATCGGCACCGTATCCTCCAGAAGTCGATCCTCCCAATCCAGCAAGTTCGGTCCACCACCCCTCCGTTGATCGGAGCCCTCGGCCTCTTCGTCTTCGCCGGTGTCCAAATCCACAAGCTCGGGGAATCTGCCCTTCTTGACGATAATTTCGGCATCGACGGAGTCAATGGAGGGCTTGCGCAGCAGAGCGACGTCGTTGGTCTCGTTGCTGGTCTTTAGGGCCCGTGATACCAAAGGGAAATCGGAAGATGGTGTGTGGGGAAAATGCAGCATCCGCAGAGGGGGTGAGGGAGAAGAGGCATTTGGGGAAGCAGACGGAGGGAAGATGAGGCCGCGGGAACGAAGAGCGTAAGCGGAGCTGCACAACGAAGCCATTTTCTTTCTCAATCACTCCTTTCTTCCCTCTTGATTTCGTGCTGGTTCGATTTCGGCGTTTGTCACTCCTAATCCTATCTCTGAGAGAGAGAGAGAGAGAGACTCGTCCTACTGTTTGCTTCATTCTCCTTTTGTCTTTTCTTTACAACGATTCGTTCTTGTGTTTTGTTCTTCAAGGATTTTAATTTTAAACAAAATTATTTTTCGTACCTTATTGACACAACACGAATGTCTCCGTATGAGACCTTGGTAGTTTTATCATGAGAAATAAAGTCTAAAAGCAATGTAGTGCATATCAAAGCGTTTCATCCATACCGAACCGAAACGCTAAACTATGTGCCCATGTGTTGTGTCGTGTCCATCAGCATATACAAACATACAAGTGTTATCATCTGACCCGAATAGTTTGACCGTAGTGAAGGCAATGCGACGGGTTGGGGATGGATATACTTATACCAAGTCCCGACCCGAATCTTAATAGTTTTGGGTTCTATTTTACCTAACGGGTATGGAGCAGACACGGGACACAAACGGGTCATACATGTATTTCATATATGTATAAAAAAACTGGTATATTCTAGCAACCTTAGTTACTAAAAAAACCAAATAAATTTCAATCATTCATTTTTCGTGATGATAGTTGAGATTTATATTTGAAATTTAAAAAACAAAAATACTCATGTCAATAAAATATACGTGCAAAAAGTACTCAATTGCTTTTTATTTTACAAATTTAAATTTCAATCCTTCATCATCTTAGATGGATGACTAAGAGTATTAGAAAAATTACTAGATATAAACAAATCTAAATCATCTAACGATGGTTGGTTAAAATTTTAAAAACAAAAGTATTCATGTCAATGAAGTATACCAATAAAAAAACACATGTACTTTTAGATTGTTATATTTAAATTTCAACCATCTATCATCAAACATGAAAAATTGATATTTGTTTAAATTTGCTAACGCTTAACTGTGTTAGCATACAACAATTCATATATATGTATATATACACATATTTATAAATAAATACATATGTAAATATGTATATAAATACGTATACAAAGAAAAATTATAGCATGCACTTCATGTTTAAATATTCTCAAACATTTCAACCATCCGATCTTCAAGATCACTAAAAAAACAAATTGAATTTAGTGTATTTATTGTACCTCTAAAAAGTACTTTTGCTTTTGATATTTGCATTTCAACCATCAACGATTCAAATCCTTGATTAGGTTTAAACATGTAGTGATTTGTGCATGGATTATGCTCTTCATATGTATGTGTGTGTATATATATATATAATCATGCATAAACAAATATATATGTATGCATACTAAATGTATAATATATTTTGATGCATGATCTTGTATAAATATTTTAATTCTTTGATATATAAAATCAACAATAGATTTTGAATTACTTTATATTTAAAGTACATTAAGTACAATAATAATTTTAACTAAAGTATTTATATAAGTATACATTGCATTCCCCAAAAAAAAAAGTTTTAAATACCTAGGGTCGATTTTTCAGAGTGATGGAAGAATTGATGGAGATGTTACATATAGAATTAATGCTGGTTGGTTAAAATGGAGAGGAGCATCAGGTATTCTTTGTGATAAGAAAATACCATTAGAATTAAAAGGTAAATATTATACAGCACCAATTAGGCCTGTCATGTTTTATGGTTATGAGTGTTGGACAATTAATCATCAACACATACAAAAGATGTCTATGACAGAAATGAAGATGTTGAGATGGAAGAGTGGTCATACAAGAAAAGACCATATATATATATATATAATGAGGTTATTAAAAATAAATTAGGAGTGACACCAATAGAGGATAAAATGAGAGAATATCGTTTAAGATGGTTTGGACATATAGAAAGAAGGTCAAAAGAAAAACCTTTAAGAAGGTTAAAAAAACTAAATTTGGAAAGTATTAAAAGAGGTAGATGACGACCACAAAAGTGTTGAAAAGAAACAATAAAGAATGATCTAGCTTATTGGGAGTTAACTGCTAACATGGCACACGAGAGGGATCTATGGAAACAAAGAATCCATGTAGCCGACCCCGTCTAGTATGGAAAAAGACTTAGTTGTTGTTGTATTTATATAAGTATACATTAGTATGTATATATTAGACACATGGAAGGTGTCCTAAATGCATAATATCTTTTGACACATAATCTTACGTAAACATATCAATCATTTGGTGTTTGAGATACTTAATATACATGATACAATCAAATAAAAAATATAAAATACATTATATTTTTAATTCAAATCTTTGAGATCAAATGATTATGCTACATTATACGATATAATATATTATACGTATTATACATTTAGGTATATATCTCTCAAGAATGGGTTTAGTTGGTGTTCAATCTTTTTCTTACATCTCCATTGTTAATTGATCAGAGAAACCAGGGGTTGAGATTTGAATCTCAAAAAGTAGATGTACCTATCTTACTTACTCACATTTAATGCTCAACGACACACTTTATTTTTTTCATTTGAAATTTCTGTTGTTATCATCATGATAGCGATGCTTGAAGAGATTTGATTGGATTGAATGTGTATCACCCCCTCTCTCTCTCTCTAAACTCATTTGGCGGATCGACAATTCCAGCTATACCACTATCCAATGGGTTACGTTTTCGAGGCTGTACCTTGCAAGCTTGGTAATACGTTCTACTGCCTACTTTATTTGAATATTGCTGTTTAATATTTCTTGGTATCCAAAAAGAAAAAAAAAACTTTGTTTCATTGTCACTGACAGTTCATCGATAGTAAACTAGAACGCCGCCTTCTGGGCGGTGGCATCTGGTAGGGCCCTCGGCTCCACCAGACCAGGGTCTGAGTTCCATTCCTGGGGCGTGTGTGATAAACTAGAACAACTACGAGAGTTCTTTTGGCCTTTAAGCAAGCAAAGTTAAATAAAATGTTTAAAACTAAATAATATATAGAATTAGTGGTAAATTTATCCGAGCTTGAAACGGGTTATGCAAAAGTGATCCCTCACTAATTTCGATTCGAAAAAACCTGTTAACCCTCTTTGCTTTTTGAAAGTTAACACCCTTTTACTTGGAAATCCTAACCAACATGAATCAAGGAAGCCTTGGTTTGCAAAATAGGGTGGTTAGCAAAACCTTATTAAGTGTAACTTAAAAATTTAGAGGGCCATGTTATTAACCGTGGCCTAAAGCTCTCAAGGCTAGGGGTGTTCGCTTTACTCGCTTTATCGACGAATCAACTCCTGATCTAGAATTTTTTTTAGGATAAGACGAATAGCCCTTCGAATCTAGAAATTCTTTTAGGGTAAGCCGAATAGCCCTTCAAATGATTTAGGGTGGGACAAATAGCCCACGGATCCAACTCTCAGGTATAATCTTCAAGATGACTTTTAAAATTTTGAGTGAAACGGACACCCCACCTCGACTCAACGTGGATCCGCCGCTGTCGCGAGCTACCTTAGTCATTGAAATTCCATTGCCGTCAGGTATTATTTTGATTAATTTTAGCCAATCAAAACCAAATGCTGATTATACAAAGAAAAACATGAAATTTCAGCGTAATTCGTGTCGTGTTCGTGTTTTCCAAAATGAAAAGCCTTTGCTTTCTTTGTAAACTATTTAAATGGTGTTGTTTACGAAACTTCACCGTTGGCCATCTTGACTTGCTGAACGTAATTTTAGTAAATGTTTTTGTAACTTTTTCTTTTTTTACCAAAAGACGATGGTTTAAACCTTTTAACTAAAACGAGTGCCCGGGCACAAAAACGAGCACCTGACCCGACCTTTGTTGGATTGCTACGGTTTGACCCGGAACCGATCTGACATGCTAAACACCAACCCGACCTGTTTCTTTTCCGGGTCAAGCCATGGGATCAGTACAAAAACCTACCCCTAGTTAGACCTACGTGGTTTTGGGTAAACCATAACCGGCGTTTCTGAATTGCCGAACCCAAACCAGACAGTCCTCCTTTCAGTTTCGGTTCCCTATGACGAAAGCATGAGGTGAGACTTTAGTACGGGAACCAAAATATGGCCAAGAACCACAAGTTTCCGGTTGCTGGTTCCGATTTCGGTTCTAGTTTTGGTTTCCTTGGCTCCAATTCCAGTCTGTTTCGAAGGCGGCGGGTTTGACTTGATTCACGGGGCCAGGTCCAAAGGGGCCACCTCTACTCTGGTCATGGTCCTCCTTGTTATGGGTCAACTTAAAAAAACTCCCCAACTCCATGTGACGAGTTTGATACTTGATGGTATGCGAATCTTTTAAAGGATCTGTCTGATTCCTCATTATATATGGAAGTATTAATTATATAATCAACTCTTATATGACTGAGAGAGAGAACCATCTGTTCATTTGACTCCGGGATCCTCTCATTAACAAACAAAAGGATGGGGAAGGAGATGCGTGCTCATTATGTTTGGTTAGTTTTTATATTTTAATTATTATAACTAAACATGTCCGGTTTTAATTTGCTCGAAACCTAGAACTTTAACTGAACCGGCTCAATTCAAAGTCAATTTTGAAACGCTAATTCTATAAAAAAAAAATCTTAACTAAAAAAAATTAAAAAATACTGGAACTGCCGGTTCCAATTTCAGTTGGTTCGTGTCGAGGTCCAATTCTGGTTGAAACAGGCGGGCCGGTTAAGAACAGCTGGGCCCGTTTTATAAGACTTCTTATTATGATGTCCGATTGGGACGCCTATTCGTCTCGACACAGATTGCCGCGAATCTCTATATAAGCGTATCCTTTCCAGAAATGACGAGAGAGAGAGAGAGAGAGAGAGAGAGAGGAGTTCGGCTATTTACGGGTTGCCAGAAGAGAAGGGTGAAGGAGGAGAGCGCCAAAGGGCTCAGCGAGGGAGAACCGCTCTCTAACGAGCCCCACCTGGGGCATCGGGCTTCTTCTTCTTCGTTTTCCTTGCTTCCATCTTCCTTCCTTATTCATCTTATTCTCATTATTTGGCCTTCTTACCACTCATTCTTTTTCCTTCCTTACCAACAAAGACCACCCACAAAGAGAAAACTCGCAAAAGAAAAGCC
Source organism: Brasenia schreberi (assembly GCA_036023115.1). NCBI lineage: Eukaryota > Viridiplantae > Streptophyta > Magnoliopsida > Nymphaeales > Cabombaceae > Brasenia > Brasenia schreberi. The sequence goes on from JAYKKT010000063.1 coordinate 6,124,571, forward strand.
TTCAGGTTTCGATTTCTTAATGGAGGAGATTAACCAAAGGATTGACCCGGGCGCGAAATCAGCAGCAGAAGAAGGAGAGAACCGATCAACGATCGGATCAGAATCGGCGAAGATGGACGGATCCAACGCCTTCAAAGCGGCGGGGTCGGATGGAGGGACGGCTGCGGATCGTGTTGAAGATTCCGGCTGCGTGATCGGGGAGAAGGTGAAGTTCGATGAGGAGGAATCGGAAGAGGAGGAGGATTTGGAGTCCTGGGACGACCACGACTCGTTTCCGGAGTTCCCTCCCGGTGAGGTGCCGGACTTCTTGGCAGAGATCGCCGCAAAGAGGGACTCTGGCGGCCGGATCAAGGTGAATCCGCTGAGGGGCGGAGAAGGGGCTGCGCCGAGGTTTCCGTTATTAAAGCATAGCTCGTGGTCGAGTGAGTCGTATCGGGATGAGGCGTGGCTGAGACGGAAAGAGAACAGCATGCAACGCAGCAAGAGCGTCACCGGCGAGGATCTCGATGAGCTCCGGGGATGCATCGAGCTCGGATTCCGGTTCGATGGGGAAATGGCGCGGAGCCTCTCCGGTACGCTCCCCGCCCTCGATCTCTTCCACGCCGTGAACCGGCAGTACGCGGACTCCGTATCGGGAACGTCCGCGTCGGACTACTCCGGATCGCCCGTAGGGAGCCCGCAGAGCTTCTTCGATCCAGGTACTCCCCATTCCGATTAGATTAAAGAAACCGATTCAATTCTTCCGATTCTCTGGTTCATAAATTTTATAATAATTCTCACTTGGTAGACATCACGAAGATCAATGAGCATTTGAAACTCGAAATCCCGAACCTTATTTCTGGATTTAATTTCGGGTTTGATAACCAATAACTCAATGGTGCTCTCGTATATTCGCTGGATTTAATTTCCGGCTTGCTTTCTTCTGATCTAATCGTGTTTTCCGTAAGTTATATTTGATGCTTGAAGTTGTTTTCTAATCTGAAAAACTTTTTTTTTATCTTTTTAAATCATGAAGTAAATTTTCGTAGAGTATCTTGTATGATTCGGTGCTGGTTACATTTGGAAATCCGAGTTGAATTCCCTAAAATCATATGGGAATAAAATCTGGTTAGATATGAAAATTCATTCTGGATTTCCTCAGATCCCGCAAACTTCTAGATAAAATATAAATCGGTTATGCAAACGCAAGATGGATTTCCTGAAATTGCATGAACTCCAAGAAGAAAAGTCTCGTTTGGACATGCAAGTGTAAGCTGGATTTCTTGAAATCATGTAACCCCTTGTTTCATGCAGTGCTACATTAGTGGAGGAATATATGGTTTGGTGGCACAAAGAGCAATAGTTCGGCTGGCTGGAGGGTCGACTCACAAGGTTGAAGGTCACGAGTTTCATACCTGGGGTGGCATATCGCTTTGGCCTCCCCATTGTGCCAAAAAAAAAAAAACAAGAAAGAATGAAGATTGTGACAATCGCACTGTTGTGGTGGGGAGGCCGAACCCGGGCGAACTTGCTTGATCTTTGATCTAGCCAGTCTAGGCTAGCTTAAACTTTACGACCTTAGGTTTAGGTTTTGCCTTGCTCATTTTATGCTACATGCAATTATATGTACGCAAACTGTCTGGAAAACCATAATAGGAACTTCTCAAAACTAAGCTCCCCTTAGATGAACTCAAATATGATCGAGAATCGACCTGGTTTAGGATGTTCATGTAGTCGTAAACTCGTCACGATTAAGTTTTATTCTGGAAATCAGTTACCTAATGCAGGAGTTCTGAATTTTACATGTAATAAGTAACTTACCTATATTCTGTTTGTGTTGTTGTAGGGGAGAGCCCGGAGACTGTGAAGGCTAGATTGAAGCAATGGGCACAAGTGGTTGGTTGCTCTTTGCGGCATTTTCGTTAAGATTTCTTCTCCTGTCTTCCTCAGTCCTCGCTTAGTTCAGGTGGAAACCATCTTATCTCCATCTTTTATGTGTTTTCTATTCATGGCTGCCTTCCATCAGGCCTCCCGGCAGCGAGGAGATGACTGAGCACCGATGATGTGAAATTATATCTTGGTTTCTTTGCCTGGATTTGATAGGACATTTTTCCAATTCTATCATGCCGATTTACCTTCTACCTTTTTATGTGTACATGGCATTGAGATTAACTATTTAGCACCAAGATAATAATCGATTGAATTATGAGTAATTTTCAGATCACTTGATCCATCGGCCATGGGGTGCACCACTTGGATAGAACTAAAGAACCCCCAAAAGACTGCCTTTTCTTTTTATTCTATTCATGATAAGAAGTCGATGAATCCACTTCCATATCAATGATTAAAAGAACACACCAACTACAATTTAATTCTTCACCTTGTATACAGTAGAGGAGGCAAACTTTTTTATTTTGTATTAGCAAGCTGGGTCGCGCAGACCCCTATGAAATGTGGATGGCTCTCGTGAGATTCTGTCGAAGTCTTGACCTTCTGCTTGAAGGGTCTTCTGTATGGGATCTGGCCTGGAGAGCCATGGCTCCTGCTAGAGAAGGCAAAGTTTTCAACAATTTGACAAAAGGAAACAGCGGAGATGGAGAGAAGGGGAAACAAAAAGTTGGGATGAATGATACATTCGTATAAAGTATAAACCTGAAGCCAATTGCCGGTGGACGGTCACCGGTCACCGGTCACGTTCTGTTTTGCAATGACAGAGAGGACATGACGAAAGGCAAGCATAAGCCTGCTACCAAGAAACCAGAAGGATATGATGGTTGGAATGTTTTGCCAAATTGGTGGCGAAGGAAGGAATTTGTACACCAACTTGCATTCTTCTAAGTTATTAATTATCAGCATTCACGAATCATTCGGGTGTCGTGAATGCCTTGTTCAATATTGAGACCATGCTAACTGAGCTAATTAAGTGGGTATATTGTGATTAAATGATCGATTCTTTCAATTTTAGAAGAATCTTTCCAAACACATAAGAGTTTTCAATTGAAACTTGAAGAAATTACTGAGAATTTTATTTTGTCTTCAACAAGCAGCTTGTGTTCAGATCATCTAACGTGCCAGACGTGTTGACAAACAAGCCATCCACGGCCTTCCTTCGGTTTCTTCGACTTGTTTACCGACTCCATCTGTTGCTCAGTTTTCATTTGAAGAGTGAAGTTTTGCAGTCGATGCATTGGCGGGTTCGGACTCAGCGAGCGACGTTCCTTTTTGTGTGCAAGAAATAGTACATGGGTCTGCACAAAGAGCAGTAGCTCACCCGGCTAGGGGGTTGACTCACAAGTTGAAGGTCACGAGTTGGATACATAGGGCGTGCATGATCTGGCCTCGGCCTCTCCACTGTATCAAAAGAAGAAAAAAACAGAAGGGTCGTTTCCCCTCGTTTTGGGCTGAAACTCATGTCAGCTTCTCTCAACGATGATGACTTTGTGTTTAATTTAATTTTATTTTTCTTGTATAATACAAAATCTACATCCTAGGGGACACGACACGAGTCAATAATTGTTTGTACTTGCTGAAAAGATTCGTGTCCAAAATCACAAGAGAGTTTCAGTCTTGAATTCTAGCTTTCTACTAAGGTATCTAGGTAGGGTCGGTTAACGAGCTGAGCGAAAACCGAACATGGGCTTCTCATGTTTCTCCGCACAAGCTGGCTCATGTCCACAAACTATTTGTTGTTTCATCATGAGCCGAGGTCGAACAAGCCAAGTTTGAACTCATTTGAACTGGTTTATGCTTATTTGAACTTGTGTTGAGCTAGTTTGAGCTCATGTTTGTGATGATTCCTTACAAAAAAAGTGAAAATTTCTTGTACCAAAAATAAAATAAAATGAAAATTCCTTATAATCTACAAGTTTTTATTTCTGAAAAGTTTGCAGTGTAAACTGAAAACTCGACCATTTGATTAGCCAATTAGATTGGTTAACATGATTTTGCAACATAATAACTAAGCTTTTTATCATACTAAGGAGAGTCAGTTACATGGATTCTTTTTCTATAAAACTCATTATATGCCACACTAACACTTTACTCTTTTCATTTTGTTCGGATTTTGTCACGCAACCTTCCTCCTTTATCTGAGCTTGACGACATACCTATAAAAATACTGAATGATTCATGTTTGGCTGCCTGAGCTTATCAAGTTAGCTTGTTACCACCAACCAAACATGAAAGTGCTCAACTCGAACCAGGCTGAACCAGGAGCTACTACGCAAGTGTCCCCGATTGTTGGTGATCATGGTGCGTCAGGTTCGATTTGATAACTTGTTTACAATGAACTTGTATTTGTTGACCCAAATTTGGTTCATCATATCCTTTCTTTTTTTACAATGGGGAGGGGAAGCCAAGTACATGCCCCCAGAATCGAACTCCTAACACACATTTCATGAGTTGAGAGCCCTACCAGGTCAGCTAGCACCGAACTGCGGATTCATCAACATTTTGTAACTAAAATACTTGGCCCAATTAAAGACTAGATGACCAGTCTAACAATGAGCAGGGCGCTTTAGTACCGTTGTTGTTGGTGGGGAGTTCGACTCTCACAAAGTGCATATGTATGTGTGTTAGGCTTCATTCTCCTCTTATAACCCAAAAAAAAGAAAAGGTGTAAAATTGGTTAATTAAGAATAGATGCGCACTCAGGTATTGAACTTCCGACCTTTTGTCAAAGTGCAACCCCTCGCTAGTGAGCTACGCCCCAGTGGGCCAACATTGGTTAGAAGTATGGTTTGCCAAATTGCATCGGATTGGTTGAACTGGGATCTGGACCGTGAGTCTGTTTGGTCCACATATTAGACTGGCCTGAAAGAGGACCGGTCTCGGACCATTAGACCGGCCAATTGAACAGTAAGCTGTGATTTTCAAGTTTTTAGTTTTTTTCTTTAATTTGCGGTTTCGGAACCGACCCTGGGCCGCTTCGGTTTAGGTTTCAAGTTCTAAGGAAACCGAAACTGGCCATGTCTAGAGGCAAGATCTTGTTCTTACACTTAGCTGGATTTTTTTTATGTAAGCCTTGTGTGGAAGATGTGTCTTTGGGTTGTTTCACGTTACATACAAAAATAAAGCCAACCTTTCATATTTAGCTTGGCTCTTCCATTTCTACAATCCTTTTATGATCATCTAATTTTAAAATCCAAAAGCTTCAATATAACGGTGCAAGGACTTTTACATTCATTGTGGGGTTGGATACGAATAACTTCTTTTGTTACATTACAAATTGTCCACTAAGGGTGAGATTGAACATTGGGTCTAGTAACATGGCCGGTTTGGAACCGGCCTAGCAGTTCCAAACGAAACCGAACAGGGTTAGGAACCAGCTGAAACCGGAATCATATTCATGGTCAAACCAGAACCGACCAGCCCAAAACCTGAAACCATAACCACAACCAGTTGAAACCGGAAACAGTTAGCCAAGAACTTGGAACTGTAATTGAACCTGCCGAGGGACAGTTCTGGAACCGGCGGTTTAGAACCACCAGTTTTAGTTTTATAAAAGATGAAATCATAATTGAACCGGATGGTTTCCGGTTCCTGATTCAGCCGGTTTTTGGTCCGGTTCAGTTTCGGTTAGAATCGTTGGTCTGGTTAGGAACCAGCCATGTCTAAAGATGACAATGAGGCAGGATGGAGTGGGTTTTCATTGAACATGCTGCCTGCCTTGCACTAGAAGACTCCTACTAGACCCTGCTCTTCCCCGACCCGCAAGTCTTGTTGATCAAATCTTGCATTTTTCCAACACCCACTCCGGTGTAACCCGCACTGCCGCCCCTCACTTCAATCTATAAAAATATTTTCATTTTAAAGGATCAATTAATATCATATATTTTACATAAAACAAAATCTATTAAATAATATTTTATACTATTAAATTTATTGTGATTGTATGTATATCTTTTTATATTATATATATATACATATATATATACACCTTAAACCCATCCCAACCCTGCCCATTCAACCCTACTCGATTATGAATAGATAAGCATCTAAGCTGTCTAAATATCCTTGTTTGTCAAGAATAGGATTATCGCTTATACACGCAACTTAATTTCAGATGATTTTTTTTATTTATCGCATGCTTGGGTGTCTATTTTTCTTCTTTAAGAAGCGAATGATTTTGATGAACAGTTAAACCACTAGATCTACGGGGCTTTCTTGGATGTGACACATTTTCTTAATTTAATACAAAAACTAGAGATATTTATCTAAACGTTGTCTTTTAATTATACGTTATATATAAAAGGAAAAGTCTAATATGCTTACCACGTTATGAATTTGTCATATCTCTCAAAAATCTTAAGCATTCAATGATTCGTAATGTATACTTTCTCTTTATCAACTCAATCATCTATCTCAAAGAAATGAACCGTTGAGATTTTAGAGAATGGTAAGTATATTAGAGTCACACACACATACATATACATATATATGCTCAATCCTACGCTTAAGTCTATTCAAACATTTTCATGGTTTGATTGATACGATCAAAAGTAGAGATTTGAAATAAGAAAATAGATTTAACCGTTGTCCATTAACTACAAGAACGGAAAGTCTAACCATACAAATTGTTTTTTAATTCAAATCTCAACTATTGATCTCACCGATCGAATAGTGAAGATGTTTAAAAAGATTTAATCATGAACATGATTGAGCATGGCTATCTCTCTCTATATATAGAGAGAGGTATGTGCTAATACACACTTAGGTGTTATTATTGAAATAAATATCTATTGCTTATCTTGAGAGATAGATGATTTAGATTTGAACTTCAAAAAACAAAAAATTGTGCTAGCATACATTTATACAAAGCATATGTTAGGTTCTCTTTTTTTAAGTTAAAAGAGAGGCCAAGGCCTAGTTAGTATACATGCATGCACACCCTGGGAGTTGAACTCCTTGCCAGGGGACCATATCAGTGCCCCTCTACAGGGTGAGCCAACGCTCTTTCTCTCTTCATATATATATATATATATATATATATATATATATATATATATATATATATATATATATATATATATATATATATATATATATATATATATATATAGAGAGAGAGAGAGAGAGAGAGAGAGAGAGAGAGAGAGAGAGAGGTTATGGTGGATGCTTAAATCTTATCAATGCTCTAATCTACTTTATCATTTCAATCGTTTAAAATGAATGGTTAAAGTAAATAAAATAAAAACATTTGATACACTAAATACAAAATATACAAATAGAACAACAATTTTAATTTAAATCTTTACCATTGGTCAAGAGTTGTTTAAGCATAAATGAAGCTTGTAGTTGTTATAAATGTATAATATCTTTTGATGTATAATCTTATATAAACATTTTCACCATTCGATCTTTAAGGTGACCTGTTAAAGTTATAAAGCAAATAATATTTAACGTACATGGTTGATATGCATTATGCACCAAAAGATATCATGCATTTATTATTACCTTATATATATATATATATTCAAACATCTCCACGATTTAATTAACAATATCAAAAGTGAAAAGTTGAATTAAAAAAACGGCTGTATTACATAATATACAAAATAAAAAGTCAAACAATTTCGCAGTATCTTTTTCTCTCTCTCTCTCTCTCTCTCTCTCTCTCTCTCTCTCACCCTCTTCCTTTTAAGAAAAGTTGGCGTCATGCCAGACTTGGTGGAGATATTTCTCCAGATATTTACGCCTTCCGTTCCCTCAGGTTTAGTGGATCCAATTTGACCCAAACCGAGATCGGGATCCGGACATTTTCCACCAAAAGAAACCGTCATGCCAAACCTGGAAAGGCTGGCATGTGCCTCAAAACGGAGGGTAGCCTTCATGAGCCCCAATACCCGTCTCACTACTTTCTATTCTATGTGCAAAAAATATCTCCTCCACCAAGCGTAAATATCTGCAGAAGAATCTCCACCATTAATTATTGCCAGCAGATCGATCCACACAAAATATCCCAGTCGCCCATGGTTTGCCGACTCGGATCACTTCGACTCGGAAGGGATACACCGAGTCATGACCTTGTGCAAATCGGGTTGGGTTCAATCAGCTATCAGGCCCCGCTGGACCCATGACCCTCGGGGCAAGGCTTGACAAACACTCCTTGATTTTGAATTTAAGAGTTTACCCTGTGCTTGAGCCTGTTTTTAACTTGGTAAACAAGTTAAAGCATACATATACATGAACACCACATATAAATTATATACAAGCTGACCCGACTCGAACATACTTCATATCGTGCTTGTGAAGCAAACCGAGTCGGTTCATTTAGATGACAAACCAAACATGAATAAGCTCATCATGGGTTCATGGACCTTACTCATAAATGTGGTCCAGTGAATCAAGCGGCGAGACTCGGTCGCACCCTTAACAATCTTAAAGCTTAACTCAAGAACCTTACCCCGGTAGACCGAACCAGACTGTTTTGATGAAGGAAGAGTGGAAGCACCAAAGGTTGATGGACCGAACCCCAATCCGGTGCCGTGCCCGACTCGACCGGGTCAGTGGTCGAACCGAACCAAACCAACCAGGGTAGAAAAAGTGCGTTTTGATGGGTCCCACTGAAGTAGGGAGCAAAAGAGAGAAAAGAATAACTGATTGCCAAGTCAGCAAGTCATAGGGAGATTTTTTCGCTGAGCGAAAATATCTGCCACTGAATAACGCCAGATATTATCCCGGATGACGTGGCATGGGTCTGACTGTGGAGACACGTGTAAAGAGTTTGCCAGCTGGAGCTATATTACAGGCTCCTCATAACTCCCACAGGAATGCGAACGTCTCAATCTCTCTCTGTATATGTACGTTTGGGGCTTTTGGTGGAGAAGATTTGGAGAGCGAAATGCGGTCGAAGAGAGGTGTTAGCGGTTTAGGTGGCTTGGGGAGCGTACCGGTGGCGGAGGGCGATGGTGAGGTGGTGGAGGTGAAGGAGGAGTTGTCGGTTTGCAATAGCGAGCCGGAAGGGATGTCGTCGACGGATATGGATTCGTCATCGGAGGTGACCAACGACGTTTGCGGAGAACAACCACGGAGATCTCAAGATACACAAAGCATGGTAATTTCCGGAAAGCGTTTTTTAAAATTTTCTTTTTAGGCTTTGATTTTGAAGACTATCGTCTTTTTAGGTTTTCTGCCTTCTTTTTTCTTCGTTTGCGTAAAGATCTGTTTTTTTGGCAATTCGTGAACTAAATAATTTTTAGTTGGTATATATTTGTGTTCTCATTTCTCCAGAAACGGTTTTTGGTTTATTTCGTCAATTAAAGAATGAGTTGGATAACTCTGTTGCGGTTAAGTTTCATTACGCATTTACGGGATGGTTTATACTGAGATTAATTTTCAAAGTCTTTTGGCTTGTTCGACTCTGGATGCCCAAAAATTGCAGTTGCTGCTTTTGTTGTGTTCATCTTTCTACACGGTGATTGAAACACCCCGATTTTGATCTTGGATATGGGGGTTAATTTCTATCTCTTTCTGACGTGCTTAGAGGACGATGGTGGTGCTTGTTTTGGCTGGTACCGAAATAAAGCATGTGTTTCATGGACCAATTTGCGAAATTTATGTCATAGTTTTTGTTTTCTCGCCTAAATTTTGTAATCCCATACTCCCCAAAACAGCTTTGTGTGAAAAAAAAATGATCCGTTAACAAAATGTTTCAGAGAGATGACTTTGATCTGGGATAACATCCTGTGACGGTGGGCTTTCACAAACTATTCCCACACTGTTTGTATTATTTCCCTTCTGGGAGGAAGAAAATTTCTTTGAGTGAAACGAAAAGATTTTTTTATGTTGGTGTGAAAAAAAATTATCCTTCAACAAAATATTTCAGAGAGATGACTTTGATCTGGGATAACATCCTGTGACGGCGGGCTTTCACAAACTATTCCCACACTGTTTGTATTATTTCTTGAGTGAAACGAAAAGATTTTTTTATGTTGGTGTGGACGGTTATATTTGGTTAAGTTGTTTCTGTTATGAGCCTCACGTAAAGAACACTTGGGACACAGACTGCAGAATCTTTGGGTACCGAGTGGACCGATGAGAAGCACAGCTCTTATCTCAATTCCATGGAAGCTTCGTTCGTCAGGCAGCTGCAGAATCAGGAATTCTTTTCCTCACATCTGCTGAACTGGATGTGCAAAAAGAGAAAAGTTCTTAATCAGAGGTCAGCGCGCTCGTCAGTGGGCAGCATGCCAGTTGTCGGCCAGGTTGAAACTCTGAACCATCAAAATCTTAAGCTTGTTCGTTCATTTTTGTTGTTCCTGAAGATTATAAATGCCCTTCCAGTTCAAGGTTTTGCAAGAAGGTTGCTGGCAGAGGCTGAATTTTGATAATACTGACATTCAAGAAGATGCTCCGAAGGAATCACAGGAGCTCTTCACTAATCCTTGGATCAGGCATTTCACTGCAGCTTCATCAAGCAAGGCACAACAACTGACATCGTTGGGAACATCTGGAAAGGATTGGTCTCAAGCTGGAAAAGGTCCCTTGTGCGAATGGAATGAAGGGGTGTCTTGTACATCCAAAACCTATCTCAGTCAGATTCCTGATCATCAATCTCATTGCCATTTACAGAAAACTTCTGGCAACAGTAAGGGTAAGCTTCTTGACATTTTTAAGCATTGTGAGTTGTTTAATTCATCTGTCATTTGGAAGGTACGGATTTGGTAGTATGTTTTAATATATCCTCCTTTTAGAACAAAACGTACAAATCTAATTGTTGCTTTGTTGAATTATTTAGAATGTTGGTTGCATAAAAAACCCTGCAAATATGCAGATAGTGTAATACAATGAAACTTACATTCTATAGGGAACTATGATTTACATATTTGGTGGTTGTCAATTTCGTGATGTGACGGTTTGTGCATTAAGCAAAAGCCAGTGGCAGTGAATGACATAAAACTTCCAACATTGTTTTCTCTTGTTAACTTTTAGGGGGGCTGTAGCTCAAATTTCTGAAGATCTTCAATGGAGATTGTGGTAACAAACAACAACTAACAACAGCTAAGCCTTTTCCCATACTAGATGGGGTCGGCTACATATAGATTCTTTGTTTCCATAGAGCCCTATCGTAATTTGTAGAATACATGGTAAATAAGTCCGACAAAGTTCTACGCTGGCTGTTGAAAGCCTAACACAACCCTCCTCCTTTGTCGGGGCTTGGGACCGGCCATGCAAGGGTGATCCCTTACATGGGTGGAGTTATCAATGGAGACTGTAGTACTATAAGATATTTATCTAGCATTTGCTACTGCAATTTCTGATCTAAGGAAGTAACTACTTGCAGCTAGTTTCAGTAAATTTTGGATGGTGGTTTTCTTTTCTCTTACGGGTTGCCTTAAAATGTTACAATGAAACCTTGTTGAGTATGCTATGACGGAGTGGAAGCAAAATGTTGCCATTACAAAAGACCATTATTTGGTAAGATTGTGGTGGGAGCAGTCCTATACTTGGTATTCTACTTCCCACATCGTGTTATTTGTTGAGGCATGTATTGCCTGTTTCAACATAGATGCTTAAAGAAAGTACCTTTCTAGAAATGATCTCCAAGAGAGGAATTAAACCTAAGAATGATATCAAAGAATTTGTACATTGGTTTCTTAAAAGGATCCTGGAGAAGATTTTCATTATTCCAACATCATCAAATATCAGTCGGCACATTGTACAATATGTTTGAGATGTGCACATGGCAAGTTGGAAGATATCATGGCGTTTATATTCTGAAGCAGTTGCATGGCTACACTTGCTGGCATGGTGCATCCAGCTAAAACTCATAGATGCTGGTCTCCTTTGACTGATATGACCTCATATATATGTTAACAATGACCAATTTATTAAGATCCAACTTTTGGATAGAGTGATTGATTTCAGCATTGTATATTTTATGAGCATCAAATTTTCTTGCATTTTAGACACCCTCCAAAAGCTAGTTGTATTGAGGTTGTGTAACATGTTTTTGTTACTGACTAAAACATAGAGACCGCATCCCAGTGCTGGGTTTTCAGAAAAGGCATGCAAGTGTTGAGTGTTTTTAGGAGGTTGGTGCACATAATTGTGTCTGTGTTTATATGCAGAATGGCTTGTATAAATTACCTATTTCTGTAAAATGTGAAAAATCAGGATGGAACCTGGGGACATGAGTTCACTTATTCCAATTAAGGAGAAACAACCATCAAGCCTGATGGCCCTCTTGCAAGTAGTGATACCTTTTAGTTTGTCCGTTTTGGGTACTTAGGCCACTAAAATGATTTGTTAGCATTAGCGTAATTGTCTGTTTTGTTTTCCAACATAATGGAATCGTATCTGCTGGCATTTTTACTCTCCTGTACGATATGTCAGATAAGTACCTTCGGTTCTCAGTTTTGTTTGTCTATCATGCCGGACCATTTAGTGTTGCCAATCATAATTAATATGATCAGTCTATGAAGCAGATTCAGGGATTGGGCTCAAAGTAGTTTCTATAACTTGCTTGACATAGTTTCTTGGATGCTGCTGAGCACAATGGCTCTAATCAGCTTGCTTTTCTCTAAACTATGGGCTCGTATTGACTATTTGAGCCTGATAAAACCATGATTTCTTTGTTTGTTGCTGCTGCTATGTATAATCATGTTATCTGATGAAGGATGCTTTTGTATTCCGCCTCTTTTCATTCCTTTTCTGATTCCAATACTAATTTTGAGATTGGTATTGAATACTGATTATATGGGTTTCAAGGAACTTGATTTCACGTATGAATCAATCCTTGAAAGCTAATTTCTGGCTTATGTCATGACTCATGAGGCCAGAATTATTGCTTGTTCGATTTCTCAAATTGCAGTTTAGTTTGCTAACTTTTGTGCATTCTGGACCTCTAGGTATTCCTCAAAATAATATTAAAGGGATAACTTCGGAGGAAGAAACTTTCTTTCCCTTGCTTTTGATATCTGATATCCATTCGTTTGTGGTTGTTGTTGGACAGAGATGTCAGATCAGAATTTTGCAGATGAAGAGAGCAAAGATGAGAGTTTGGTCAAAAGAACTCGGATGAAAAAGCTACGGAAGAGGCAGAATGTAGCTACAGGTGTTGATCAAGTAATGAATATACAAAGGATAATCTTTCTATTGTTTGCATTTCATGTCTTTAATCAGCAGCTCTTTACCAAATGGCATGTTGTTTAAGCACCTACAAGTCCATGTCGATTCTAACCATTCACAATTCAACAACTTTGAATTGGTGTGACACTATAGCCACGACAGAATGCAGTACCTGATAGTGCCCTTTGTGTCCAAGAACTAAAGCTTGTGGTTCTGTGTTCTGAAATTTGCTAAGACTTGGCTTTAACCATTGTAATTTTACTTCCACCAGAATATATATATATGAGTAGCCTGAGCTCATAAAACTTGTTCCACTTTGTGGAAGTGTCGACATTGTTGTGGGCTTTGGCCAATATAATCCCCGTTCAGCACTTTTTTTTATTCTGATAGGCGTACTGTGGTTAGGCAGGACCCCTATTTGATTCCAAACCATGACCGAACCCCCTGATTTGCCATCATCCTACCCCAGTATGTTATATCCCTTTTGGGCAATCATGATCTCTACTTGTCAACTTATGTGACCTTGACAATGCATCTAGGATATGAAATCCAGGTTCCAGACTTATCAAGGATCATGCATGTCTCCTGGTCTGAGTCATGATTATAAAGTTGGTGTCCTATACTGTTTTGCAGGTCGTTCCTTCTCATCAGGTGGAGAATTGCGATGGTAGTGCAACACATTTTATTCAAAAGGGGAGGCTTGATGTCAATTAAGAATCCGGTGACTGAATTGGAATACTATTGTTTATGCAACTAGGCCAGGCTACTTCACTGACAGAATTGGAGAGGTTGAGGTGCTAATTGTAGGTCAAGGTTTACCAGTAGAAGTGTGTTTTGTTTATTGAGACAAGGAGTCTCCTGCGGGTAGCTATATGTCGCAAATGTGAAGCTGATCAGTTGGTTGTATGTCAACTGAAACATTAGAGATGAAAAGAGGGCCAACTGGTCTCTGTACATATTCATATACTTGACCTTGTTTACTGTAGTGTGTGCTTGGCAGCGTTCAAATTTGCTTCTCGATATTTAGTTTGCTGCTGTCGGAGGTTTTTTTGTTTTCTTGTTCAATCATTCCTCTAGATTGCCAATTCTGCTGCTTTCTGTTGTGCATAATCTTCATGCTATCGACACATGGTCCTCTCAACCCGGGGGGACGGCTTTGCAGGTGAACAGAGCCAATGAGGAACACATTTGATGGCATCAATCCAAGAACGATCTGCCTGTGGTGCATCTCATTAGGCTGTTTGCTTGTATGTATCTTGTTTGATTAAGTCAGGCACTTCTATCAGGGCATTCCACCAACTCCGATGCTTTCAACACCTGCACTTTTTCTGTGTCCGACACTTCGACCCATGCTGAATAATTTTGTGATTTGATCGACGACGAAGGAAGAGAACAATTAGATTAGTCCTTAACGACAAGAAAAAGGATTGACCCTTTTTTGCCGGGGCATCCGTGATCTAAGATGTTTGCTTAGAGATAACTTGGTGCTACGTCAAATGGATAAAAGGAATATTGATCAATAACTAATACTTTTCATACGTATAATATTCAGTGTGACTATTCATACACTCTCTTACTAAACATACATTTTTTTACTCATGTTCACGTTTCTCTCTCTTTCGTTCTTTCTCTTCGTAAACTATCTTTTAACAAATGTCCTACTGCACATGGTGATGCGTTCATGCCATGGCTTTTCTTTGAACAAAAGGAACTTTAAGTGCATCTGGGAAATAAAGCATCTGGGTAATAAAGGGTGATGCAGTTCACTCACGTCATCTTCTAAATAAAGTCGCAGCTGTTTTGTGCTGCTCCTCAAATAACATGTCATGAACGCGTTTGTTCTTTGAATAAAACATGTCTTAAACACGTTTAATCATCAGTCACCGTTTTCTCTTATCGTCCAAAATGTTTGCAGTAATCAACTTTTTAGAACTCTATTTTTTATCAATTTGTCATGAGATTCATCTTGAGATTGAGATAAAAGTTGAGAGTAACATAAAAAAAAGTTGAAAAGAGATTAAGATCAAGAGATAAACAATTTAAGAAAGTTTTGAAAAGGAGAATTGAGGAGGGTAACATTTATAGAGAGTGAACTATTAAAAAAGAGAAACGAGACTAAAAGAGATCGTCATATAGAGAGAGATTCAAAAAGGTTGTTGAGAGAAAGATAGAAGTCGACTGCATGCCGATTGATGGATGGGAGGAAGAGAAGTAAAGAGAGGAAGAAAGAGATTGGAATGTATGAATAGTAATTATGTAATATATATTGTACAGTTTATACTTATACATTGTGTTTTTGAACCCATGATTTTGAAGTCTCTGTATCTTGCATCTACACCCCATTCAAGCAAGTCAAACTCAAAAGTGTTCAATCTTTGAGCTAGGCAAGTCAAATATAAAGCTTTGCTTGTTAAACATAACCAAAACTCTAATTTTGTGTGGATTTTCATTGTTCAATAAATTGAAAGTTAGCTTTCTTATGCAATCTTTATAGTAAGACACTCGAACCATCAAGAACATAAACCCATCCAGCTATTTAGCTTGCATGCTTTTCTAGCAAATGTATAGTGACTTATCTGGTGATTAAATCTATAGTAAATATTCTAGATATTCAACTAAACAATTATATACTGGGCGAGCCGAGATGAGCCAAACATGATCGTTAGCCGACATGAGCCTAACGGCGAGCAGCCTAGACATGACCGATTTTGGAGGTTTGTTTCAAACCGCCTGTCCTGATTTGCCCGAAATCGGGAACAGTAGCTGAATTAAAACTTCTCCAGCTCTGATCACAATTTCAGAACCTCTGGTTCCAAGATCCACCATAAATCATTGGTTCCTCTACTCATTTGTTTATTTTTATAGTAAACTATACAATTTTTTTAATTTTAAGCTTTTAAAAATTACCGGTTCTCTTTTTTGGCTCACTTTCTAAAACTCATGAACCATAACTGAAGCAGAGGTTCCTGACTCGGTTATTGCTCCAGTCACCATTAGACTGGTTATGGTTTGGGATCGGTTTGAACCCGGTTCAGTTACGGGTTGAACAGGCAGGCTGATTAACAAGAGGCACGTAAATAGAGCGGCTCTAACGAGCCCTACCTAATGAAGGGGTTAAACAAACACTTTGGGTGAAACTGTGTAGACATAGGTCGATTTGTAACCGGCTTGAAGTTTTCAACCGGAACTGAATCGGGTAAGGAATCTACTGGATCTGGAAGTGGTCAAATAAGACCTAAAAACTGGGACCATTCGATTGGTTCTGGTTTCACCTTCCACGAAACCGAAAGCAGGCCAGAACCAGAACCAGAGCCAGCGGTTATAAACTGCCGGCTTCATTTTCTTTTCTAGTTTCAAGATTTAATGATTTCTTCACTTTCAACACTTAAACCGAGACTGAAGCGGTCCTGTCCTGGTTCAGTTCCGGTTCTTGGTTTCACGGAAATTGGAACCGGCCATATCTAAGTGTAAATGGCCTCTCAAGAGGAAAAAACGCGATCATCAAGTCGAGTCGTATCACTGGAGCGTCGTGTCTCCAGTGGAAGTCTATCTTTATGTCGTGTAACTGTGAAAAGCCGGTTGCCTTTACGCTTCCTGTCCATTCTGCAATTCGGGAGAGAGAGAGAGAGAGAGAGAGAGAGAGAGAGAGAGAGAGAGAGAGATCCATGGACGAAGGAACGAGCGGGCTGGAAGGATTACCGGATTCGGTGCTGATAGAATGCATACTATCTTTCCTCACACCGCATGATCTCGCCTTCCTTTCCTGCTGCAGCACAAGGCTCAGGTCCCTCTGCGAATCCAACTCGCTATGGTTCCCCATCTTCGTTGGATACGGGGACTACCCAGAGAACGGGGGTAGACCCCTCAACGTCTCTGATCTCCCCTTCGGCTTCCGAAGTTGGCATCAGTTCTTCTGCTATAAGCAAGTAAGGCCACACCCACACCCACACCCACCCTCCCTTCCTTTTCTTTCTAGCTCATCGTTTTGCTCTTTCCGGATTAGTGGTTTGTTGAAATAAGATAGAATATTTTTTTATTTCAGTGATCAACATTTTTCAGTGCATAATTCAATACGAGAAACCGAGGGAATGACATAAAAGAAAATAGAATTTATGATTATGTTCATTACTTCTACATAATCATATTGTATATTTTATCAGAACTATATTTTGCTCCATCTTGAAATGTCCAAATCACTTTAAGATTCATTTTATTTTCTACTGGCGTAATGCCAATTTTTTTGTGTTTAGAAGTTCAGTCATGCATATCTAAAGTAAGAGGTGATGACAACTAGAGTTTGGAGAGGAGAGAGAGAGAGAGAGAGAGAGAGAGAGAGAGAGAGAGAGAGAGAGAGAGAGAGAGAGAGGTAAGTAGGTAGAACCAACACTTTTTGCCTGAATATAAGGCCTAGGAATACCATTTCAATTGTGTTTGCTCTTATAATGTCTTTGAAGTTTTAGACCTTGAAGTTGCATTCTTTGTTATGAAAGCAGAAATTTCTATTGCACTATTGATCTTGTCTAAAACCTCCTTTTGATCCATGGCACCCATGTCGGATACATGGATTCTTGGTTGCCAATCTCGTCCGTCTTGTGTCAAATACGTGCATCTGAATCTAAATCTGAAAAATCAAGATCATCGTTTCCTTCCAATTCGTTAGGGCTTCGACTGCTTAAATTTGAGGTCTAAATCAGGAGCAACCAGCTTCCGTCTAAGGCTATGTTTGGCAACACGGTGCATGAACAGACTGTTCCCAGCCATACACCCAAGTGGTTAGGAGAAACATTTGTTCCTTAGAAACTCATAAGGCACAGAGAAAGTTTTTGGCCATGCAAAATGCTTCCCGCTGGGAGATAGTTAGTTGCCAAAACCAGGATTTGGTTGCAATATGGAAGCAGGTGAATAAAATCAATAAGCTAAGGTTGTCATTGTTATGAACTTGCAATCAATAAGAAAATAACAAGAAACTTACAATATTCGGCTTATTGGAGACATCCCATCCAATCTGCCCATGACCGGAAGTCGGTGCCCACACACGGCTGCCTCTCTCCTCTTTTCTTCACTTCTAAACATAACCCTAATCTCTTATTTATAATCACAATCTAACTTCAATGACTAATTTACCTCTATTACCAACAACATGAATCTTAATAATGCAAAAAGATGCAACTTATTGTTTAAAACCCACTTTTGATCCAATAAACAAGTTTGGAAAGTATCAAAAAATTTCAATACATTTTTCTTATCAATGAACCATTTAAAAGATCTTTTAAATGTTGCAACTTGTCAAAATACAATTTTCTTTATACCATAATGGTAAACAATTGATACAAGTAAAATTGCATATAAGTACCAAGTGAAGCCAACTTGGATCGAATGGTCGGATATGTTTATTATATGAGCAATACACATATTATGCAAACACAATATATACTTAGAATAAAAAATTAATAGTGTTAATACCAGTGAATATATAATTCAAAATATTGCATGATGAGCTCAAAATAGAGCCCAAAGCACATATGAAGTTTCACACAATTTATATATATCACAATTTTTCCTTAACAAAATGATACTTTATTAATACAAAAGGCTCTACATGACCTATATGATAATGTATGCTTGGAATTAATTTCATAGGAAAACAATCAGTCATAAGTCATTAATTAGTGCAAATTATCACAAAATAATATGAACTAGTAAAACATATACTCTAATATAATGGCAAATCATATAATACTAAATCCAAGAAGAGATAAATGGATTTTAGGATTTTGTCAATGAAAATTCATAACATGAAATAGAAACGCCAATATAGGTCTTAAGATATATGAAAGAAGTCTTTGGAATAAAGAAAACATTTATGTCGTTAAAATATAGAGAGAATAATTTCCAAAAGAAACTCTTCTTTTTGAAAAGAATCACATGATTTATACAAGATCATCTTTCTAATAACGCAAATTGGTTTAAAAGCTCAATGCGATTTATAAACATCAATCCTCATCATAGGCTAGGAACAAAGACTTTTCAAGAAAAATATGATGTCTTTCTATACACAACTTCAAGTTTTGAAGCTTTAAGAAAAAATCTTAAAAACACACCAGAAAAAAGACAAAGCTTAAAACTTCAAAATGTTTAAGCGAAGGAACATGTCTTACTTAGACATTTTAAGAGAAACCAAATATGAAACATAGCTAAAATTGAATATCACCAAGAACATATATTAAGCAATCATGCATGCTTATTTTGAAAAGGATGATGTCACTACAATAAATGATAGCAACTATCAATAATAATCAAAATTAATTGGAATGAAAGTATTTTTAGAAATGATGCACACAAGATAACATGATTACTATCAAGAATATTCAAAGAAACTTATCTTACTTGAACACTTCATCCTTTTCCTTCAATTTTCAAAATAAACAAAATTTTCGAAGTTACCTCAACTTCGAAATATCAAATGTCAAGAGTAGTGGACTTTCCTAGGTTGGTACACTTCTCGATGTGCTCTATTTCTTCGAAACGAGGTTTTGATACCATGTAATGAAGACAATGTTTCAATATAGCAGTGTAAGATCGGTGAATATCACCTCAACGAGTCAATCACAAAAGCCTTAGAGAAAGGCTATAATAAAGTGTATGCAACGAAGGCACAATATACCGAAAATCAATATCATTTAGCCACAAAAGGCTTATTTAGTATGTACATGGGAGTCGTATTTATAGAAGACATCAAAGAAAAGAGTGGAGAGAATACAAGAGGAAAGAAGAAGAAGAAAGGGGGCTGGTCACCTATGTTATCAATAGCGGTTAGCGGTCGACCTTAATATAGCGGTAGCGGGAATATAGCGGATTTAGCGGTACACTTTTATTTATGATTAAAAAGTTATATATATATATATAATTTCTAAGAAATATCAAGAAACACAACAACTTCTTAACTAATTTCATCCAAATAGTAGGAGCAAATCATGCGCATTTCAAGGTAACCTACGTTTCACTCCTCTGTCTAAAGCCTATTTTACTTTGGCTCTTATTTCAACATCCACCAAACAAGAAACATAGAACATCTGGTGTGATTATTTGCTTCATGCTGAAGAGCAAATGCCGTTGATAATGATGAATGAAGAGAAACGCCAAAGACCATGATGCAAATAAAGAGAATAACCTAAGAGAAAGTAGATTTACCTAAATCTGCTCATAAAGGCATTACAGAACATACATAAGGTGTCACGGATATGAATTATGTTTCCAAAGCTCGGCATTTCCTTCTACATGCTCATATGTTTCCATTCTTTTCAAACATACTCCTCGAATGGCTTACAGAAAAAGGTCAATCCCTTCAAGTAAGAAACCAATGATACTTTACCGTGAACCATAGAGCAAATACCACTTAAGCTCTAATAATTGACAAACGTCATGCATGGTTAAGGATTCGGCATTTGGGAGTCCACCTTTAGGTCGAGAGTTTAAGTACACTTTGGCTATTTGAGGTATATCTGGCAGGACTATGCCAACTCCGACCCACCTTGTCATTCCCAAAAAAGCTAAAAACGAAAAAGATCCTAGTGTACGTGTTTGTGTGAAATTTTGCTGTACACACAAATATATATAATCGATTGATCACTAGGAAGACGTATGCACCATCAAGAAAATGTTTTTCTACACAGCAAGGTCGAATATGCACGAAGTGATCAGACAATAGGCAACAAAAACTTACTGCTGCCGCCGCTTTAGGATTTTGTACTCCCTTGAGTGCACAGTCTGCACAGGATCACGTAAAGTAAATATGTAAGTGTGAAAGTTCCGAAAACATATAACACTAAACTGTATTAGTCACCAGAATTCTCCACAGGATGTGTGCGTGTGTTTTAAGTTTCTTCCTCCCATTGTAACAAAAAAGATAAAAAGAAAGAAAGAAAGCTTGATGGTTCATTTAACCATACATGTTCTAATATTATTGCAACCTACGCGAGGATGCCAGTTAACACACACTCGTCCACATCCAACAAAATAGTATCTGGCTAAATCTAGTTTACCGATAACAGACCTAAAAGCACAAATAAAGAAAAGGAGACGAAGAAGCCGAACTCACCTGCATGCATTTCCAGTCCACAAGACTTGCACATGTAATACCAACGCTTTCGGCCATGCTGGCCATAGACGTCGCAGACGAATCCCAAGCCTCAGTAGGCGGGTTTGAAGGAAAGGGTGAGGGTATGCTGCTTGTGCGCTGGGTGCTCAATGTGCAGAGGCATCTCAGCACAGCGAGGGTGAATATCCAATCGGTAGGAGGAGGAGCTGTAGAAGAAACCCTTGCCAATCTTACGGCAGGACGTACAACAAAAGACCTCTCTCAGGTACGGAGGCTCTAGAACGAGGACAAGGTAGTGTGCTTCGTCCATGGGGTGGTCAATCTTAGCTTCAAGCTCCGCACAGCCGACGTGGAGGCCATACTCGCAGGATTCTTGGATGCAAACGTAGGCTTGTGTTTCGGAGAATATTTCCTTGCAACCATCATATGTTCCATTACCTTCATCATTTTCCTTCTCTTCTTTATCCGTCTCGCTGAGATCGAAGAACGATTGATGGTGGCAGAGGCAGAAAAAGAGAGAGAAAGGGAGTACCTGTAGGATGCGGTGGACGATGGTGGTGGTCATGCGCGTGGTGGCGGAGACAGCAACAACGATTGCGAGAGACGGGAGAGGGACAACAGAAGCTAGGCCGCAAGAGAGAGACAGCAAAGGCAGAGCAGAGAGAGTCAGCATAGGAGCTACGGGAGAGAGAGAAAGAGAGAGTCTGCATAGGAGCAGCGGGAGAGAGAGAGAAAGAGAGAGTCGTGTTAGGTTATATCCTTTAATTTGGATCGAGTCGATCCAAACGACGTTATCAATTTTACGCTAACTGTGTTATATTTGCCCTGATGGGTCGCCCGCTATGGGTCACCCGCTATAGCATTTTTAGCCCCGCTAAAATGCTATAGCACGCTATTGATAACATAGCTGGTCACAGCCAGCCCCCAATCGCTAGAATTGTAGCCGTTGGGGCCCTGGTGACCGTTGGCCTCCAACGGCTAGGGGCCCTGTGACAACCCGATGGGCCAGGCCCTGTCAGGGCGAGGCCATGGCGGCCCATATTCTAACAACTTGATGGTCAATCAAATGTTCTACTGTTATATGGGGTTTCATAGGATGGTGTAATCCTTGCTTATCTGTCCTCGGTTGGTGTATTTCTTTTTCAAATTTTAACTCATAGAGGTTAGAGTGTTAAACCTCAAAACATGCTATTGCTTCTTATAGTTAAATGCTATGTCCTGAGGTCAATCTTAATCCATGAAGCAAACCCTACCCTACTTAGTGTGGGAAAAGCTCAGCTTGCGTTATTCATTAAGAATGCAACTCTGTAGTTTATGGTGGTAAAATTGGAAGTAGACACCAAGTTCTCCTCTCAGACAAATATGTGCCAAAGTTACCTGCCTGTGCTTGACAGAGAGCTTAATTATACTGGTAGGACAGACTTCAAAGGTCACTGATGTTGTAGGCTAAGTTAGAAAACCAACAGTACTGACTCTATTATTTGGGTGTTCAGGACTGCAGATGCGTTGAATGCAAAAAGTCCCATGAAAACCGGGTCCATAGTTTAGTTTAAGTAACAATCAACAAAAGGGGAGTTAGCTGAATACAAGTTTGTTGAGTTTGTTATGGTCCTATTGCTTGTTCTTACTAATGGCTAATAAAAGCTTGTTTATCCACCCAAAGAGATAAAACCATGGACAGCTATGTTGTAGGGATGTGCTATGGTTAATATTCCCTTGTTCTACTGGTGTTTATTTTTTCTGTTATTAGGCAATTATTACTTTTTAGTTGAATGACTTAAAAAAACGGCATGTTTCTATGAGTTTTGATCAATCATATATATATATATATATATATATATATATATATATATATATATATATATATATATATATAACAACAACAACAACTAAGCCTTTTCCCATACTAGACAGGGTCGGCTACATGGATTCTTTGTTTTCACATATCCATATATATATATATATATATATACAACAACAACAACTAAGCCTTTTCCCATACTAGACAGGGTCGGCTACATGGATTCTTTGTTTTCACATATCCATATATATATATATATATATACATACAACTATTTATATATACATATACATATTCTTTGTTTTATATCCATACATATACAATATATATATACATACATATATATATACATATACATATATATATACATATACATATATATATATATATATACATATACATATATATATATATATATATATATATATATATATATATATATATATAAAATCTTCTGGGAGTATATACTTTCGGACCCTAGCTGTCTAATCAGTTTTTATGAACGATCATGGATATAACAACACCTGTTCACACAGGGGACCCCACCACGGGACAATGACATGATCTTGTTGGCACGGTTCCTGATAAGGACGATTAGACGGCCTTGTGAAAGACCCTACTATTCCTGTTTTATATATAATGTACGTATGTAGTGTAGGTAGTCGTGTTTCAACAGCCATGGTTTTTGAGATTGCCGTGTCCCGTACTTGTAACAGTCCTGCATCCTCATGATCTAGATTGGATGTACAATCTTTATCTAATAGGACTAAAATTAGTGGTGTCCAAGTCAGAAGTACTGGGCAGGTGACTTAAGGTCGGATCTCTCAAAATTCTTCTTTTGAAATTAACAATCTAGGAAGCAACCGGATACATTACAATCACCATGGTAGCGCTATCCTACGGCAGAGAATTACTGCAGCTAGTTCCCCTTCCCCTTTGGCTTCGTTCAGTAGGATGGATTGCACTTGCAGAACTGGGGGATGAAGCCAGGCCATGAGATGATCAAATTGAGGTTCTCTTCTGGCCAACTTGATCACTGCTGCCTTCGGAACTCAACCCCGAGGAATCTAATTCCTTGAATGCTACTGCTTATAGCTCGGCACTTCTCCAGGATGCTTTCCAGCTCCCGTAAATTATGATAACTGGATGCAAGGCTATTGAAAACAGTCTGATTGTTCATCTCCATATCAACGTTAGATAGGTGCTGCTCTCATTTGTTAGTACAGGACGGTTTAAGCCCAAGTAGATTAATCTCAAAGATAAAACTGCAAGCATTGGCTTATCTGATCATCTTAATTCGTCTTGTGCACCTTTCCCCTATTGGACATTGTAATTTGAATGAGATGTAACACATTTATTTGTGGTTCTGCATGTGGGCATGGTCCTAAACCTGCCACTTTTCCCATTCTTAATGTGACCAGCTCATTGTTGCGGGTACTTGTTCAGATGTGAGTTCGTCGGCTAGAAATATGCCCTTGCAACCGAGTCAGAAGCAAAGGGACGTTATCAGCTCACTGATGCGGACCTGCAGAACCTCCCTTTTAAAGAAGTTAAGCTAAAGAAGTTTCCCATATACTTCTTCCTTAGGTTATCTATTGAATCAATTCCCCGTGAAAAGATGCTTCTCCACAAAGATGAAGATGAACCAACCGAGACATGTGAGACTGATGAAGCGAGTCCTCATGACGAAAGCTGCGGACAGAGCGATGATTCAGAAGAGAACATGAGCCAACCCTTAACTAAACAAGAAAAAAAAGCTTTGAGGAAGGAACACAAACTCTCTGTTAAGCGTGAAAAGCGAAAGAAACGTAAAGGCGAAGGGCGACACACTGTTGGGGAGAGTAGTAATGCAGTTGAAAACCATGGCATCGGTTCAGAAGGGTCGAGAAGCCGGTTCAAAAAGGTCTGGAAGACTAAGAGAGAGCATGTTTCACAGAAGACTGGGTATCAAGGAGAAGACTCTGTTGGTTATTACAGTTCTCAGCTGAAGTCAAAGTCACCAAGTAAATGGATGAAAGAGAGGGAGTGGATAGAAAGAGAACTAGGCACTTATGCTATTTCTGCATTGGAATTGGCATGAATGAGGAGATGATACAACCTGACTAGCCCACCAATCTTCCCTTATGTATTTAGAGGTTCAATACATACTTTAATAGTCTAGAAAGCTAACTTATTTAATCTTTTCTATTTCACGACACAAGGAGAGAAATGTAAGTTTGGAAAGGGAAATGATTTCTGATGTATATCTTTCTTCTTAATGCCTGCCCACATTCTATAATGGCTATCTGCCAGTCACACACACAAGCAGCAGGAGAGAGAGAGAGAGAGAGAGAGAGAGAGAGAGAGAGAGAGAGAGAGAGAGAGAGAGAAATGAATACCAATCTATTCGAAGGTAATCAGTTTCACACCAGCTGTGCTGCTTGTGCCTAGTATGGTCTGCCTAACCTCGAAGTTTGTTAATTGACGCAATCTGGTACTTTTAGGAAGGGAAAAGCGTTCCATGGAAAAATTTTAGGTGAGCTTGGATTTTGTCAATCATATCTTGCTTGCTCTTTATTTTTATATTATTTAATCAAGGGGAATTGCCCCATTTGACACCAACGATAGCTAAGTTAAATGCACGTTTTCATCTCACAGGACACAGCATGTTGACACGCCTAAGTAACACGTCCACAAATTTTTTTTTTTGGAAAGCTAGATGCACATGGACCCAATGAACATTGATGTGAAAACTTAGGTATTTATAGATGTTTTCACCATCCAAATTTCCAGAGAAAAATCTTTGAATATTTTTATTTCAATATCCGAAAACATTAATTTTTTTCAAAACTCAATATATTAATAATTCTTGTGCAATATATTCGGAAGTAGACTGTAATATGAAGACTAACATGGTTCCAGGCTTCCAGTGTTACCGGTTGTTCCCATATTTTTTATCCGTGTCCATTTCGTGTCAACTTGATACAGCATTAAATGACTAAGGCCTGAGTTGACGTTGAGCTCAAAGGGATTTATTTTCCGATGATCGACGGGTGGAGAGAGATGCTCTATTTCTCACCAAATTCCACACTTGGAAACGAAGGAAGATCTAGTGTGTGTGTGTGTGTGAGAGAGAGAGGGGCTCTATTTCTCTTTCCAAACTCCAAAATTCGAAGCTTGAGGAAGATCGTAGAGGCGATGGTAGTGTTCTCTGTTTTTTTTTAATGGTATTCCTGTTCCTTTTTAGGTTGGATTGATCGGGAAGTTTGAACTGCTAAGATGGCGGTGATCCCTCTGCGAGCGGCACCACCATCGTCGGATGGGAGGAGGCTGAGGACCATCCTGATTCCCCTTCTGTTGGTGGTCATCTTCCTCGCAGAGGTTTCGTTTCTGGGTCGTCTGGACATGGCCAAGAACGCTGACATGATGTACTCGTGGACAGAGTCCTTCTACTCTTCTTCTTCTTCTTCTTCCTCTTTCCGTTCTTCTTCATTGACCCATTTTGGTATTGTTGAATTGGGTCCCGAGAGCTGCGAAGAGTTGTTAGAAAGGGAGGACGCCGTCCCCTACACGAGGGATTTTAACATCGAACCCATTTGGATTTTGGGAGGTGAGAAGGTTGGTGTTTTCTATTGTTTTTCCAATTTCCATTATTTATTTTGGCATTCCGTTTGTTTGATTGCAATTTGTTGAGATTATGATTGTGGTTGCTGATAATGAGATTGTGAATGCATTACTGCAACCATTGATGATGCTCATTCTTCTTCTTTAATTAGATTAGACTTTGTGAATTTCTCATTTACCATTGCGTGAGGAGTCGATATGGGTCTGTTCTTTCACTGGACTGATGCTACTTTCTTGTTATGTAATTTGTTTTGGTTCAACCATTGAGATACCGAACTTCAAAAGTTATTTTCACGAGGCCAGTGTGAAGTTAGATGTTGAGCTATAGAAAAGATAAAACACGATCTTGCTTTTTCGGAGTTAATGTGGATATGACCCCTAGATAGATCAAAATGGCAGTGAAGAATCCACATAATTGGATAGCTTTTTGTGAGCCCTCTTAAGGAACAGGGAACTAAGAGCCTCTATCCAATTTCAATGACCATTGCTTCGCTTATCATCTCATTGAGTAAGCTGCAGTTCATCAACTGTCTTTTGTTGGCTTGTTTCCTCACCCATGCTGGCATTGAGACTGAACGTCATTTTTGCAAAGTATTATTTGCATCTATTTCCTGTTATAGTTGTATGGGTGTATTAATCATTCTTTCTCTACATGTCCAGGAATATAAATCATGTGCAGTTCCATGCATTTTTGGACCTGGCCAGAAGGCTGGGAAGAAAGCTGATGCTGCTTTTGGAAGAGATCCTGGTGCAGATAATCATATTGTTCGGTCCATGGAATCTTCCCACTACTATCCTGATCTGAACATTGTTAATGCAAAACGGTAGGTAAGCACAGTATGGACGTACTATCAATTCTGGTCGCTTATTTTATGGTGCTAATAGTGGGTGCCATATCTATACTTGGTACCTATAGGTGTGTGCTATTTATATAATACTGGTAAATCAAAGTAAATTTCTGTTTAGGTTCACATTTTGAAGTTTATACCGTCTTCTGTTGTATTCAGAAAATATTGTATGTGCTTTTCATTTTTGTACTGGTAGACCGAGTAAATCCCGATGAATGAGGTTCACATTTTGCATTTTTTTATAATTTCAGCACTACCTTAACCACAACAAAGCCTTTTCCCACATTTTGTGGTGAATTTTGAAGTTTATATCGTCTTCTGTTGTATTCAGAAAATATTGTATGTGCTTTCCATTTTTGTACTGGTAGACCGAGTAAATTCCGATGAATGAGGTTCACATTTTGCATTTTTTTATAATTTCAGCACTACCTTAACCACAACAAAGCCTTTTCCCACATTTTGTGGTGATGACTAACATCTACTTTAGCTGCTATTTTTGACCTGCATTTAGATCCAGAAGGGCAAGACAATGCATATTTTTTGGTTTTGTTCCAATGGATTTTAGGCCTGGACCTTTTCTAGTGCACAATGTCTTCACATTTTCAAGCTAGAACACCCTGCGACTGATAGCAAAACTACCTTAATCATGACTTTCTGATGTTATCTTATTTTTCATGCCATACTGACTTTTCTCAAATAACCTTATATCAACTAAAATTTTCTTTTTATTGCCACATATCAATGTTAACATCTCCGTTTTTACCTCAAACATCTTCTAGATGTGCTAACTGTGGGCCCTTCAACATTCATTGCCATACAATGTTGCTCGTAACGTTGCTTAAACTGTTCATCTTCCAAATTGATTGGCATCTTGTTGTCAAAGAGACATGCGGTGGACCTCTCTATTTTATCAAATCTGCATTTATGGCATATGTGACATCTCCATCAATATTTCCATCTTGTTGAACTATTGACTCTATGTTTGTCATAATGAACTTGCATTTACCTTTTTATCCTAACATTTACCTTTTTATCATCTATGTAGTTCATCATAATGAACTTGCATTTTATGTAGTCGATGTTTGTTCCACTAAGTAGAAAGCTCTTAACTTTTCGAGTTCTTTACAGATCTCAAATTCCCTATTGACCTCTCCCTTATCCACTAAAACAGTCGCATGTAAATAACATGCACAAGACACTTCATCTCAAATATAGTCATTGATTCTTATGACTAAATAAAAGAGATATTTTCTCAGCACTACCCTCTGATATAGGCTGATATTAATACAAAAATAATTAGTTATCTTGGATGAGTTCTTCCCTAGTTGTTCTTAGTAAGGTTGATTTACAAAATTTGTGCGTTTTTCTTGTCTATGATTCTCCACACAATATCCCTTTCAACAATATATGCCTTTCCCAAGACAATCAATGCCATATGTGGGTCCTTCTCTTAGCTTTGATGGGGGTGCTTTGATAAGTGTAGAGATCTTCCGTGCCTAGAAGAAAACTGGTTCTCTATTATACCAAAGACTTGCTTTAACCTCCCTTATATTAGTCTTTCTTAAAGTCTCATGGTATGACTCATGTAGTGTTTGTATGTATTGGTAGCAATTGTAGTATATGACATAAAGTAGCGGTCATGATTTACGATATGATTCAACATTATGTCACAAGTCATGACTATCTTAAATGTATCGTGCTACATTTATGATGGGATTATGTCAAGCCATCTATTTCTGGAAACCTAGTTAGTTTATTCTTCTTTCTCAAAAATTGTCTCTTTTTTGCTGTAGACTGTTGTATCTAGCGTAGCGTATCATCATACTGTCATGCTTGGCCAATACTGTCAATGATATGTTATTTACTACACTTGACTCATCAACTCTGTCTTTTATGATAGACTATGATATCTAGTGTAGCGAATCATATCGTGACACTTGATCAATACTAGCATTGATGAGTTACTAACTACACTTGGCTCATCTACTAAATACCACTCTATTTTAGAAAGTAGGGCTGTCCTTCATCCTTAAAGAGTTGGCCTATAAAGGTTCACCATGTTTTGTATTTACACATGCAACTGTGAAAATGTTATGCTGCATTTACTTTACCAATTATCTTTCATGTACTTGAGCATTTGACATATTAGACGCTCTTGCACCTGCTGAAATTCTCCATTCTTTGTAGATGAGGTGGATTTTCCATAATTTGCATTTTACATCTGATTATTTTGCATGCCACAGGAAAGGATACAGTATTGTAATGACAACCAGCCTCTCCTCAGATGTTCCTGTTGGCTATTTTTCATGGGCTGAGTATGATATTATGGCACCTGTACAGCCAAAGACAGAGAAGGCCATTGCTGCTGCCTTTATATCCAATTGTGGAGCTCGAAACTTCCGTTTAGAGGCCTTGAATATGCTTGAAAAGGACAACATTAGCATAGATTCTTATGGTGCATGCCATCGGAATAAGGACGGGAATGGTGTGAATACGATTCTTGATAATTTGATAGATGCAATTAGTTATCTAATGTGGAAATTTAAGTGACATGATAGTGTTAACTTGTAATAGTGCTGGGCCATTAGGACTCGATACGCCCCTCCCCTGAGCCCCCCCTTGGATTGGCCATCGATCTAGAAAAATAATTCTTTTAAAATGCCTCAAGTACGTTTTATACCAAAATTAAATCTTAATCTTCTTTTAATTTCTCAAATTTGTGATAATGATTGCATTGTTACTCTCACCAAATGAATGAATGGTGCAAAATCATTTATTGAAGAAGGTGATTGGGCAAGGACATAGAAAGGTGGTCTCCACGACATTGATAATGTAGTTATGTTAAATTTTGAAACATTTAAGATTACTTGTAATGATTTCGGGCTTTGGCATAAAAGATGGGCATCTTGATATAAGCAAAATGAACAATTATTCATGGATAAAGATTAATGAAAAGAATGATTTTATTTGCAAACAAAACACATCACGCACCATTTGATGAAAGAACCTTTATCACAAAAAAGGCTTTCGAATTAGTGCACTCCGATGTTTGGGGCCTGCTCTCATAACCTCAAAAGGAGGAGTGACCTATTAAGAGATCACCCTTGAATGACTGATCCCAAGCCCAGATAAAGGAGGAGGGTTGCGTTAAGCTTTCGACAACCAACATAAATCTTTGTCGAACTTAACATGGATTCTACAAAAAAACAAAGAATCCATGTAGGCGACCCCATCTAGTATGGGAAAAGGCTTAGTTGTAGTTGTAGTAGTAGTAGATTTCACCAGACACACTTATATATTTTTTGAAACACAAATTAAAAGTTTTAAACATTTTTTGATATTTCACAATATGATCATGACTTAATTTGAAACTAATCAAAATCTTAAGAACCAACTCGAGGGAGAATCGACTCTAGGGGTAAATATCTCAAATGACTTCAAAAACTATCTTAAAGAATATAAAATTTAGTATAAAAAATCTTGTACAAAACTCTCCAACAAAATGGTTTAGTCGAAAGAAAACATTAAGATATATTATTGAAACTACTAGAACTTTGTTTTTAGCAAGTAAAGTTCGCAAATACTTGTGGGCCAAAGCCACTTTAACTTCTTTATATTTGATAAATAGGATGTCATCAACCAAATTAGAAAATTGTTCTTCCGTTGAAAAGTTGTATTTAAAACGTAGTTATGATGAGTTGAAAGTTTTTGGATGTAAGTGTAATATTTATACAAATAAGAATGATAAGTTAGGTCCCAAGGTTATTCAATGTGTCTTTTTTGGGTATGATATTGATAAAAAGGGACATAAATGTTACAACTCAAAAGAAGATAAACATTATGTGTTTAGAGATGTCAAATTCATTGAAAATTAATGTTAGATGAGTCATAAAGCACCCAAGATAGTTATACGTTTTTGGATGAAATCACAGATGCAAGGTTAGATGACAATGAAAAAATATAAGAGGAAAATATGGTCCAACTAGAGTATGAACCTAGAAATCCCAAAACTAGAGTAGAAATCAAAACCTTTTGAACATCGTTATATAAGGAGGAATAGAGAAAATGATAATGCTCCTAACAAAAGGATCATAAAACCTCCTCAAAGATTTGTGTCTTACGAAATATTTCAACCTCAACATAGAAATCATATAGCAATTATATCGAGTATCCTTGAACCGAATCATTATAACCAAGCAAAAAATAACTTCGAATGGAGAAAAGCTATGAATGATGAATTGGAAGCTCTAGAAAGGAATAGTACTTGAGATATTGTTGGTCATAGGTAGGAGAGATATTTTAAACTCCAAACTATAATAATACTCAAATATCATAAATTACAAAACTAACACTAAAAACAACATATACATATATTCTTCTATACCCTCTCAAGTTGGGAGTGAGATACTTCGAACTCCAAACTTACCGAAAAACTAGTTCTTTCTTTACCACACGTGCACCAATAATCTCTATGAGGCTACTTTAAATCAACTTGAACAATCAAGAACACATTGGTAGCACATGACCCTTCTATGAGTGTTTGGTGCTCCCTCTCTTCCTTCTTCCCGAAGAAGTGATTAGACAACTACACTTCAAAAGTCATATTTTTTTACTCTTGAGAAAGCTGATCTTTTATGGGAGGAGGTATTATCTTCACCGTACACACTTTACATCCTTTCTCCTCTCTCTTCTTTGTTTTACTCATCTCCCCATAACCATCACAGATAATGCTATTCTCATGATCTTCCTCTGTTACAACTCGGAACTGATTTGCCTCATTTTGTAAGCTCTAATAGGGGCCACCCTACTACTTGATTACTCAGGACAGACGTGACTTCCTAAACTGAATCACCATCGCTTTTAATCACAGTGCACCTCCCTTTCGTTCCCTCTCATAACCATTGATGACACCAAGTTGGTAAAATCCTTCACCGTCAAGATCATGTATGGCAATGGCCTTGTAACGAGCCCATCAGTAGGGCAACAACCACCTCTACATTCTTATCATTTTGTCCACTCCATCTTCGACTCTTCATAATCCTCATAGGCTCCTTCCCACCATTTTCACCTCTACGCTATTTACACACGAAGACATGGTCTCTATCTCACCTTTTACCATATCTCAACATTCTTTGCTTCGACAAACGTATGCAACCACTTAATCGGAGGCTCTGATACCATGTTGGAATTCGTGGTAAGCACAACGGATAATCGATAATAGAAAATATTCTTAAAAGACGAAGAGTGAAATGGGAGATTAGAGAAAAGGAGCATGCCCTCCAATGGAGCCCCCCTTCTCTTTCTCTCTTTCTATTAATCATACTCTTAACCTTAATACAAAACGTCCAGTCATATAATGGGTGGTAAAATAAAAAATGACCAAAATGCCCTTAGTACTACGGTCAATTACAATAATACTCAAATATTAGAAATTATAAAATTAAAACTAAAAACAACAGATACATATATTCTTCAACATCTATAAGGTCAAAACTCATAGTAATGGATCTATTGAAAGGTACAAAGCAAGACTTCTAGCTAAAGGGTATTCTTCAAAATATGAGATTGATTATGAGAAAACTTTTGCTTCTGTTGCTTGTATGACTACTGTTCATATATTGTTCTCTATTTGTGCGATTGAAGAATGAGATATATATCAATTGGAATTGGACGTTAAAAATGCTTTTTTGAATGATAGTCTTAGTGAAGATATCTATATGGCTCTTCCGAGATTCAATGCTTGCTAAAATAAAAAAGGCAAGCACCTAAGGCTTGATTTGATAGATTTGAAAATTTTATTCATAAAACAAATGCATGTATTGTGATTCTGCATCTGTATGTAGATGATATGATCATTATTGGAAGTGATGAAAATGAGATATTACGAATTAAAAGAGATCTTCATGAAGAATTTGAAATTAAGGATCTAGTTGTACTTAGTTATTTCTTGGAAATAGAAGTAACCCGTAATAATAGAGGTTACTTTATGCCATAAACAAAATTTGTTAGTGACATTGTTAATAGGTTAGGTTTGACAGATGATAAGAAGGTGAGCACGTCATAAGTGATGTGGCCAAACTGAGAACTCTTTAAGAATAATCACGATTTATGTCATTTGTGTTTAGTTCTATATTTTGTTTATGATTGATTATCTATTGTTTAGTTTTGAATTAGATTTTCTTATTAGGGGTATATCTGTCTTTCAAGTTAGAATGATGAATTACTAATGGGTTGCTGCCCATTAGATTAAGAGAAATAAATGAGGTTAGAGAGAGTGCAACCGTTGGACCAAGGAAGGCCGATTGTTGCCTCCTCCTCACCTTTGATCCCTTGTGTTAGATTATATTTTTCTTTGTTTATAAACATGATATCATAGCCAATTCATGCGTTCTAAACCATGAAAAGCAGACAAAATTTATTTTGAAAGATTTAGGGTTTGAGAAAAAGCCCTAATGAGAAAAAAAAAGAGAGAAGGAGGATCCTCTCCAATCAAGATAGGAATCAACAGTTTTAGCGACCCCACTACTGGGAAACAGGACTATGCAGATCCCGAGACAACTACACACATCTCGAGGCAGATCGCACGAATCCTAAGACAAACAAAAAATGGAAGGGAAATGCATCTCTACTGGTGAACCTAATCATTACGTAGAAGATATGGATAATCGAACCAAAATAGATTCAGTTTACATTACTTTCATCAAGTTTGGTGGGAAAAATTATCTGGCTTGGTCTAGGGAAGTGGAATTCGCCCTTATTGTTAGAGGAAAATGGGAGCTGATTACGAGAGAAATACCTTAACTGCAACCATATGATCCGAGATACTTTAAATGGAGAAGAGACAATGCGGTTGTAGTTTCTTGGTTGATCAACTCGATGGTGCCAAGTCTGGGCAACACCATATGAGATTTGGTTGAAGTGTATTCAAGGAAGATCAACATTGTAATGAAATATGAAATACAATCAAAGATCAAAAAATGCAAACAGGGTTGTAGATCAATGCAATCATTGAGTATTATGTAGAATTCATAAGTAGGGTGATTGTTCACACTGCTTCAAAGCTAGGACTGCATAAGTGGAAGAGAAAAAAATATTTGATTTATTATGGGGTATGCCCAGTGAATTTAAGAATGTCAAAGCAAATATTCTTAGCAGTGAAGCACTCCTTTTCTTGGGAGTGGTTTATTCCTTACTTATTAGAGAGGAAGATTAGAAAAAATTAGAAAATGAAGAAGTGCATACCGGAGAGAAAACAACATTTATCAGTACGGGAGGTATTTGATTTATTATGAGGATTGTCCAGTGAATTTGAGAATGTCAAAGCAAATATTCTCAACATCGAAGCACTCCCTTCCTTGGGAGTGGTTTATTCCTTACTTATTAGAGAGGAAAATAGGAAAGATTTAGAAAAGAAAGAAGTGTAGACCGGAGAAAAACAACATTATTAGTATGGGACAACCAGAAAATCATCACGGTAGAGGAGGTGCCTCTTCGGGTGGTGGTCGTGACCATGGGCATGGATATTCACGGCCAAATGAAAAGGATAAATTAAAATATTCACATTGGAAAATTTAAAATGATGAGAATTAATTGGAAAACCAACTAAATTCAAGAATAAAACATATAAGGTGAGTACTTCAGACACAATGAAGGCAGACAATAATATCCTTCTCCAAATATTGAAGAGATTAGAGGATATGGGTAAACCCAGGGATAACTAGAAATTTGCCTATGAGTTATAGGCCTCTTTAGTCCATGCATCCGGTTTTAATACTATGAGCTCCATGTGTTTATCTTCACATTCCATATATTATGTCTTTGTTCTACTAAGTCGTAGGCCTTTGATTTCTAATGCTTCTCTCCATAGTTCCAATTTTCTATTTACTTTTTCCGTAAACTCTTCTACTGACACAATGTCATATGCAAATAACATACACCAAGGCACTTCATCTTAAATATGTTTTGTTAACTCATCAATCACCATTATAACCGAATAGTAACTTCAAAGAAGTATGTCATTCCTTCATGAGTCCTCACACATGTTTTTGCACATCGTACATGTCTCTTATAAGGTTAACGTATGTCAATGGGATACCTCTTTTTTCCAAGGTTCCCCAAAGAACCTTCCTCGGTATCCTATCGTAAGCTTTTTCTAGATCAATAAATATCATGTGAAGATCTTTCTTTTTTGCTATAAAATGTTCCCTTCTCAAAAGGTGAATCGCTTCAATAGTAGATTAGTCTGGCATGAATCCAAATTGGTTTTCTGTTGTACTTGATACTTGTCTTAACCTACGTTCGATAATTCTTTCCCACAATTTCATAGTATGGCCCATTAACTTGATACCTCGATAATTCACACAATTCTGAATGTCTCCCTTATTCTTATATACAGGTATAAGTGTACTCGCTCTCCATTCTTCGAGCATCTTTTGGTTTCTCCATATTTCATTAAATAGTCTTGTGAGCCAAGTGATTCCTATTTCTCCTAGTATTTTCAAAACTTCTATAGGAATATTATTTGGTCCTACCGATTTACCACCCTTCATATGTTGAAGAGCCTCTTTGACTTCATTACGTTAGTAGAAATTGTGGTTTATATATTTTTCCGATTTGGCTAACTCTCCTAAGCTAATACTAACATCTTTATTTTCATTAAAAAGCTTATAAAATAGTTTTTCCATCTATTTCTTATATCATCGTTTGCCACTAGAATTTTTTCATCCTTATCTTTGATGCATCTCACAGAATTAAGATATTTAGTTTTCTTATCTCTAGCCCTAGCTATCCTAAAAATATCTCTTTCACCCTCTTTTGAGTTGAGTTTTTTTATATAAATCCTCTCAAATTTTAGCTTTTGCTTCACTGACATCCTTTTTCGCTTTCTTCTTTGCTTTCTTATAAGCTTCTAAAGTTTCACTAGTTTTCTTAGCATAATGTAATTCGTAACATGCCTTTTTTGCCTTGATTTTATTTTGCATTACTTCACTCCACCACCAAGCTTCTTTTTGTGCTGGTACACCTCCCTTAGATTCACCTAACACATCTTTCACCACTTTCCTAATATGTATAGCCATATTGTTGTACATATCACAAGGTGTACCAATATAATTCCAAGCATCTCCTTGAAGGACTTTTTGTTTAAATATATCTTCTTTCTCGCTTTTAAGGTTCCACCATTTAGTCTAAATAGCTCGATGCACTCTTTTCTTCTTTGTCCATTTTTTTATTTTTAAATTCATAACTAAAAGTCGATGTTGTGTGGTTAAACTTTCTCTTGGAATTACCTTGCAATCTTTACAACACGCTATATCTTTTTTTCTGCAAATAAAGTAATCAATTTGTGTTTGTGATAAGCTACTCTTATAAGTAACTAAATGTTCATCTCATTTTTTGAAGATTGTGTTGACTATAAAGAGATCAAATGCCATAGCAAAATTTAAAATCTCCTTACCTTCCTCATTTATATCTCGAAAACCAAAGTTTTCATGAATACCTTGATATCCTAATGCCTCTTTACCGACATGTCCATTTAAGTCTCCTCCTAAACAAATGATCTCCCTTTATGGAATCCTTTGAATCACCTTATCTAACTCTTCCTAAAAAGTTGTCTTTATACTATCTTCTAGGCGTACTTGGGGTGCGTAAGCACAAACTATATTCAAAACCTATGCTCCTAATACTAATTTCAACATCATGGTTAAGTCACCGTATCGTTGTATGTCTACTACACTATCCTTTAAATCTTTATTTATGATAATACCAACTTCGTTTCGAGACTTTTCCTTACATGAGTACCATAATTTAAAACATGTATCCTCTATCTCCTTTGCTTTTTCTCCAACCCACTTTGTCTCTTGTAAACATAGAATATGAATCTTTCTCCAAATCATAGTATCTACCACCTCTATTAGCTTACGAGATAATGTTTCGATATTCTAAGAACCAATATGAATCTTATTTTCTAGGATTAGCTTCTTTACTCCTCACATCCGTCCATATTGAAAATGCGGATATCCTATGTGTAAATTATTCACTACATTCGGGTGGCAATGTAGTGGGACTAACTTCTTTACCCACTCCCATCTATGATGTGGGAACCCTCTCTGCAATTGATTTACTACATCCGGGCAAAAATGTAGTGGTCCTTGCTTACTTATCACTCCATTCAAGGTATGGTTTCTTGAATTCTTGATTCCGGTGCTTCATTTTATATGACTTTTAATGAAAATATTTTAAAATCATGTGCTAGAAAACCCTTATCATGTGTTTATATCATGGATGAAACACAATTAAATGTTGATAAAATTGATGACTTACAAAATAAAATTTTTGATGTTTCCAAAATTAGTGTTGTTTTAAAACTAAATTTGAACTTATTTTCCATATCCTAAATTTCGGATAAAAATTATGTTATAATATTTTCATCTATGAGATTTATTGTAAAGGATCACCTCTCGAAAAAGGTGATTGGTCGTAGCCATAGGGAGGACGTTCTTTATATTATGGAATACCTACGTAGCATATGGTATGCTAATGTTTTGACTAATGATACTCTTCTATGGCATAAAAGATTAGGACATCTTAATATTCAAAAGTTGTATCAATGTCCTCTTGGAATAAATAATATTGAAAACTTTTCTTACAAAGATTGTGTACTTGACAAAATGCAACATCTACCCTTTTTAACCAGAAAACATATGTCTACAAAACCATTTGAAATTGTTCACTCGGATGTATGGGGAAAACACTTGTTTTATATAAAGGAGGGGTTTCTTACTATATCATTTTGATAGATGATTTCACTAGATATACATGGGTATATCTTTTAAAGGCCAAGTCTAACATTTTTCAAAATTTTGTTATATTTCATAATTTTATAAAAAATCAATTTGATTTCGAAGTTAAGATTTTTAGATCCGACTCGTGAGGAGAGCTTATTGTTAAAGAGTTTAAAAATCATCTTGACAAATTTGGGATTGTGCATCATATCAAAGTTCTTGCACTAAAACTCCTCAATAACATGGCGTTTCGGAACGTAAACATCGTCATATGTTGGAAACCATAAGAACAGTGTTATTATCTAGTGGTGTTCCTAAAATTTTTTGGATTGAAGTCATTATGACTTTTATTTACTTAATTAACCGAATGCCATCTTCAGTTTTACAAAACATGTCTCCTATAAAAAAGCTTTTTCAATTTTCTCCTAATTACTCTAGGCTACGTGTGTTTGGATGAAAATGTTATCTTTATACTAACAAAGATGATAAACTATCTTCTCATGCCATAAAATGTATTTTCCTAGGATATGGGATAAATAAGAAGGGATATAGATGCTATGATTATAAAAATGACAAACTCTATGTATCAAGAGATGTTAAATTTTTTGAAAATGAGTATTTCTTTAAAGGCTTGAATGACTCTCATCCTATTGATGAGTCGTCATATTCTTTCTTGAATGATATCCTAAGTGATGACATAATACATGTTGAAAATGAGCATGATGAACATATGATCTCAAGACAATCAGTTACACCCTTTGATCGATATTACACTAAAACAACTCATAATGATTTCTCATCTATACCTCGAAGGACTAGTCGAGATTTTAGACCTCCTAAACGGTTTGTCTTCTATGACAGTTTTTACCAAAACATAAAGCCTTAGTAACCAATATTTCAACTATAGAGGAACCAAGAAATTTTAAGGAAGCACAATCATCACAAGATTTGATTTATGCTACGAATGAACAATTAGATATCTTGTACAGAGCTCAAACTTGGAATGTTGTGACTAGACCACAAAACAAAAAGACGATAGATTGTAGATGGGTCTATAAAATTAAAACTAATAGTGACAAATCCTTAAATCGCTATAAAGTTAGATTAGTTGCCAAAGGATATTCATAAGAATATATGATTGACTATGAGGAAACCTTTGCTCTTCTAGCCCGGATGACAACTGTTAGAACCCTTATAGCAGTGAGTGCTATTCAAGATTGGAATATCTATCAATTATATGTGAAGAATGTGTTTTTAAATGGTTTGTTAAATGAAGAAGTTTATATAGTACCTCCTCCTAGTCTTAAAATACCTAAAAACCAAGTTCTATGACTCAAAAGAGCTTTATATGGTCTCAAACAAGCTCCTATGACTTGGTTTGATAAAATAACTCAATTCATGACTTTGCATGGCTTTACTACTTGTTATTTTGACACCGCTTTGTTCATACGAAAATCTTCTGCATTATTATTCTTCTGCTATATGTCGATGATATGATTATTACAAGTAGTGATGATTATGAGATTATTCAAATCAAACAGGAACTTGTTAAGATGTTTGAGATGGAAGATCTTGGACAACTCACTTACTTTTTGGGTAACTCGAAATGCTAAAAGTTTCTTTTTATCTTAAACTAAATTTGTTAATGACATTGTCCTTAAATCAGGTCTTGCTGATCATAAAGTTGTTGAGACACCTACCGTAATGAATTAAAAGATACGACTTGTTGATAGAGAGTCATTAAGTGACCCTATCCCTTATAGACATATGGTCGGGGCACTCACTTATATTACAATCACACGTTCAGATATTACACATGTTGTACGTACTAAAAGTCAGTTTTAACACTTTCCTACCTCTCTGCATATGAATGTTGTTATGAGGATTGTCGTTATGAGGATTGTTTGATATATTCGACACACTGCGACTAAGAGAGTATTTTTGTCATCTTCATCTTTACTTCAATTAAATGCATATAGTGATGCAGATTGGGGTGGTGATATCAATGACAGGCACTCCACGACCAATTATTGCATTTTTCTTGGCAACTCTCTTATCTCATGAAAATGTAAAAACAACAAAAGGTCTCTTTCTTCTACCGAATCTAAGTACCACACAATGGCCAACACGATCACTGAATTGACTTAACTCATACGACTACTACAGGACTTGGGCGTGATACTAGAGTTCACTCCAATTTTGTACTGTGACAATAAGAGTACTATGTATATAGCTAACAACCACATGTTTCACGAGCGAACCAAACATATCGAGATGAATTGTCACTATGTCTGTGAAGAGCATATACATGGCGATTTGACACTACAGTTTATTAGATATAAGTATGAGCTTGCAGATGTTTTCACCAAATCGCTATTTGCTCCATGGCTTCACTTCTTAATTAGCAAACTTTCGGTCATGGAACCGTTAGTTCGAAGGGGGTGTTAAAATGGGCCACACAGTGCCATCCTGGCACCGGGACCAAGGCCATTCGGCCCTGGTACATGAGGGCCAGCAACCACAATGGCTACTCCAAATAGCCATTGGGGGCTAGCCCCCCCTTCTCTTTCCCCTTGTCTTCTCTTGTCTTCTCTTCTTCTCCTCTACTACTATCATGAATTCTATAAATATACTTTCCTTGTAAATACTTTTTCAAGCCTTATGTGGCTAAATAATATATTTTTTAATATATTGTGCTTTTGTTGCATACGCTTTATTATAGTCTTTTTTAAGGCTTTTGTGAGTGATATTTTGAGGTGATATTCATCAACTTTCCACTGTTACATTGAAGCATCGTCTTCGTTACACTATAGTGAGTACTTTTACCACTAGATACCTGCTAAAAAATGCTGTGACTGTGATAGTAATTCTCTCAAAGCAATCAAGGTTCTCTTCCCTATATTTTTCATTGAAGTGTCTTTCTAAGCATTTTCATTGTCATCTTTAAAATCTGATTCTTACATTTTCTGTGTGCATGTCACAATTATCTGAATTTCAATTATTTCCTGGAGAAGTTTTTATATCATGTTTATACTGTCAGGCTCTTGTTTTGTCATTCTCATGTTTTGTCATTCTCAGCATATGGAACAGACACACATGTCTTGTGTGTGTATGTGTGTGTGTGTGTGTGTGTGAGAGAGAGAGAGAGCTTCATTCTTTGTGATGTTATGCTTGGTCCTTCAAATTATTGCAGTTTTATGAGCAATTTCTTCATTATGCTTTGGTAGAATGAGAGACCACGCTAGTACGTGAACTGGTTCTGATATTTAGAGTGTTTCTTGTCTGTAAACAGTTAACAAAGTTGAGACTTTGAAGAAGTACAAGTTCAGCTTGGCTTTTGAAAATTCCAATGAAGAGGATTATGTTACAGAGAAATATTTTCAGGCTCTTGTTGCAGGTCCGTAATTCATGGTCAAACTTGCGCTTTGGTTATTTATATCAAGAATAAGATGGTTTCAGTCTCCTAGTCATCCCTAGTTCCATTTGCTATATTCTTAACTCATGTCCTTCATTTTCATTATGCGCCATGGTTTGAGTGCAGGAAATGTTTCTTATTCACAAAGAATTTTCACTCTAGAAACATCTTAGTTTATGTTTCTCTCCACAAGTGTGGAATATGCAAGGCGCTTTTCGGTATAGGAATTTATTCAGCACTTAAACCATAGTAATAACAACAACAACAACTAAGCCTTTTCCCATACTAGACAGAGTCAGCTATATGGATTCTTTGTTTCCACATAACCCTATCATGTGTCATGTTAACAGTTAACTCAACATAAGCTAGATCATTCTTTATTGTTTCTTTCCAACACTTTTGCGATCATCCTCTACCTCTTTTAATACTTTCAAAATATAGTTTTTCATTCCTTCTTAAATGTGTTTATTTTGATCTTCTTTTTATATGTCCAAACCATCTTAAACGATATTCTCTCATTTTATCTTGTATTGGTGCTGTTAAAGAACTGGGCCAGAGTGGCCCGGCCCTGGCTCAGCCATCAGGGCCAGGGCCCCCAGGGCCACTAGCCGTTGGGGGCTGGCTGCAGCCAGCCCCCCTCTTTCTCCTCTTTTCCCTCTACTTCCTCTCACTCTCTTTTCTCTATAAATACTCCTTGGAAACCATTTTAATTTCAAGCTTTTGATGGCTAATGAATAACGATTATTTATTCAAGCTCGTGCTTTGTTTATTCTCCTTTTCGCATACACTTGTTGCTCTCGGCTATTCCCTTTTCTAAGGGCTTGTGATTGCTACTTTGTGGTATTGTCCACTCGTTGATCTTCCGCAAATATATTGAAGCATAGACTTCATTACATGGTATCAGAGCTATTTTTCGATCGTGGGAGTATTACTCGTTGCCTCGGGAAGCGTGCCAATCGTATTTTGTATTGTTCATTGCCTCGGGAAGTGTAAGTTTACCTCTTTAGTTTCTTTCTCCTTGAACTATGGATGATAAAGGGGGTTTCAATTTTCGTTTAACACCTTCGAACTATAAAATATGGGCCCAATCTATGGAAAACTATTTGTATTTCAAAAAATTATAGGGCTATGTAAGTGGTTCAAAGGTAGAACCCTCTATTAATGCCACACTCGAACAAAAAGAGGAATATGAAGGAGGCCATAGAACAATCCTATGGGTGCTCATGAATAATGTAAACGAGCACACTAGGGACACTTTGGCCGATTTCACTAACGCTAAAGAAGCATGA
This sequence comes from Brasenia schreberi, assembly GCA_036023115.1. NCBI lineage: Eukaryota > Viridiplantae > Streptophyta > Magnoliopsida > Nymphaeales > Cabombaceae > Brasenia > Brasenia schreberi. The sequence goes on from JAYKKT010000063.1 coordinate 6,167,456, forward strand.
GAATATTTAAAAAAATCTCATGTTCAAAGCGATGTGGCTCATAGGATGGCATTAAGAGACAAATTGGTCTTATTTAAACAAGGAGATAAAGGGGTAAACGATTTTTTTGGGGAATTTTCCAATGTTTGGAATCAATTGTATGGTTACAAAAAGAAATGTACACAATGTCTTAGTGAGAGACAATGAGGACTTTGTATATCAATTTTTAAGAAGTCTCCGGGAAGAATTTGAAGGGGTAAGATCATCATTCATTCATAGAAAACCTTTTCCTACAAAAGAAGAGATTCTTACCGATCTTCAAATGGCGGAAACAAGAATGAATGAAGCAAGACTTCAAAAAGACACCGCCTTGGCCGCATTAAAACCCGGAGCAAATATGAAGACTTACCAACCTCCCCATTTCAAAAGTGAAGAAGGAAGAAAAGACATTATTTGCCATCATTGTAGAGAAGCAGGGCATATAAGGCCAAATTGCCCAAAATTGAAAAAGAAGGTGGCCATGGTAGAAGAACATGCTTCATCTTCTTCCATTCTTGAACTTGAACATAAATTAAAGCAACTTGAAGCCCAAATAAAGGAAAAAGCAACGGTTGGTGTGGCTTGCTGATCCTCAACAAAAGAAACTCAAGGTATGATCTCTTGGATTCTTGACTCGGGTGCTTCGTTTCATATGACTTGTAATGAACATATCTTAAAATCATGTGTTCAAAAACCCTTATCATGTGTTTATACGGCGGATGGTACACAATTAAACGTTGATAAAATTGGTGACTTGCAAATCAAGAATTTTGAAGTTTCCAAAATTAGTGTTGTTCCAAAACTAAATTTAAACTTACTTTCCGTATCCCAAATTTCAGATCAAAATTGTATTATAACCTTTTCATCCATCGGATGTATTGTACAGGACCGCCTCTCGAAGAAGGTGAATGGGCGTGGCCATAGAGAGGGCGGACTTTACATTATGGATTATTTGCATAGTATAGGATATGTTAATGTTTTGAAAAATGATGCTCTTTTATGGCACAAGAGATTTGGACGATCTTAATGCTAAAAAATTGTATCAATGTCCTCTTGGAATGAAATTTAAGGAATCTTTTTCTTGCAAAGATTGTGTTCTTGGTAAAATGCAACATCTCCCATTTTCAAACAAAACACATGTTACAACAAGACCCTTCAAAATAATTCATTCGGATGTATGGGGTCCGACACATGTTTTGTCTAAAGGAGATATTTCCTATTATGTTATTTTTGTAGATGACTTTACTAGTTATACATGGGTATATCTTTTAAAAGCAAAATTCGATGTCTTTTAAAATTTTGTTATTTTTCATAATCTTATAAAGAATCAATTTGATTCAGAAATCAAAATTTTTAGATCGGATTCAGGAGGAGAGTTTATGTCAAAGGATTTTGAAAATCACCTCAATAAGTTTGGGATTATACATCAAACTTCTTGTTCTAAGACTCCTCAACAAAATGGTGTTTCCAAACAAAAACATAGACATATCTTGGAAACCACAAGAACTTTGCTTTTGTCAAGTGGTGTTCCCAAAAATTTTTGGGCAGAAGCTATTATGACTGCAATCTATTTAATTAATCGGATGCCCTCTTCGGTTTTACAAAATATGTCTCCTATAGAAATACTTTTTAAAGTTTTCCCTAACTATTTAAAATTGCTTGTTTTTTGATGTAAATGCTTTGTTTATACTGACAAAGATGATAAATTATCATCTCGGGCTGTCGAATGTGTTTTTCTAGGATATGGAATAACTAAAAAGGGATATAGGTGTTATGATTGTAAAAATGATAAGCTTCATGTATCTCGAGATGTTAGATTTTTTGAAAATGAATATGTTTTTAAAAGCATGGATCATGATAGCTCTATTAATGACTCCTCCTACTCCTTCTTGAATGATATTTTAGGTGAAGAGGTAATTCATGAAGAAAATGAACTTAATGAACCTATGATTACCAGACATTATATTACACCCTTTGATCAACATTACAATAGGAGATCTATGCGTATTCCTAGAAGGTCAAATCGTGATTCTAGACCTCTTGAAAGATTTGTCTCATATGATAGTTTTTCACCAAGACAGAGCTTTAGTAACAAATATTTCAGCTATAAAGGAACCTAAAACCTTTAAAGAAGCTCAATTATCACAAGAATGGACTCATGCAATGAATGAAGAGTTGGACTCTTTATTTAGAGTCCAAACTTGAGATATAGTTTCTAGACCATCAAACAAAAAGACTATAGGTTGTAGGTGGGTTTATAAAATCAAGACTAATGGTGATGGCTCATTATATCGTTATAAAGCTATATTGGTTGCCAAGGGTTATTCTCAAGAATATGGAATTGATTATGAAGAAACCTTTGCTCTTGTAGCTAGAATGACAATTGTTAGAACAGTTATAGCTGTATGTGTCATTCATCATTGAAATATTTATCAGTTAGATGTTAAAAATGTTTTTTTGAATGGTTGGTTGAAGGAAGAAGTATGTATGAAGCCTCTTCTGGGTCTCAATCATCCTAGAAACCAAGTCTTAAAGCTCAAAAGAGCCTTATATGGTCTCAAACAAGCTCCCAAGGCTTGGTTTGATAGAATGACTGAATTCATGACATTGCATGGCTTTACTATCTGTTATACTGACACATCCCTGTTTATAAGAAAATCATCAGCAGGTATTGTTATCCTTTTGCTCTACGTCGATGATATGATTGTTACAGGTAGTGATTACACAGGTATCCAACAAATCAATCAAGAACTTGGTAATGTGTTTGAAATGAAGGATCTTGGTCAACTTTCCTATTTTCTTGGCATTGAGGTAACTTATGATGATAGAGGTTTCTTTTTATCACAAACTAAGTTTATTAATGATGTTATTCTTAGATCAGGTATTACAGATGATAAAGTTGTTGAGACACCTGAAGTAATCACCAGAAGATGCGCCTAGTTGATGGTGAACTTCTGAGTGATCCCACACCTTATAGACAAATGGTTGGAGCACTCACATATCTCATCATAACACGGCCTGATATTGCTCATGCTGTTCATACTGTAAGTCAGTTTCAGCATGCACCCACCTCAGTGCATATGAGTGCTGTTATGAGGATTGTTCGTTATATTCGACAAACCTCAACTAAGATAGTATTTCTATCTTCCTCCTCATTATTTCAGTTGTTTGCATATACTGATGCTGATTGGGGTGGTGATGTGAATGACAGGCACTCTACTACTGGATATTGCATATTCCTTCACTCACTCATTTCATGGAGATGCAAGAAACAACAAAAGGTGTCTCCTTCGTCCACTAAAGTATAGTATCGTGTAATGGCCAACACTACTTCAGAACTAACTTGGTTGCGACAACTACTTCAAGACTTGGGCATACAACTAGGAGCTTCTCCAATAATATTCTGCGACAACAAAAGCACTATGTATATAGCCAACAACCATACCTTTCATGAGCGCACCAAGCATATAGAGATGGACTGTCACTATGTTCGTGAAGAGCATCTACAAGGCAACTTGACACTACAGTTTGTAAAATCAGAATATCAACTTGCAGATGTGTTCACCAAGTCCTTACCTGTCCCTCGGTTTCAATCTTTAATTGGCAAACTTCAAGTCATGAAGTCCTCAGTTTGAGGGGGGGTGTTAGGAAAATGGGTCTGGGCCCCTCTGGCCCTGGTCGGGCAGGTTGGCCCACTGGGCCATCATGGCCAGGGCCAGGGGGGCCGCCGTTGAGGGCCCTGGTCCCCAATGGCTAGTATTATAGCCGTTGGGGGCTAGCTGCAGCCAGCCCCCTCTCTTCCCTCTCCCTTCTCCCTTTACTCCCTCACTCTCTCTCACTCATTCTTTCTCTATAAATACACTTGTAATCTCTTGTAAATTTAAGCATTTGATGGTTAATGAATAACGATTATTTATTCAAGCTTATGCTTTGTTTATTCTCTTTTTTGCTCTCGGCTATTCCCTTTTCTAAGGGCTTGTGATTGTTACTTTGTGGTATTGTCCAATCGTTGATCTTCCGCAACTATATTGAAGCATAGACTTCATTACAAATTACAACCCTATCGTAAGCTTTTGTAGATCAATAAATATCATGTGAAGGTTTTTCTTTTTTACTCTAAAATATTCCATAAGACGTCTCAAAAGGTGAATAGCTTCAATAGTAGATATGCCTGGCATGAATTCAAATTGGTTCTCTGTTGTACTCGATACTTGTCTTAACCTACATTCAATAATTCTTTCCCATAATTTTATAGTATGGCTCATTAACTTAATACTCTTATAATTCTCATAGTTATGAATGTCTCCCTTGTTGTTGTATATGGGTATAAGTGTACTCGCTCTCCATTATGAATGCTCTCCATAATTTCATTAGTAATGTAGCTGTTTTTTGAGAGACAGCAGTTTTCTAGTTCCTTTTTTCTTTTACTTTTTTAAACACAGTACGAGATGTTCTTATTGTCATGTGTATTTTGTTGCAATATGTAGGCACCATCCCAGTAGTCATTGGTCCACCGAATATTCTTGAGTTTGCCCCTTCTCCTGGTTCAGTTCTTCATATCAAGTCACTTGATGATATACCATCAGTTTCTAAGACCATGAAATACCTTGCAGCAAACCCTCAAGCATACGACGAGACTCTCAGGTAAAAAGACAACAAAACTATGTAGCAGTTACACATGCATGAATCAGCTTTAGACGTGCTTCTTTGCTTATCTGAAGGATATTTTATCTAATGAAGAACATAATATGTGAATGGCCAGTAGTAGTATATGAGCTTTAACAATAGCAACACGCTCTGGTGTCAGTAAAGACCGACCAAACTATATAGAAGAAAAGACAAAAGGGGAACTACGAAGAGGGAGCTTGGCTCCCACCTTTTGTTGTAGTATTTGCGTACCAAATTGTGAAAAATGATGTGCGTTGTCTGTGTGTGTGTGTGAGAGAGAGAGAGTTTAGCTAGTGTCAAAGCACTCACAAAGCAAGCGATGCTTTGCTCGTTTCTACGTTCATTGAATCATCAACAACTATCCTTTTAGTGGTGGTGGCTTGACCATAACCTCTAAGTGGAAGGCAGTGGGGACTGGGGAGGTTTCATTGCATTGACGATAACTATCCATTCAGGCTGCATGAAAAGTGTTGCGAGGCCAGCAAGATTTTTATAGTTTCAATGGATGATGCATGCTTGCAACATGTATACTACTTTAACTCGTCTTTTATGGATGAGATTGCTTCATGACTAGGTGGAAGTTTGATGGCCCATCTGATTCTTTCAAGGCGCTTGTGGACATGGCAGCTGTTCATTCGTCGTGTAGGTTATGCATTTATTTGGCAACCAAGGTTCAGGATAAAGAAGAAAGGTCAAATCCAAGCTTCCAGAAGCGTCCATGTAAGTGCATGCGCAGGGGTGAGACAGTCTACCATTTATTTGTGAGAGAAAGAGGAAGCTTCAACATGAAATCCATCTTCTTGAGGTACTAAGTTTAAACCAAGCACTTGTGTGTGTGTGTGTGTGTGTGTGTGTGTGTGAGAGAGAGAGAGAGAGAGAGAGAGAGAGAGAGAGAGAGAGAGAGAGAGCTCTAAGGGTATATTTTGCTGGCCTTATGCCAGTAAAATCAGATTATGGGAACAAAATGACTTCAGAAATCTTTCTCATGTTGACCAAGAATGAGGGATTTCCTGGCAAGAAGCGGGCATCAAGAAATGATTGAGGGCTCTTGAATTTCTGACCGAGGGATCTATGTTCTCATACTCATGCATATCCAAATTATGGAGGGGTCCATACTCCAGAGTCTCAGATGGAAAAGAATCCATTCCATGCATTAGCTTTGGAGCACACTTGCCCCAAGTTCATGCAGGCCCCTCGGAGGAAAAGCCTACAATTGGTTATTTTGATGTTTTTGCAACATCAGTTGGACCAAGTTGCTAGTAATTGTGCAGGTTGTGCCTAATTTGTCTCATGAGCTTCAAAAGCATAGTCAGGTTAGACATTGTTTGATCCCATTATTGAATTTTAGTTGACAGAATCTGACAGAATCGGCCCCAAGTTTTACAATCTAGAGTCTGAACAATACGAACTGTGCTGAATTCCTCTGCTTTGCAACTTATGCTTTTTCAAGTCCTTGCATTGTCTGCCAAGTTCTGCATTTGCAGCCTAACCAAGTTCGGTATTTTGGTTTGATTAGGGCAATTATGATTATAATTGCTGGGAGTCGCACCTCTCGCTTTTAAAGCTCCTGGTTTCTTCATGTATAACTTCTTCCATTTAATGATACTTTCGTAAAAGTCTTTTTGAAATCGGATTTTCTCCACCCATGTATCTCCTTGTACCATTTCTTGCCATGGTAACTACGAACCCACTGCTTTATGACGTATTGATGGACAGGTCTTCAAATATAACGTTACAAGCATTGGAGTCTGCCGTCTTTACAAAGTTCAAGTCAGAGAATCACATACCGCTATGGAAGGAAGAGCGACCAGAAGTCCTAAGAAAATATGAATATAAAGTTTACAGAATATATCCGGTTGGTTTGACACAACGCCAGGCTTTATATACATTTAAATTCAATGGGGATGCAGATTTCCGGCAGTTTGTAGAGAGCCATCCTTGTGGAAAACTGGAAGTCATTTTCGTTTGATGGTGGGTTTCTGTTTATGCCTGTTAAATGGAAGTCACGACATCCTTGTGCTTAGAATGCTTATCCTGCTGCAGTTCCGTTCTATGGCGTGGGCTTCTCAAGGTGGATGGGAAAGGGGAAGTATTCTGTATATTGCTTCCCTAGTTCAAGTTAGTTTAGCTGAGGGTTTAGACAAATTTTTGGGTCCAAAGATTATTCATTAACATAGGCAGACTACCATGGTTTTGGTGGTATTATTTTGTGTTTCTACTTTGCTTTGTTTGACTGGCTGTGTTTCTCTTAGCACTCTGATGAGATCCGCTCAAGCTCTTGCTGCTTATGGTACTGAGCCATGAACTGCAGCAGACAGAAGTGCTGTCGGCACTGGAGTCATTCTCGCATCCCTTCTCGAGCCAAACATCATTCTTTTTCCTTCAAGGCAGAATGGAATCGAGTTCCTTTCTTGCCCCGGATCTTGGATAGCAAGTAATAGAACAGATCAACCCATTGGTTCCAGTTCGTGTTCGGCCTCCCGTTTGCCACCTCGAGTTGCTTTCGTGTGATGTATGAGAATAAATTGGAGAAAGGTAGGCTTTACCTTAGTTCCAGTTTTGGTTTATGTGGACAGTTTGGAATTTATTTCTGAGCGACGAAATCCTTTTCCAGGACTAAGATTCTTGGGGTTCTCCAATCCTCTCATCTTTTACGCTCTACCATTATTCTTATTCTTATGTTAATCGTTAATTTCTAGATTACATAATCTGAGACAACAGAGAGAATAATAGTTAGCAAGTTTTCAGAAGCCGAATCGAGCTGAACTTGAGAATTTCATATTAAACGAGCCAGGGACAAGCCAAACTACAAGCAGCTCGGTTCATTAACCAGCCCGTGGAGATGCATGATGAAGATTTTACATGACCAACATTTGCATTTATATGCGTTACGACTTCACTTCTCTGGAGCATAAGAAGCCATACTGTTTATTACCCAAGTGTTGGTCGTCTACACCTCTCTGGATCTTTGGTGGAGTTCGAAAGGGATCCCATCTTATTGCATGTTTCGAAGTCATATACGGTTGAGATTTCATGTAAGATACCATGCGTCATATGGCAGCATTATGATCTTGTTAGTCTGCTCTTTGATTAAACCACGAATCAGGTTCATGATCATTCGTGCCTCGTGTCATTCCTGACCTCGCACCCAATATGATATTTTGGATCCACGAGTATGCTTTTTGTCGGATGTTACTATACATATATCGAGAATTACTAAATATACACCTTATTTGAGTTTGTTCTTAAAATACCCATTTTTCATTTCTCCTATGATACATAGCCTTCTCTCTATCATAGCGAACCTCAACAGCTCAACCCCACGAGATCATCTTCACACGCTCAATGTTATCTTGATCTTCCTACATATGTGTTACTCAATCAAGAGTGTGCAAATACTCAATCTCACTCGACATCTTTCTCTATCATGATCTTTTAGTTGACATTCTTCCGATTTCATTTTTATTTTCATTGAAGGAATGTAATGCATTGGATTGAATGATCGTGATCAAATCAATATCATGAAACCTATATGCTAAACCTAGTTGCTTGTCAATTTGGACATTGTCAGCAAATCTCGATTAAACAACTAAGACCAATGACCGCACACAAGTCAACAAAATACATGCCTATAAGATAGAGTACTATTCACAAGATGCATAGTGGTAATATTGCCTTCAACCACAACACCAAAATATACATGAGTCATAACTGGATGAATGCAATGATTCATATATGAGTTGGTATGTTACACAAATACATTCATTTTTATTTAAAGATTTTTTGCATCAATGTCAATATGAACACCTTCACCCTTTGTCAGATAATCACCCTTCAATATCATGAATGATAGATTAGGTAATGTAATCATATTTTAAATTTCCTTCATTTTATACTTATATGATATAATTATTCATCAATGTATTACTTTTGTTGTAATGTATTGTTGATGTTTTGTGGACGATGAAACCTATAATTCGAACAATCATACAGTACCCACATCTACTACCGTTACATCATGATGCAATGAATCTACTTGATGATTATTGCGAGAGTATACAAAATGATGACTAACCATATACCTGACCATATTGAAGAGTAGATGTGTTTGTTTCGTACTGTACGTGTAACTAAGTGAATGTATGGGTATTGTATGTTCTATATGAGTAAATACATTTGTTTTTCTTTCTCTCTTGTTCCTCTCTATGGATATGTAAACATTGAATGACTGCGATATGCTTTTCATTGCATGCCAAAAAATTTAAGCAAATGAGGAGAATCATTGTACAACTAAAGTAGATAAAATAATGTTACAATCGAAACATAGAAAGAACATGTAACTTAATACACAAGTTGTTAATCATCATCCACATTGTATACATGACTATCGCTTGGTCCTCTTAGCTCAAGATAATATGCAATATATGCATGAAAAGATAAATCCCAATCAACAACACTATCATGTTTATAGTGCTACTAGCTAATATAGAAATATAGGCGATATCAAAGATTCATCTGCCACATGTATCTACATAAAATATAAACAAAGTAACTAATCAAACTCAATAAACAAGGCAACTAATATATAACAAGTTTTGTTACATATTTTTCTGCTAGAAAATGTTGTATAGATTTTTTTATAGTACATATAGCACACATGTCAGGTGATTAGTCGTTGTTTGTCAATAATGGTAGGAATATTGTTGACTCAACCGTGAAGAGTTGTACTAATGCAACATTTTATACTTTGGCTATGACCCAATCCATGTCAGGCATCGACATCTCATGCTTAGGAGGATAATGATTATCCTCTCAATATTCAATGTGATGAAAAACAACACCAATACCTCATCCTTTATAAAATTGTAGAAATTTTTTGTCCATGATGTGCAACACAGTTTATGAGCTTCATCCTACCATACCTTGCCCTCTCCTAATCTAATCTTATGCTGCACGAAATGTATGAAAACGTGGAGCAACGAAATCATGTGCAATATGGTATATAGGGTCAAAACTGCCTAAAAAAGAAACATTACATCAGCTCAAATGAGATTCAATTATTTCTAGTTATAAAATAAGACCAAAAGATCGACATCCATGAGAAAAAAAAAGGAAAAAGAAAGAAAACTTGCAGCAATAGAGAGGAATTGTAGGAGAAAATAGGACCGGTACGAGAAGTTGGAAAATGAGTAGGGTATTGCTTCATTGAATCTTCAGCCGCTCTACCCCACGAGAAAATATGGGATTGATAATTGCTTCTGTCGAAGAGCGTACGATGGCTCTCCTGTCCACTTCTTTCCCTCTGAATCTTCAGCCGCTCTACGCCACGAGAACCAGAACGCCGGTGATCACTTTTGTGTTTTAGAAAGTTCTAGAAGTAAGAAGAGTAGTACTAGGACGCGCCTTTGTTCGACTGCCTCTACAATGGAGGAACTGAAGGAGCAGGGGAATTGGGTTCAATTCCCAAAGCTTCCTCACGCACAGAGAGCCCTCATGGAGTCCCTGATCTCCACTATTGACTCCCGTTTGGACTCGCAGCTCAACCCTTGCTTGACTTTACCGGACGTCAAATTCTTCCAGAACGAAGACGGCACCTCCCAGGGCTCTGTCAACTTCAGATGAGGGACAGAAAGCTCAAAGGTACACACCATCGTCTGATATTTAAACGCCTGTTTCGTGTTTCCTTTCTTTTTGTTCGTTTTTTATTGTTTTGTTTGGTAATTGGGTGGTTCTGAAACTTGAGTTTGTAAGCGTCTTTTCATGAAAATCAGATGGCTCTCTGGCTTATGGGAATTAAATCATGGGTTTTTCAATAATCTGGATGTTGGGTACTCTGCAACCCCATGCCAAACGTAGGCTTCCAACAGGAGCAGCTTCTGTGTCCAACACTCCGGCACTCAACACTCAGTACTTCTGCCGGAGTGAGCACTAAGTAAAATTTTCAGAGATTGTGCCACGTAAATGTCATATGTTCTATTTTTCTTGATGAATTATTATTTTGTGAATCTCCTGGAACTTCTTTAATTCATAGGGACACGGAGCTAAGCAGAGGCCTAGCAGATGCACACCCTGTGTATCCAACTCACAACCTCCTTCAACTTGAAGTGTTTTCAGTTGACAAACTAGCATGGTTTCAACCTCCACATAGCAAATATAGACTATTGATCAAGTACACAACTTATCCAATATGGTGCAAACTGCAAATCCCCAAAAGAAATAGAATTTGCATTGGGATGCAAATCTAGACCCTCAAATTGTGAAAATTTATGGTTCAGGAGCTGGTCTAGCCTCTTCCAGGCAAAATATTTCGATCCCTCCTGCATGTGAATATTAGCACTCTACCATGGTTGGCTTTCTAAAAATTACCCCACCTCAAATTGTGTTCTTTATGGGAATTGCATTATATTATTGTCAAATTCGCGTTGCATTGATGAATCTCAGTGGTTTTAAAAGCAGACATGTTTAATAAAAAGTTGGTGCGTTGGCAGGGTCATAACATGGATTTGCTGCTAAACATGATTTGACCTTGCTGTTTGTGTATTCCTCTTGGAAATTTGATCGTAAAGACAAACTGGTTGTCACCATGAATATTGCAACTGATCAAAATTCCACATGGACATGACATTCGAGTTGACATGGCAAGTGGAGTTGCTGGCCATAGATTCTGCCTTACGAAATATATCGGATGGAAGATTTGTTGTGGGATGTCCAAACCTCTGTTGAGTTCCTATGGTGAAATTTATTAAAAAAGGAGGCCCAAGAAATTGACCAGCCGTCCCGTAGGTCTAACCTCCTACTGCCATGTAAACTGTCAAGTCTGCGTTATTGTAAGTTTTGAGTAAAAGTATTCTGATTTTATTTCTGGCAGCACAGTTAATTGCATTCACATTCTTTCTATTCTGTGAGAACTGAACAGATACAATTTGAAAAATTCTAGTTAGCAGATTTCTTCCTTGGCAGCATTGTGATCTTTTTTCCATTACACATTGTAATACGACAAGACAATGATGCATGGAGATGTTACGCATAGAATTAATGCTGGTTGGTTAAAATGGAGACGAGTATCAGGTATTCTTTGTGATAAGAAGATACCATTAAAGTTAAAAGGTAAATATTATAGAGCAGCAATTAGGCCTGCCATGTTTTATAGTTCTGAGTGTTGGACAGTTAATCATCAACATGTACAAAAGATGTCTGTGACAGAAATGAAGATGTTGAGATCTATGAGTGGTCATACAAGAAAAGACCGTATACATAGTGAGGTTATTAGAAACAAATTAGGAGTGGCACCAATAGAGGATAAAATGAGAGAATATCGTTTAAGATGGTTTGGACATATACAAAGAAGATCAAAAGAAGAACCTTTAAGAAGGTATGAAAAACTAAATTTGAAAAGTATTAAAAGAGCTAGAGGACGACCACAAAAGTGTTGGAAAGAAACAATAAAGAATGATCTAGCTTATTGTTAGTTAATTGCTAATATGGCACACGATAGGGATCTGTGGAAACAAAGAATCCATGTAGCCGACCCCGTTTAATATGGGAAAATGCTTAGTTGTTGTTGTTGTATAATTTAGGTTACTTCCAAATTTAAGACCAACCGTTGCTTTCTTGTTCACTGAAATGGAATGGTGAAGCAAAAATGCCTGTTTAGAAGGTGACGATTCACATGATTCTGGATGGTCAACAAACTCATGCTGCTAATAATTTTCACATTTGGTGCCTCCACTATTTAGTGTCTTCAAGAGAAATGTGTGCTGTGGAGGTGGATTTGTGGATGGGCCAGGGAAGACATTGTTGTGCCTTGGCTCCTCTTCGTAATATTATAAAAAGTCAGTAAACTCTACCAGTTCTTGGTTGGTGGGCAGTGAAGAAATTCCTGGCTTGCATTCTTCTACTAAGTTCCTTCATTATTTAGACATCTTATGTGTCTATCAAGTTGTCATACACCATATGGCCTAGAAGCATGATTTGGCTGTTGCCTGAAAGTGATTGAATTAGATTTGTTTGCTTTTATTCTCTTATTCATGTTTTACATTTATGGTTTAGTGAGTCATGAATAAAGAAACTGCCAAGTCAGCTCCTATAGGGTCAGTGATTTAGATACTGGCAAATGAACTTGAATTTACCCTTCTGAGTCTCATGTAAGGTACATGGGTATGCTCCTCGCAGGTTCGCTACATCTTGGCGTCCTGGCTTCACTGTGAACTCCCTTTTGGTGTACTTGATATAACAACTATCATGGCCATGCTTAACACCAAAACAGATGCACCCCACTTCCTTGTAGAGCTAATACAAAACGGTCCAACTTCAATACTACTGCTACTTGATCTGCCTCCCCGGAAAGATCTTGTTCGTCACCCTGACTACCTGAAGAAGTTTTATGAAGATACCAAGTTGGACTTACAAAGGCAGGAAGTGGAGAAACTTCCAGTGGTGCAGCCTTATATCTCTCCCTTCCTCTCTATCGGGACCATTTGGTCTCCTACGGCAATATTATCAAAGATAAACTGCGAGTTTCAGTTGATCGGTGGTAGAGCTCTTAGTATAGAAGAGCTAATTGATGGTCCCTTTGGGAATTCTGTGAAAGAAGTGTTAAATATTTGGCTGGAGCAGTGTGCTGGCGGTCAAGAAACAGAAATACGGGAAGATGAGAAGGATGATCTTCAGAAGCGCGATCATATTATGAGGAGCATTGGCATAGTGATTGATCTCCGGGCGAATCTGCCAAGGTTGTTCAGCTCAGATGTTGCAAACCAGGTTCTGGCAGCTATAGAGAAGGGGGTTTAGAATGTGTTTTGCAGTAGTGAGCTGCTTCTCATGAGTTGTGAACTTTGCAAAAGAGAACATTTCTGCAGTCAAGATATGATGGAAAGTCGTTGACTTTTGTTTTCATTCAGAAGTTGCATCATATATACTCAAAGTTTTCATACTTGGAATCAATGTTCTTTCAGAAGCTTGCTGTCTGGTTATTGGATGGTGGAACTGCTTTATCGCTAAAGCTGGATAAAGCTAAACAGGCAAAGGTTGAGAAATTCGGTGAGTCGATTTGGAAGCTCACATATTATGCTACTATTGAAGTCTTTGTTCTATGTATAACGTATCATGAGCCATGGTTTTTCAACAAGAAAGATTTTTTTAAACGATGGCCAAGTCAGGATCTCAAGTAAGTTTCTTCCTTCCATAGTTCCTTAAGGCATAATGCTTATTACACGCATATCCCTATATTTTACCTTTTAGTTCCTGTACATTTTTTTTAATCTAAACCGCGGGTATCTGAATGCCCACAAGGATCCTGACTAATTAATCTGGCTCGAGCTTGGTTGGCCTACTATGAGGGTATAGCGTTCCGGGCTTTCTCCATTCACAAGATTTGAACCCGAGAGCAAGTGGTGGATCTATATCAAGCCGATGTGGGGAGTTCTTCCCATCCAAAATTTCGAAAATCAACTTAAAGTATATAGCCCATGGTGAGATGCATGGGCAGTAGTACATAATTTTCCCCACTGGAAACCTTCCCCCACCCACTCACACACACACAAAAAAGAGTTTCTACATCCGCCGTTGCTGAGAGCTTGCTAAGGGGACTAAGCGCCAAACCACTTGAACCAACCAATGTGGGTAGTTCTTATGCTATTTATATTAGATAAATAATTTTGCCCCAAAAGATCACTGTATCATTTTTTGCCTATTACTAAATGATAATTGGAAATGCCTATTTATTTATTTAGTTGTTCGTGACCAAATCTCTGAAATTACATGAAAATGTGTTATACTAAGTTTATGTGCTTATTTATTTATTTTTTGTTTTCGTGAGTGTTCTTAGGTTTGGGGCATCCCCACCTAGTGACGCGCTGCAGAGCTCGAATGGAGTGATAAGTAAGCAAGGACTACTACATTTTTCGCTCGGATGTAGTAAATCAATTGCAGAGAGGGTTCCCACATCATGGACGGGTGTGGGTAAAGAAGCTAGTCCCGCTACATTGCCACCCGAATGTAGTGAATAATTTATACATAGGGTCTCCGCATTTTCAATATGGACGGATGTGAGGGGTAAAGAAGCTAATCCTAGAAAATAAGATTCGTATTGGTTCTTAGAATATCGAAACATTATCCGGTAAGCTAATGGAGGTGGTAGATATTATGATTTGAAGAAAGATTCATATTCTATGTTTAAAAGAGACAAAGTAGGTTGGAGAAAAAGTAAAGGAGATAGAGGATACATGTTTTAAATTATGGTACTCATGTAAGGAAAAGTCTCGAAACGAAGTTGGTATTATCATAAATAAAGATTTAAAGGATAGTGTAGTAGACATACAATGATATGGTGACCGAATCATGGTGTTGAAATTAGTATTAGGAGCAGAGGTTTTGAATATAGTTTGTGCTTACGCACCCCAAGTACGCCTAGAAGATAGTATAAAGACACCTTTTTGAGAAGAGTTAGATAAGGTGATTCAAAGGATTCTAAAAAGGGAGATGATTTGTTTAGGAGGAGACTTAAATGGACATGTCGGTAAAGAGGCATTAGGATATCAAGGTATTCATGAAAACTTTGGTTTTCGAGATATAAATAAGGAAGGTGGGAGATTTTAAATTTTGCTATGGCATTTGATCTCTTTATAGTCAACACAATCTTCAAAAAATGAGATGAACATTTAGTTACTTATAAGAATAGCTTATCACAAACACAAATTGATTACTTTATTTGTAAAAAAAAAGATAGAGCATGTTGTAAAGATTGCAAGGTAATTTCAAGAGAAAGTTTAACCACCCAACATCGACTTTTTGTTATAGATTTACAAATTAAAAAAATGGACAAAGAAGAAAAGAGTGCATCGAGCTATTCAGACTAAATGGTGGAACCTTAAAAGCGAGAAAGAAGATATATTTAAACAAAAAGTCCTTCAAGGAGATGCTTGGAATTATATTGGTACACCTTGTGATATGTAGAACAATATGGCTATACATATTAATAAAGTAGTGAAAGATTTGTTAGGTGAATCTAAGGGAGGTGTACCGACACAAAAAGAACCTTGTGGTGGAGTGAAGTAGTGTAAAATAAAATCAAGGCAAAGAGGGCATGTTACAAATTACATTATGCTAAGAAAACTAGTGAAACTTTAGAAGCTTATAAGAAAGCAAAGAAGAAAGTGAAAAAGGATGTCAGTGAAGCAAAAGCTAAAATTTGGGAGGATTTATATAAAAAAACTCAATTGAAAAGAGGGTGAAAGAGATATTTTTAGGATGGCTAGGGCTAGAGATAAGAAAACTAAAGATCTTAATTCTGTGAGATGCATGAATGACGATGATGAAAAAATTCTAGTGGCAAATAATGATATAAGAAATAGATGAAAAAACTATTTTTATAAGCTTTTTAATGAAAATAAAGATGTTAGTATTAGCTTAGGGGAGTTAGCCAAATTAGAAAAGTATGTAAACCATAATTTCTACCAACATATTCAAAAGAATGAAGTCAAAGAGGCTGTTAAACATATGAAAGGTGTTAAATCGGTAGGACCAAACAATATTCCTATAGAAGTTTGAAAAATACTAGGAGAAATAGGAATCACTTGGCTCACAAGATTATTTAATGAAATATGAAGAAACCAAAAGATGCTCGATGAATGGAGAGCGAGTACACTTATACCCATATATAAGAACAAGGGAGACATTCAAAATTGTATGAATTATCGAGGTATCAAGTTAATGAGCCATCCTATGAAATTATGGGAAAGAATTATCAAACGTAGGTTAAGACAAATATCAAGTAAAACATAGAACCAATTTGGATTTATGCTAGGCAGATCTACTGTTGAAGCAATTCACCTTTTGAGATGTCTTATGAAACATTTTAGAGCAAAAAAGAAAGACCTTCACTTGATATTTATTGATCTAGAAAAAACTTATGATAGGGTATCGAGGGACATTTTAGAGCAAAAAAGAAAGACCTTCACTTGATATTTATTGATCTAGAAAAAACTTATGATAGGGTATCGAGGGAGATTCTTTGGAGAACCTTGGAAAAAAGAGGTATCCCATTGACATACATTAACCTTATAAGAGACATGTATGATGTGCAAAAATATGTGTGAGGACTCATTAAGGAATGACAAACTTCTTTGAAGTTAATATTGGGTTACATGAAGGATCAACTTTAACTCCATACTTATTTATAATGGTGATTGGTGAGTTAACAAAATATATTCAAGATGAAGTGCCTTGGTGTATGTTATTTGCAAATGACATTGTGTTGGTGGAAGAGTCTAAGGAAAAAGTTAATAGAAAATTGAAACTATAGAAAGAAGTATTAGAAAGCAAAGGCCTCTGACTTAGTAGAACAAAGATAGAATATATGGAATGTAAGTTTGATCATTTGGTTACTTTAGAGGATATAGAAATTAAAATTGGTACACATTGCATCTCCAAAAAAAAAAGTTTTAAATACCTAGGATCAATTTTTCAAAGTGATAGAATAATTGATGGAGATGTTACATATAGAATTAATGCTGGTTAATTAAAATGGAGAGGAGCATCAAGTATTCTTTGTGATAAGAAGATACCATTAAAGTTAAAAGGTAAATATTATCGAGCAACAATTATACTTGCCATGTTTTTATGGTTGTGAGTGTTGGGCAGTTAACCATCAACATGTACAAAAGATGTCTACGACAGAAATGAAGATGTTGAGATGGATGAGCGGTCATACAAGAAAAGACCGTTTACATAATGAGGTTATTAGAAACAAATTAGGAGTGACAGCAATAGAGGATAAAATGAGAGAATACCGTTTAAGATGATTTGAACATATAGAAAGAAGATGATAAGAAGAACCGGTATAAAAAACTAAATTTGGAAAGTATTAAAAGAGGTAGAGGATGACCACAAAAGTGTTGGAAAGAAATAATAAAGAATGATCTAGGTTATTGTGAGTTAACTGCTAACATGACACATGATAGAGCTCTATGGAAACAAAGAATCCATGTAGTCGACTCCATCTAGTATGGGAAAAGGTTTAGTTGTTGTTGTTATATGAGTGTTCTTAGGTTTCGTTCGAAGATTTTCTACATGCGTCAAGGAGGATTCTACATTTACAGTGTTGCTGGTTTACTTTGTGGGAAACTCGAAGAAAATATTTTCAGCATACTGATGTCACATGTCATCACTCTGGTATTGATTGGATACTCTTTCATCTCAAGGTATGGCCCCCGAATTTCTTTGGGTTCTTCAAACGGATGTTTGATTGCCAAGTCGAGACCATAAAACTGGAACATGAGTTCCAGTTTCAGTAGCCTATGAATATCACTGATGGATGTAAAAAAGTGAGATGGCACGATCCTCAACAGTAATTGTTCCCCCTAAAAGACTGGTTGTGTGTGCACTCTTTCTGCAGGTGCATGATGTATCATGCATGTATGTGTGCACATGCATATATGTATATTACTTATATATAAAAAATACATATATATTTCTTTATTACAGGTTCTTTCGTATTGGATCAATTATACTAGCTTTACATGATGCCAATGATATAGTCATGGAAGCCGGGAAAATTTTCAAATATTGTGGAAAAGAGCTTGCAGTTAGTATTATTTTCGGAGTCTTTGTTATATTGTGGATCATCTTGCGGCTTGTCATCTTTCCCTTTTGGATAATATGAAGTTCAAGGTAAGAATATCATGGCTTCGACTATTTCAATGCTATTATTCTTTTTGGTGACATTGCTAAACAATAATTGCCATTTGATTCCTATTTTGCAGCTATCATTCGGTAGAACATTTGTCACATTATGAAGATCACCCACATTTCCTCTACTACGTGTTCATTACAATGTTGTTAAACACTGTTTGTGTTTCACTTGTATTGGTCGTTTCTTATATATTCGATGGTCTTACGACAATTTCAAAATAAAGGAAAGGTTGGCGAGGATATTCGATCAGGTAATATATGCTTACTTCATAAAACCATAAGAAAACCTTCATACACCATATATATAGGCTTGTGGATTTTGTGCACGAAGGATCATGCTAAATATATTCTCAATAAACCCAACCATATGATTAAAGAGATCTTTGATTGATATTAAAAAATAGAAAATAGAGTTGTACCTTTTTATATTTGTACTTATTTAGAAAGAAAATTTTGCTTTCTTGGTTTTTTAACTCAACAATCATCAAAGATTATGATTCAGATTATCAATGACTATTTTTAACATGAGTATATATATATATATATATGAATGGATCCATTGAGAAGTTACTCACTTGTGTTTATCATTGGTTTTCGGTGGCTGAGTATAATAAGATTATCCTTTATAATTTTTCAAATACTCTCAAAACCTTCTCAAAAAAGCAGTAGTCTGACATGGCTGAGTATAGTCAGTGGTTGGTAAGATCGGGTTTTCTGTTTGGGCCATTTTCAAGACCTGGACATGAGCTGGATTGAGTCTACACGATCCAACTACAACCAACCCCCCCCCCCGCCCGCTCGTGCTATTGGTTTTTTATTTTTTGTTGACCCCACTACATAAAATGCAAAAGCTAATGACAGTACACATGAAAACTATTGCTAATTTCGTTTTTCCAAATTTCTGATAATATATATATATATATATATATATATATATATATATATATATATATATGTGTGTGTGTGTGTGTGTGTGTGTAAAAATACATCTTATATATCCACATTTTCCGATCAAGTTCAGGTTGGGCATGTATTGATCGGGTGCGACCATATTTTTATTGGGTCAGTTTGGATTGACTAAGATCCGACACGGGGTAATAACCCTTGACCTGGACATGGTTTTCAGGGTCCGGTTGGGTTGGGTCCAAAAGATCACCACTGTTGATCGAACCTGGCAACAGAGTGCCTTTTAAATGTTTTCTACATGATCGAAAAGAGTGCCTTTTAAATGCTTTTTATATGCTCGAAAATTAATTTAACATATCATCATCTTATGAAGAAGGTAAGCACCTTCTACCACTAAAATTTGTAAATGTTAGTGTTTTCGTTTTCTAAATGTTTGTATATCAATTTCGTTATATAAAATAGCTAACGTACTTTCTTATGATTTCAGATTCAGACGACTGACATAATGCACGAAGTAGCGGATGTGGTCATAAGCCTCCAAATTAATTTTGTAAAGTTAACTTTAAGAAGTTTAGATATCTATTTTATCTATGGCATGTACTAATTTTAAACTTGGACTGCTTAAGAAACTCCCAATATAACCAGTTTCAAGCTCTGGTAAAAGAGGAGGGTTGTACTGTTTACTCGATATATCCATTGAAGCTTTGTCAAGTCTCTTACCATCTTTTGGTACTGATGCATTGGATTCCCTTTAAACTCGAAAGCTAAGTATGTTTGGGCGAGAGGAGTACTAAAACAGGTGGCTTCCATAGAAGTCAAGTATGCTTGGGTGTAAGTGTGTGTGTGTGTGTGTGAGAGAGAGAGAGAGAGAAAGAGAGAGATGATCCAGCAATAAATTAAGTAGAATTTTCATGCTGGCGCTATGGAAACCTTATCAACCTGAACAACATATTCAAGGGTTGCACCAGGAGGGATTTGAACCCCTGACACCAGGTCTGCACCTTTCTCTCCGAAACCAAGCTCTGGTGGAATCACAACTTTTCTCTTGCCACCAGCTTTCATGGACTTGAACACATTCAGTTCCTTCACACATTCCTTTTGTGTAAGGCCTTGAACCCAAAACCAAGGCCAGTGGCTTCTTTGCAGACTCTTTGCCACTCGATGTGTCCACAAACAGGTTGTCAGAACCCTTCACTTTACCTACAAGATCAATCACCACTAAGTCTCCCACCCTTGGGCTAGCTCCCCCTCCAATCCTCATTTCAGTATACCTGATATTTAATTTGATCTTAAAGATGATTAAGATTCATCTAGCTGCATTTTTAAAGAAAATAGAAGTATATTTAAGGATACATAAAATTTGAATTTTGGGACACGTAAAGGTTCTTAAGATTCTTCTAGCTACAATTTTTGTTTTATGTAAAAAAACAATCATATTTCATGCATGCTAGAGGTTAAATAAATACCTGATGTTGTTGGGTAGTATCACTTCTTCTTTTTCAACATGTCTGTCAACAATGAGCTCTCAGTATCAGCATTAATGTATGCATGTATGTGTGCATATATATGTATATGTGTGTGTAAAACATGTTGAGTTTCCTCTTTTCATAATAACGCTAATTACTATTTATATTTTTTATGACATTGTATTGTTGTTCATAGATTTATACAAATAAAAAAGGAAAGGGGATACATATTTCCTCTTCCTATTGTATTTTTCTTAACATGAGAACATGTCGCCACCAACAGAAACCAGGATGGCCTCCATTTATGCAGCCACAACTAGCTGCCTTCTTCACCTGCCACCGCCCATCACCACTACATGTGTTGGCCACTTGTCACCTCCATCATTGGATCTCTCTTTTCCCCACCACTATGAGGTCACTGCTACCTGAACCCGATCGGAAAAACAGTGTCTGGATTAGGCACCTTGGTTCGGGTACATATCATTCTGAAATGACTCGAATCCAACCTGAAGATCATTCTATATAACATATATTAATTATTATATTTATAAAATGTACTGCTTTATACTTATATAATACATAAATATACATCTATATATAATTCATATCATACATATAGCTATATATATACATAATAATTCATCTAATACATACAACTATATATATATATATATAGAGAGAGAGAGAGAGAACAACTTAGCTTCACAATGCCTTTTGATGCATAATCTTGTATCAACATCTTCATCCTTTGATTTTGAGAATGACCGTAGACATTTGAATCACTTTACATTTAATATATAGTATAAATATAAAATACAAAGATAATGATATATTTGATTCGAATTTCTACCATCGATCTTAAAAATTATGCACTAAGCAAAAGCTAACTCCCTCTCCCTATATATATATATATATGTGTGTGTGTGTGTGTGTGTGTGTATATGCGTGCGTGTGAGAAAGAACTTGGTGGTTTCAACTTGATTTTGATATGAATCCGACCCATTGATCCGATTTACCACCCCTAGTCATTACCATCTGCTACGGTCTTCCATACCCCTACATAAAAAAATCCACCATCATCACCACCCATATGCTTCTTGCTTTACCACCGTTACCCACAACACTGACCTGACCCTTGCCACCAAAGACGGCCAGCACCATCACCCATTGCTACACCATCCGCCATTAGAACCACCTATACTAATATGAGTGCATCCAAACGCTTCATCTATCTTTTATTTGTAGAATACATTGTCAGTGTGTCTGCAAGTAAATTCGCCTAAAGAAAGAAGCATGGTGAATCAGAAAGACATACTAACATGGTGTCGGATTGTTCCTGGGATGCTTCAAAGCGGAAACAAGGAACCCAGCCCACGCAAGGCCCATGCAGAGCCAGAATCTTCTGCTCAAGGGGGAAGCAATCCAGTCTGTGGACTCGGGAGTGGTGGTGGGACTGCTGGTGGGACTGACGGTGCTGCTGCTGTTGGTGGTTGGTTTTTGCTGAGATCTTACGGAGATAATGACCGGCTTCGATGCAGGGAGCAACGGACATGTTGTTGATGGCTGTGGATGAGGAAGAAATGGCGGTGACTTTGTCAGGAAAGTAGCCATGGCTGCAGATGTAGTATGGCGAGCTTCAAGATGTGTTTAACGGCCAATACTTATGAGGCAGCATGACCTTATGCCTTTATCATGAGAACAAGGACACAAACAATGAACAGTTGGCTATAGAATACTTCATTCGCCACCTGATTCTGTCACCCGGACACGTCAACTTGCGCTTTAGTGCCCGGTATTTCTTGTTGACGTGTTGTGGCGACCTAGACCTGATCTACACATTATATTCCGTGCCTACCTTCTTCCACATGAACACGAACACCGACTCCGACCCAAACTTATATATAATCCATGCCTTCGAAAATCAATTTTACTATTTTCTTTTTTATCTAAATCGTTCTTTCCATTCATCTTAAGATTATGAAGAATATAATATTTATATAATATAACAAACATATTAAACTTTGTTTCTCCAGAGAGAGAGAGAGAAATTAGGAGGCGTTCCCTTGAGCCATAATCAAATTTCAGTTCAATTTCATCTAGAGTTTGATGTTTGAATCTAATCTCCACTTTGTCAAAAGCTGATTATACATGATTCGTTGAATGCTTTTTCACTCCCCAGAAACCTTCACTAGACTCCCCCGAGGGGCAATGACAGCGGTCTTCGCCTTCGGAGGGCAGCTTAGGGGGTGTTGCAAACTTGCAAGCCACCTTGCCAAGTTTCGGAGGCCTCCCTCTTCGTCTCAGCACCTTCACGGCATCAGGCAACTCTTTCAGGTCCTTGGCTTCCGTCGGCCCCACCTCTGGCTTTGGCAGTTCAGTCACCTTCTCCTTGTTTCGGCGGCCTCCCCCTCCGCCGCGGCACCTTCACAGCAGAAGGCAACTCTTTCAGGTCCTTGCCCTCCGTCGACCCCACCTCTCGCTTTGGCAGTTCAGCCACCTTCTCCTGTTTCGGCGGCCTCCCCCTCCGCCGCGGCACCTTCGTAGCAGCCCGCTCCGCCGCCTTCTTGGGCTTCGGTAGCCGGCCACGCCGTACCCTCAGTCCCTTCACAGCCGTCCGCGCACTCCCCTTCTGCAACAGGACCCGACCCGGCTGCGAAGGAGCAGCATGAGTGTCACTCGCTAGCTTGTAAGCCTGGTCTACCATGACGAGTAGGCCAACTTCGACGAGGCGGCGGAGGTACTGGGCCAGGAGAGCAGAGTGAGCCGAGGGAAGGTTCGACTCCGCCGATTCAATTTGCCGGGAGATCGCCGCCACACTGGAGCCTTTCTTGTTGTTGAGAGCTGTGATTGCGGCGAAGATCATCTGCAACAAATGGCGGGGAAATAAAACCAAGGTTGGTGTAAATGGCACCTCTGAACTCCAGTAAAGGAACGTGAGATTTCTGTTTCTTTGCTTGTTCCTTTTACCTCAGGGTACGGTGGGCAGTCGGTAACGTATTCGAACGCCATTGAAGAGTGCTCCGAGCTCTAACTCTCTCTCTCACACACACACACAGAGTTTCAATTCAATCTGAATGGTGAAAGATTTTTGAAGTGAGAGATCTCTAATGGAGACCTCTTTATCAGGGTATCTGAATCGGAGATCAGTTGGGCTTATCGACGACTCAGACTTGAAACCGAATGAAGAGTATCATCAGCGGCAAATAGAGTCAACAGGTCGGTTGTTCTCCCCCTGTCACTTCAGGTACCTGTCAGGAATAGGTCTGCATGTAACCACTTCGTCCTTGTTGGTTGACCGTGACAGAGCCCGTCTGTTCTGTGCCAACTCATATCTGACACGGAGCAGCAGGCCCATATTTCAGTTCCAAGTTCCACCTAGACCCGACGGAGGAGATCTCTCTCTCCAAGTTCCATGGTCCGTGATTAATCCCTAGAGTTATGCTCGTTATTTGCCATTTATTGCTGCGGCATAATTAAGCAGATTTCCTAGAGCATTGTAATTTTTAGTTACCAAGGTAAATATTATTTTCTTTAAACAACCAACTGTTGGTTGGTTCAAGTGGTTCGGCACTCTCCCTTCTTAAGCTAAAGTCTCAAGTTCGAGCCTTGTGAGATGGAGAAAACTGGCACGGGAGAGCTTTACCCCCATAGTGGGCCAACCCAAGTCGCGGTCTTTCATAGGGTGTTTGATTATGAGACCCCCAACACAAACAAAAGGGTGCTTTGGTATGTAGGAAAAAACGTCATACAACCTCACTCTTACACACATATATGGGATATGGGGCATATGGGGCAAAGTATTGGCCAGGTACAGATGAGGCATCTTATCTTGTACTTGAACCCAAATTTGATCTATTCTCTACCCCATCGGACTAGGGTTAGTATTGTCTTTTCCGCTGAGAGAATATATGCTTAGATCCACTTTATCATCTCAATTGTTCCATTTTTGAGGTAAATATTTGAAGTGATAAAGCAAAATATCTTTAATGTACATGCAAAGTACAAAAAGTATGATGATACTTCACTTTAAAATCCAAATTCTAGTTAGAATGATACTAATGAAATGGTAGAAATGTTTAAGTAGACTTGAGCATGGATGTGTGCACATTTACTGCTTTTAATATATATATATTGAAAAGGAAATATTATTTGTGTGCATATAAATATTATTTGTTCAAAACAGGATGCCTCGAGCTTCAAACCTTGTGTTATTGAAAAGGAAAATGCATTCTAGTAAATTAATGCAAAAGCTCAATCTGACGGAAACTTATTTTGGAGGAAGTATCTGGTGGCTTAATTTCTACCACAATACCGAATGGATTATAACTTCCAAGCTTCTTTTTGGTTTGCTAGTGAATGACCCTCCAAATCTCGGTCCTCAATCATGAGAGACAAACGGTTCACTTTAAAGCACTTATAAGCAAAAAGATAAATCTTTCAGTGAATATTTGTTTTTCCTCTTTTTCACAGTATGCTTCAAAAACGAATAAGTTACTTTAAGTATATATATATATATATATATATATATATATATATATATATATATATATATATATATATATATATATATATATATATATATATATATATATGAAATGCTATGGTATATTACGATCCTCTTCAGACAATGTTTTGATAGCAATCATCAATTCATGAAAACGATGGAAGTGGACATTTCTTAATATGGCACCAAAGAGAAGATATGCTTAAAAAGAAACATTCTTAACGTAGTTTTGAAGGCTGTAAAGATGGCTAAATTGAGATCCAATAAGGGTGAAAAATCATATGGCCAACACAAAAGGATGCGTGTCGCCTTAAAACTATTGAAATGAAGCAACACAACAGAGTTGAACGTTGACACAAGATCGAGCTAAGAATCCACAAGCAACCTCAATGGGGTACAAGGCTTTGGTTTCAAACACTAGTTTTTGTTCGTCAAGTATAATCAGATTCATATTTTGATTCCTATTGCAAAATCCCATTCAAAGTCATTTTGAATAGGTAATAGGTGACTACCGATCACGGAGGACCCAGTTAAATCAGATATCGATCCAACCTGAATCCGGCTCATTGACATACCTAGGTCCCATATACTTGACGATTTTCTGTGTCCTCATGTAGGGTTTCCAACAAGCCAAAGTATGCTCGTTCACTAGATAAATACA
The DNA here is from genome assembly GCA_036023115.1 of Brasenia schreberi. NCBI lineage: Eukaryota > Viridiplantae > Streptophyta > Magnoliopsida > Nymphaeales > Cabombaceae > Brasenia > Brasenia schreberi. The sequence goes on from JAYKKT010000063.1 coordinate 6,193,368, forward strand.
TAAACCTTGCTTGAAAAGGGACATTTCGAGTTCAAACAAAGTAGGCTCACCGGTAAGTTTAACTTGGGCACAACCAAGTTTGGTTTCTTGAAGGTGAACAAATTAAGCCCTGTTCTCCATAATTTTGCCGATTAGCTTTGACACAGGTTCTACCTTTTGAAATTTACAGACGATGCTCGAGTTTTAGCCAAGAAGCTCCATCTGATCAAGAAACTTGACCAAGATTGATCACGCCAAGCTTGAAGAAACCAAGATTAAGGCCACATTGAATCAAACTTGCACGATCAGTTCATTTGATTTAAGCAGGTACACAGCCCTACCTGCAAGAAGTGGGAATCAATATGGCATGGAAGAGTGCTTGAGGATCCACAAGCATTAAATTGGCTATGATGGCACAAACAGGGGGGCTCAGAGCTAGCTGTTTTAAGAGAGAAGAAGACCAGGGACTTGCAGAAGCATGTTTAATGATTATGTATACATATGTTGGCCTTTTAGCAAAGGCAGCAATAGAAAAGAAAATGAGAAATACTTAAAATGGTTTGAACTGTGAGATACGGAACTTCGATGACATACATAAGATATTAGATAGTAAACATGACAAAAAGGGCAGATGAAGGCCTCGGAATTTTCAAACGAAAATAATAACCCGTGAGCTTACTTTTTTTAGAGTTGAGTGTTAATATGAGACATGATCAAACACAACAAGAATTCACGTACCTGATAACACTAGCCACATATGCCATCTAGTAGTCAAAGAGAGTTTCAGCTATATAAGATGAACGCGTCATGGTATTAAAGTGATGCCCTTTAATATCACCAAAACATAAAGAAGCATTTGATGATGCAAATAACTTCAAAATCTTGCAAAGAGGAGAAAAATAAGCCACAGCACTCATTTTTCTCAATCATCTGAAAATTCAATTATCAATCCCATCCTTTCAGTGCCACTTGAGAATCATTGTAGAGGGTAAAAGAGGAATCCAATATACAATTCATCACCAAAGAGAAAACAAAGAACAGCAATGTTTTCTCAAATATCCATTGGGAACAGAAGCTTTCATGTCAGAAGAATTACGCATCATAAGAGCCTGTTTTCACGCTGCTACTAAAAGGCCTTCCCTGAAGAACCAAACAGGCGCATCTTTTCTGCAACCACAGCTTGCATGGATTCCTTCATGAAAGACATCAAATGTATCAAGTCCTTCCCGGGATTCTTGAGAGCTCCAAGATCTGCACTCCGGACCTCTGTATTTTCATTGAATTTCCGAACACCAAGCCTGATACATTCCTGCAAAAAATGATACTAGTAATATATAATGGGGTTCTTATACGGTGCAACAATGCCTTTTATGAAAAGATAACATAATGAGATGGATTGCATTTACGTGTCTCACCAAACAATATGAGCTCATTTGTGCACTATAACAAGTCAAATTTATCAAAACTACCTACTATTTGCTAAGAATCAAGAAAGGTAGCTAGGTTGATGCACCTTTATCAGCTCCTCCGGTAATCCTGAAGCTCCATGTAGAACCAGAAAAACTCCATTGTTTTTCGTAATTGCATGCAGATCCTGCATGAACAAACAACGGAATTGAAAAAGATAAGCAAAGTAATGACAACACAATTATGGCGAAAATGTAGGATGTATCCTGCAAAAGCGTATAAGCCCATGGCAATCTTTATCATGAGTAATTGGTGCTCCTCAATATTGAACATGGCAGAACAAATGCAGTTTTCACGGATTGTGCCATTAAGTCCTCAAAATAGGCAATGGAGTGATCAAGCGAAGTTGACATGGTCGTGCAATTAAATTATACAGATCATCAGAATTTTATTTACCGGTTTCAGATATGTCATATTTTCACATAAAGATCCATTTGTTGCCACCTGGACACACTAAATTGATAGCCTATCTCAGGAGCTTGTCAATAGAACCTTCCCGCATTAAGATATGAACAAACTAATTTAAAATTAGTATAACATTAAAAATAATACGTGACACCTCATCCTATTTACAGAAGCATTTGACCAAGTGCTTCAAACACTAGGCAAGTACATTGGCAACAGAGATTTTCATGTGTAAACTGGGACATTGTTCAACAATTAGCATGAATAATTTTACTGCTGTGTTGTAACATTAGTATACAAAAGATAATCAGCAATTACGAAATCAGTGGGAATCAAGTATGAATAAGATCTTGCAATACAACCTAATTATGAAAATCAGTTATCAAGGAATAAAGAGATATTTCATTTTAGCCTTCAATCATCTAAGTATGTGTAATGTGATATATTTGAAAGAAAAAAATTTATCACAACAGAAGACCGCAACAGGGGAGATGCATGCATACTATGCACATAAAAAGATGTGGATTGCCCGTAATTGTAGAAGGATAGTTTGCCTCATGAATTTTACAACTTTTGAGAGTTGAGAGCTCCCATTTCTGTTAAGACATTATTTACAATCTCAGACATACACGTGAGCTCTTCTTATGATTCTTGATATACATAAGCAGCTTCGCCCTCGTGGTGTGCTATTTTGTTACCATATCAATTTAAAAGTTGAGGGGAAAATTATATCTTCCAACTCAGATAGTATTCTTTTTTTCAGTCAGAAGACCAGTCTCATACAGTACAGCAGAATTACATCATTACTATAAGGCAATTGGGCATGGCAGACACTTTGACCCATTTAAGGATTGCATCAGACATTGTCTGACACATATTTCAAAATAAGGGCACAGCATCATGCATTACAGTATCAATGCAACTAAAGTTACACCACTACTTTTGGGTGTAGGGGAATCTCATAGCCCCCTTGAGCTGTGGTTCTTACAAGAATGCCAAGAGAGGAATCAACACGTCTTAGAGAAACTTGAAAGCCTCCCGATCACAATTTCTTGAACTTGGGACGATCATTCGGTCCAAGAGAATATCTCACAATTTTCTTTTAAAAGGGAAGTTTGTTTTTGTCATATTACATACTAAACATAATATCACTGATGGAAATAATTATGCAGAACGATCTGGATTCAAAAGATTCTGAAACTTTGAGGTGTTTATTTTGTAACTTACTGCAGGACACCTATATTTAAAACGATATTTAAGACGTATCATGACAATGGAATGATGTCATGCCCCATTCTCTGGAAGAAGCTGCTTCTAAAAAGATAAGGGCTAGATCATTACAAGTAGAGGGATCATCACATGCTCATGGCTAGAAGTCATTCTCAATGCAGAAGATGAGAAGGATGAACAAAAGTCCGTCAGAGAAATGGCATGTCCATTCAAGATGTCATCCTTGAAAAGTTAAATGAAGGAATGTTGAATGCCTATCATCAAAATCACTTCCTTCAAAATGGTGTGGGAGTCTCCTGTCTGCACTATAGAAGCACTTGGCACAATGCTGAAACCATGGATCTAACTTAGAATAAAATAGGTAATATATAATGAAGAACAGTGGAGTAATAGTAATATTAATTTCAATATTAATAATACAATAAATACTGATAAGGAGAAGAAAGACTAAGCACTACACACAGCTCACTAGTGGCACTTATGCGCTGCGTAAGCATCCTTAACAGACAAAACAAGTACAGTTACCAGGCCCTTAGGCCATTAGCGGACAGCAGCTTAATAGGACAACTGTGCTTAAGAATACTAATCTGACAACTTAGTACAGAAAAGACCAAGGGGTATTAGGTGATCCTATACTGACTCGAGATACTTGATCGGTCGATCCTACTTACATAAATTTATAAGATCCTACTTTAGGTTTCTAAAACACGCAAGGAAAGTTTGATTTTATGCCATGTATAACAGTGCCGCTAAAACCATATAGAGGATCAAGTTAAAATTAAGCATCGGCCCCAAGGTAAAGAGAATCATGAAAGATAAATTTTTTGATATCTTTGGAACTTCTAAAGAGTAGAAGAACGTGAGGGTAAGAACTGAATTCCTGTAATTCCTTGTCTGGCTCGGACTTTGGGTCTATAAAAATGTAGATCAACAAAATAAAAGTTTCTTTACTGATTTCTTTGTTTCTTTTCCTATTCTTCCTTGTAAATTAAAGAAATCACTCAGCTTTTTGAAGCAGTGCCTCATGATATCAAGACAAGTCTTGCGAAAAAGACACTTTTCTTGTCCATGCTTGTTTTGTTACATCAGAATCTCTTTGAACATAGTAATGCAACGCTTTCTGCTATCTTTGCCGAGCATTTGCAATAGTGAGATCATACATAGATCTAATCAAAGTGGATGAAATCACTTGTCTGGTTTGGTTTTTCAGTTTTTGGGCTCCAACAATGGATTAAGCAGAAGCAAAAATTTGGGTTGAGTACAAAATTCTTCAAGCACTTTTTTCTCAAACTCATCTTCCATTCATGCCCAAAAGCTTACTTCATTTCATCTATTAAATGTCGATGACATCATCACTATTGGTGTTCCTGATGCCACTTCTATTTCTAAGTAGTAGCAATTAGTTTCTATGCACTTCGTGTTTAAATTATTCATCTGTGGTGGTGGTTATGTTCTTTTGCCAATTATAATGTTCATATTTGCAGTTACATCCTTGCAGTACTCCACTTATGAATAAGAATATTTATCAAGTGTCTCAGTTATTCCAGTCCTAGCTTTGCACCAGAATCTTAATAGTAAGTAAGATCACTTTAACATAGAAGTACTTCCAAAGCCAGTTTTTCACCTAATGTTGTTACACATAGATTTGCATATGTCCTCATTGATGATTCTTTCATCCCACAACGTCATAGACATCAACCTTGGATCAAAATACAAATATACACACATAAATACATGGACACTACATACATAAATATATATATAAATATATATATAAATATGTATATATGTATATATATATATATATATATATATATATATATATATATATATATATATATATATATATTGTAAAAGGTATGAGAAGTTTTGCTGAAGAGTCATGTTAATCATGCTGTATGAAATATCATGAAACTGTTCCAGTTCTATGCATACTTTAGGTGTCCTAGCGTGTGCACGCAGAACTTTCAAAACATTGAACATATATAACCCACCTTTAGTAAATCAAGCTTGAGATTAGTACCACTTGCTGGATACTTTCCATGGACATTTCCAATACACACGCATCAATACCCGTGGCCACTGCCTGCTGCTACAGCAGACGGACGGGTCTCGTGGCTCCCGTCTGCTGCTCTGGCCGTCGGGTCTCAGGATCCGAGTTGGATCGGGTCGTCTATGTTGGACCCGATACGATCCAGGCTCCAGGTAAGCATCAGTCGATCACCATAAGACGGAGTGGCCACTGGAACTTTTGCATAGACCACGATCACGTCGGATTATTTTAAAAACTGTCGATCTTTACCGGGCGGACAAATGATGAATTTGCAAACACGTGTCGATTGAGTTTATTCTCAATTTTAGCATAGCTGTGGTGTGAAAACTTCACTCATGTAAGGGATCACTCTTGCATAACCGGTCTCAAGTCCACATAAAGGAGGAGGATTGTGTTAGGCTTTGGAAAGGTAATGTAAAATTTTGTCGAACTTTATTTACCATAGATTCTACAAATTATGATAAGGTTTTCTTGAAATAAAGAATCCATGTAGCCGACTCCAGTAAAAGGCTTAGTTGTTGTGTGGTTGTGGTGTGAAATTGAGAAATGAAAAGTGGATAAAGAAGAGGACGGAGTTTCGTAGGCGTTCGCTGGCAAGCAGACAAGGGGAGAAAATGGAACCGTCGTCCTTATCTCAAATATTTGAAGGGTAAACGTGATTACGGCGATTAAATGAATGGCCTTCTAAAGTTTCTTTATATTATTGTGATTGTCTTCACATATTCAACATATAGTGCTTGGCAGTGATGAAATTCCCACTCCCCCCAGGAATCTTCATTAAGCTTTATTTTTAAGAATTCGAATTATTGTCAAAGTAAAAATATATGAAGTTTGATTAGGATTCATCAAATGAATCGCCTAGTTTATTTGAAGCGATGCTTGATGTGATGCATGCATGGTTGTCAAGACCTTGGTTTTGAATATTAAGATCGCATGATCTTGCAATGAACTCAAGGCAAAATGGTTGAACACTTTATAAGATATCAATGAGATGCCTGCCTTGTTCTTGGGATCCTATGCTCTAATGGAGGTCTAGACCTTCATGGGGCTTGTAACTATGGTTTCATGTCTGATGCGTAAATGGTATTGATGTTTAGGTTTTTGTTTAAGGCGGGACAGAAAAGGAGGCAATTGGATTTTATTACTAAGCTTTTGATAAAGTTTTTGCATCAATCTCTCCTTTCATGCCAAAGTTTTGCACTTAAATTAGGCCTATTAAAATACAGTTCTAAGCCATCGAAAGGATTTAAGTTTGATGCACACCATTACTTTGAACTATGAGTACAAAAAATCAAGTTCGATCCTCCTGAAACCCTGTATCGAGAACATCCTTTATGAGACACACGCAACATGGGACTCTTTTTATATTAATTTCCTTAACAATGTAATTAACTTGAGCATATTGGCCAACACGTGAAAATATTCGAGTGTTAAAGCTATTAAGCATATGATTCTAATTAAATAACTTGTATTAAATACATAAAGTGAAGTATAAAAAAAGGAAATTAAGGTAAAGAGGATCTTTGACATCCCATTTAGTCAACCATTCTTGATCTTTGGAGCTTCATACGATCTTAGTTATGGAGGAGGACGTATGAATGTTATAGTATGCAGGGAAATTTCTCTAGAACTAGAATAAATGTTTTTTGATGGAAAGGTACTAATCTAGAACTTGGGATATGGTGTGTATTCGTTGTGGCTTAGAATGGCAAGTATGTTGCTGATAAATTTTGACCATATATGGCTTCTACATCATTTTTGTTATGAATATACATAGACATGGCCTTTTTGGTGTGGGATCAATGGTTTCAATAGAATCGAGCCAGAAACCGGATCAGAAATAGAACCGGATCCAAAACCAAGGACTGCCAAGTTTGGTTCCGATTCCATCTCCTATGAAACTGGAATCGGGTCAAAATTGTAAATGGTGATTTCAAACCGTACTTTTTGTCAATAAATTACTTTTTTTATGCTTTTGGCCGGTCCGAGATAGTTTAGGACTCAACCCTGAACCGGCCTGATCTTGATCAGTCTTGGTTCATGGTTATAAGTAAACCTGAACCCTAACCCAGATTGCCTTTCAGAAAAAAAGACGAGAACAATAACTGTGACAGTAAATTCGGTCTCCGGTTTGTGAAGATGGCCGGAATTAGCACTTCAAGAGGAAATTCGATCCTTGATATGAGGCAGCAATTTCCACATTAACTAGGGGAAAATATGAAGGATACAAGCCAATTTTCGAAAGGAAAGGACGAGCTAACCAACTAAATCAAGCATGCATTTAAGGTAAATTTATCGAGCTAATGCATGGCACATTCCGGTGCTGTCCTCAGCAGCTTGTTGAGTCTTTGTACATGTTATCAAGGATGGCTATAATTCCGAAAACAACAGCCTGGTCGAACCCTGGCTGCACTGTCACATGGTACAGATCCTTGCTCACTACTGTCCCACTTGGATCTTCTGCACTTACCTGCACACACAGGAATTGTAGTCTCTCCAAAGCTGAGGACACACACACACACACACACACACACACACACACATATATATATATATATATATATATATATATATATATATATATATAGAGAGAGAGAGAGAGAGAGAGAGAGAGAGAGAGAGACCCGTCAAGGTAGCCTACCACACTTAGTTTGTATGCAGAGACCGGTGATGATGGTTTAGGACTTATATGAAATTAATTGTACAACTTTACTCAAAGACATCTGGTTCTAAGTTGCCTGGAACTGAAACTGAACCACTTTAGGAGTGTTTCAGTTTCAGATCGAAAATCACTCCAAACCTGATAATTTTTTAAAAAAAATGAGGGGGCTGTTGTCCTCACTGGGAGTCAAACTCCCCACATAACTCAGCTGCCCTACCATTAAACCACAACTGAACATAAGATTTTAATGTTAAAAAATATATAATCTTTATTAAAAGACAGTTTGAAACCATTGGTTTTGATTACGGTTTCAGAACTGATTCGACTGATTCCGGTTTGAACCTCAGAACTGATTTCGAACCCGACATATCTAGGTGCGAACATATTATTTTAATATAAAAGACTATAAGAAGGACTTCTCTTACTCACACCACATAAAACTCTGTTTATAAATGATCGTGATATTGGTGATCCATGATTTAGTATTTGTGTGTAAGACTGCCAGGACCCCAACTAATCCAGTTCGAGCTGGGTTGACCCACTATTCAGGTAAAGCTCTCCCAGTGCTCGTTTTCTCCATTCACAGGATTCGAACTTGAGACCTTGCTTAAAGGGAATATATAAGTGCCAAACCAATTAAATTGACCAGCAAAGCCTTGGTGGAAGAAGATAAATATCATACGTACCTCCGCAACAACTTCGCCATCACGATCTATCATGCTGCAAGCTCTATCTATAAAAGATCCGTTAATTTCGAAATCCCAGCCACACAGTTCAGTCGATGCCAGCTGCACTTTTATTGAGCTTGTCTTGCCAAAGCATAATATCGGCATTTTCACGCTAAATATCACGTTCTCCTCCCCGTAATGAAGAGAGTATGCCTTCCACTGTTTATAAAAGCTTAATGCCTGCATAATTATTCACCAAAGATTTTAGAACAACTTAAGAAGCATACATGCATTGTTGTATCTAGAGCTGCAAAATGGGTCAAGGTTCGGGCTGTTGTCGATTGTCACAAATCAGGTTGTTGCTTTGGCGCATGTGTGCGTATGTGTGTGTTGGGGGACGGGGGGAGATGCACGCCCAGAGTATCGAACTCATAATCTTTAACTTGTGACTTGGCTCCCTAGCCAGGTGAGCTATTGCTCTCAGTGCAGAAATATGGCTTTCTAATTCAGCTTTTATTGTAAACATTATAGTTTTGCCTATTAAAAACGTACACCCATCTTCATTAAATTGGATTTGCATGTTAAATTTTCTAAAACACATGTAAATACTCGGAGATATTCACACAAAGAGCAATAGCTCACATGGTTGTCTCACAAGTTGAAGGTCATGAATTCGATATCCGGGGCGTGCATATATGGCTTGTTCATCCTCCCATTGTGCCAAAAGAAAAAAGATACGTTCAACTAGACAAGTCTATACCCTGTTGGCTCCTTCCAACCATTAGAAAAACATGGTTATCGGGTTATAATGAAGAAGGAAACTACAGGAGCTATACACCCGAGTCGAGTCGAGTCGAGTCGAACCGAGCCGAGACAGACCTGTTTGCAACTAATCTAGTTAACCTATAAAACTAAGCAAGATTATCTCCTAATGATAATAAATGATGAATGAACACAGATTCACTACCTTCTTACGTATGAGCAATAAGGTCATTCCATTAGCATCTTTAAGAACCAGCTCGCCCCTGACACCAAGAGTTCCGCACCCTTCTGCTGTGAAGATCAATTCCCGGCTGCAATTGGTGACCACAAACCCGCCACCATGAACGGCGCGGGGCCGTCTTCTCACTGAAAAGATCGCTTCGCTGTTGGAGCAAAACTGTTTGCTTAGTACATGAGCAAAATCCGCCATTAATCTCTTCGAGTTCTTTGAGCGATCTGCTTAAGAATATCTTATGTTGGGATTGATAGGAAGCTGCTCAAGGCTTGCATTTATATAAATAGAGGTTCCTTCATTATGGCGACAATCTTTTTGCTTTCCAATGATTATTGAACTGGTGTTTTTCGCCTCAGAAATGAGAAAAGCAAACGCCTTTTGCAAAAGTTGGCGGACACAGACGACTACACGGTGTTTTCAAGCGAACGAAAATGGGCCGGACCCCACTTGTATCAAGGTAGAGCCCGACATTGCGGTTCCGAGCCTGTGACAAGCTAAGATTGGCAATATTTGGGTTGGAGGTTTCTCTCTCTCTCTCTCTCTCTCTCTCTCTCTCTCTCTATATATATATATATATATATATATATATATATATATAGAGAGAGAGAGAGAGAGAGAGAGAGAGCATGATAAATGTATACAGCTCATTCACGCCAAAACATTCTTAGAGGTTTCAAAGGTTCCAGCAGTTGAAATTTATATTTGAAAAAAAGTCAAAAGTATGATTGTAGTAGATTTCAACCATTGATCTTAAAAGTTGAACGGTTGAGATTTTTAAAAAGGTTTTATCACTGTTCAGATATTTAAAGATTTTAACATGCATGAGTATATGCATAGACTATGCTCTCTCTATATAGAGAGAACATGATAAATATATACGGCTCATTCATGCCAAATCATTCTTAAAGGTTTCAACGGTTCCAGCAGTTGAAATTTATATTTGAAAAAAAATCAAAAAGTATGATTCCAGATTTCAACCATTGATCTTAAAAGTTGAACGGTTGAGATTTTTAAAAGGTTTTTTATGACCGTTCAAATATTTGAAGATTTTAACATGCATGCATAGACTATTCTATCTCTCTAATTAGAGAGAGAACATGATAAATGTATGCACCTCATTCATGCCAAAACATTCTTAAAGGTTTTTGAGAAAAAGTCAAAAGGTATGTTTGTAGATTTCAACCATTGATCTTAAAAGTTGAATGGTTGAGATTTTTTAAAAAGTTTTATTACCGTTCAAACATTTGAAGATTTTAACATGCATGAATATACATAGACTATGGTCTCTCTCTCTATATATATATATTATATATAGGTAGATTGATAAGCCCAACTTTTTAACATGTCTTACCTGTCCTCCCATCCCTTCCATTATGCAAAAAGCTTGTGCACAATGTCATCACTCTCGGACATTAGGGGGATTCATAATTAGGGTATGCCCAAAACATGAGCTTGTCCTACACGAAACCCTAAGAAAATACTCTAACCTAATTAATTAGTTGGGTTGAAGTACAAGCTTCAATGGGTTGAGTTTGTTTTTATAATAAAGATTGAAAATGCTAACTTTCAAATCCAAATGAACAATCATATGAATTTTCCAAAAATAAAAATTGACAAGAAGGTTTCTATTTCAGCTCATTTAGGTTTATAGTTCATTTTTATGAGTTCACCATGGTACAAGCCAAACAAGAGATAACGTAGACAAGTTCGTGATCGAGCCACTAAAGCAGGCCCAGTTGGGTTCGTTTTATCTTCCTGGTCGATGCAAACTTAAGGGAGTTTCAATCCAGCTATTTCCTTTAACAAGTGCATGCATGAACTCAATCCTCACTATTAATTCTTTAGTCAGGCTACAGTACATATTACAGTAGTCAATAAGAAAATGATTCTTTTAAATGAGTTAGACATGATGAAAGAGTCTAAGCTAAGCTCATTTAAAGTAAGATAAGGCTTAGTTTTGGTTAATAAGATGGTGAAAAAGTCCATGCAGCCAATGTCAACACTTTAAGTCAAGGTTGTGTTGATCTCTTTTTGACATGGTTGGCCACAATCTTATCGATCAAGAAAATTGGGCTCCTTTTGGCTTACAAAAGGGACGAGCCTCCCTCAGTTTAGCCCATCTCTCCTACTTAAATAAAGTCTTAATTTCTTCAAAAGCCAGCCAATTTTATAAATTTCATTAGCTAGTTATTTAAAGAAAGCTACACAGTATTGTGTAGTAATATATGATTAATAACTTAGTTTCTTTTGAAAAAGAAGCTCACTGCTTCTTTAAAAAACTTTCAAGCATATTTAGCACTTAAAACCAAATGATTAAGTTTCAACATGAAGATTTCATAAGTTGCACGATATGCAACAACAACTAAGCCTTTTCCCATACTAGACGGGGTCGGCTACATGGATTCTTTGTTTCCACATATCCCTATCGTGTGCCATGTTAGCAGATAACTCACAATAAGCTAGATCATTTTTTATTGTTTCTTTCCAACACTTTTGTGGTCGTCCTCTAGCTCTTTTAATACTTTTCAAATTTAGTTTTCTAACCTTCTTAGGGGTTCTTCTTTTGATCTTCTTTCTATATGTCCAAACCATCTTAAACGATATTCTCTCATTTTATCCTCTATTGGTGCCAATCCTAATTTGTTTCTAATAACCTCATTATATATACGTTCTTTTCTTGTATGACCACCCATCCATCTCAACATCTTTATTTCTGTCACAAACATCTTTTGTACATGTTGATGATTAATTGCCCAACACTCATAACCATAAAACATGGCAGGCCTAATTGTTGTTATATAATATTTACCTTTTAACTTTAATGGTATCTTCTTATCACAAAGAATGCATGATGCTCCTCTCCATTTTAACCAGCCAGCAATAATTCTATGCGTAACATCTCCATCAATTCTTCCATCACTCTGAAAAATTAACTCCACCCATGTAAGGGATCACCCTTGCATTGCCGGTCCCAAGCCCGAATAAAGGAAGAGGGTTGTGTTAGGCTTCCGACAGCCAGTGTAAAACTTCGTCGGATTTTTATAACATGGATTACAAAAGTTGAAGGATATGCATTGCAATATAAATATTTTCTCCTTTTCATTTAATTAACCTGTAGAAAAATAAGTGGGAACCCGAAACGACGATAATTGGATACTAAACAGCATAAAAAAAACTCAAACCAATGAAGATGAGGAAGAAGAAACATCAAACACTAAATTGAATGCGATTCAGCAACCGGCCAATTTCAACAATGAGTAGGAAGAGAGTTGTACTTAATAAGCAACAACACCTACAACGATCTACAGGAATTGCTCATGTCATATCTCTTCCTCACCATAATAACTCAAACTAATGAGCTTACATATACTTATAAAAGAGAGACCTACAAAGGAATAGGCAACTAGGATCCAAAATTAAATAGGATTTCTAACAAAATAGGAAGAGACATTGGATCTTGTTGTCCATCATGCGTGTAATAAAAATAGTATTTGTACTCTTCTAAAGTTTTTTAAATTATATGCATGTCATCCAAAAGCATGAGCATGAATAAAAAGGTCTATGAACATGACCCATTTTCCAAATAGAAAACCCAATTAGAACTCAAATGTAACTGTCCAACCCAAGCAAGATCTAGTGCATTCAAATTTAAATACGAGCCCGATAAAGCAAAACCATAATGAGAATTAAGAACCTATGAAATCAACCCGTCTTGTGGGGGCAAAGACTTGATTAAGTTGACTTAAACCACTTGAAATTGACTGATTTAAATGAATATAACTACTAACTGGAAGGTATATAATAGGACTTTATTCCTTTTTATCTTTTTTTAGAAGACCTCTTTTTTTTTTAATAGAAATGGCAATCTTACTCTTCCTTTTGAAAATTATGGCAGTGATCCAAAATGATTAGTCCATTTCATTCCGAAAAGATATATCAATTCTAGGAAAAAAGATGGGTGTAATTATTTTTTTTTGTCACAAAGGGAGGCTGAAGCCTAACACACACATGCACCCAATCGAACTCGGTACCTGGGTCGTGGGAGTCAAGGAGCCCTGCCAGGTGAGCTAACATTCTAGGTACTTTAGCTTAAAGTTTTTTTTAATAAGTAGCTCTTCTTCTCTCCCTTGGCTTACCTCCTAGAAATGATGCTGCCTCGTATCGAACTCATGAACTACTCCAACTACATGGTCTTATGAGACAAGCCCTTAGCCAAGTAGAAAAGAAGAGCTCCCTTTCTTACTGAAAAGTTAAACCGATTAATTTCAACCAATTATTGGAATCATCTCAATTTGTGCACCAAAGGGGAATCTAACCCTTTCCACGGTAGGGGGAGAATGAAAGAATCCTTTGGAAAAGAGGAATTTACAGATACAAGTCTAACTAATCAGATTTTCAAAAGAACCCTCTATTTCCAAATTTTATGTTAACTGCCCACCTCCGCAAATCCTCAACACAAGCTGAGGCCTAAAGCGAAAATTGGATACTATATATAAGACTTAAAATTTTGGGCCCTAAGTTTAACATTTTAGTGCCTAAAAAGTTAATGTTATAAGTGTCAAAAAGCTTTTGGGCCTAGAAAGTTATGTCATGAGTATCTAAAAGTTTTTGGGGCATATAGAATGTTGTTAAATGTTTAAATTGTTTGAGGCCTCAAAATTTATACTACAATGAGTTAAATTTTGGGTCCTAAGGTTGCCCATGAGCCACCCTTGCTGCCCACCTCCATGAAGTATAGATCAAACAACTTCCTGGAGTTTGGGCATGCCTTTTCATGGGTTTGGGCTTCTGTGTTGCGTTTTGAAATTCATTAGAACGTTTACTATTTCCATTTTCTGTTTTCTAGATTGAGTTTCTTCATGACATTAAAAAATATGAATATCATACAGTATCATAAAAGTGGAAACTAAAGAAAAGTATAACCAACAATCAAATCCCTGAGTATGAAGCTTCTGGTATAACCGTGGGCTATATAATAGAGAACCCACAATATACTCATAAGATGGTATTCCCCACCTTCAGGCTCTTCGTAGATCCGCCATTAGTTTAGCTTGCTTTTCATGAATTTATTCCTTAGTTGAACTTGTTTTCATAAATTTATTCCTGATTAGGGCTGTATGTGCAAAACCAAACTTGATGCTGCATGTCAAGGCTGGAGGACTAAAAGGTGAAGTGTTTGTTCATCAATCAACGGCCTCAAAAAGGAGAGCTGCTGAAATTTGGTGCATAGTGAACAAAATTCAACGGTCAAGTGGGAACTACTTTTGAATTTCAGGTCATTGCTGTTGTTTACAAGCAATGAATTTGGCAATGAGAACCTTTAGGGGTAATTTGTCAGTTTACTTTACACCAACAATTTGGCAAAGGAGATTCACTTGGGACCAGTCTAATTTCTTGGCAACCCTTGAAATTTTCAATGACCATGTTTTCTTTTTCCTTTTTTTTTCAGGCCTAGACCAGAGTCCCCAAGGAGACGGTCTAATCCAGTTCAAGCCAGGTCGGCCCACTTTCGGGGTAAACCTCTCCCAATGTTCGTTTTCCCCATTCAGGAGACCCGAACTCGATACCTTCTTAAGGAAAACAAGGAACCATTCTAACCAACCATTCATTGTCATTATTTTTCTATGGCTCCTGAGTTTTCTAAGGAAATGTCATCACAAGGACACAGTTTGCTCTGTCCTTTCTCTTTAATGTACTATAATTGACGACTAAGTTGCATATCAAAGTAAGATGCAAGCCCCCGTTCTCTCTTGGCTCTCATGTAACAAATGTAAGCATGTAACCTAGGGGTGGCTATTGTGCATCTTGGGTCGTAACTGTAGAATGTGTTTGCCTCAAAAACAGGTCAATTCAAACATGACCATCATTTTGTGTGGACATGAATATGGAATCACTATGTTGCGTTCATGCTGGGGTTTCCTTGTCATGCCTAAAATTGCTGGCAATGTTGTGCTCCTTGTTGCGTTTGTCAAAAACAGGTTAATATGAACGTGACCCAATAATTTCATTGAACTTCGGGTTGATATCAGCAGACTCTTTTGGGTCGTGTTGATGTCAGGTTTTCCTATCGTGTCTATATTTCCCATCCTAGTCTGAGGGAAGGCTTTTCTTACTCTGGTGGTTGGAATTGTCAAAAGGTCTTACGAACTCTTCCATACATGAGATTCTCTCTCTCTCTCTCTCTCTCTCTCTCTCTCTCTCTCTCTCTCTCTCTCTCTCTCTCTCTCTCTCTCTCTCTCTCTCTCTCTCTGTGCGTGCACGTGACAGAATAACTTGGATACCACCATATTACGGTGGAGTTTAGTGTAGCTGAAAGCTGCTTTGCTTCTTAGTTGTAAATATGCTCGAGCTTCAAAAGTTTAAACTCAAACAGGTCTTTTTCTTGAATTCAGCCATATACATGTGATTGCCAAAATGACCAAGCAACTCATTTCAATGTGCCTAAAAGTGAATATTGTCACATACATATGGTAGGGGAAATCTGAAGCTCCTCAATTATCTGACCATAGCATAACATAGCCTAACATTCGATACGGCAAATATCTATAACTTGTATGCTAGAAATGCAATAGCTGCAGCTGCAGGAGCCCTTTCCGCACACTGTGGATTTTTGATACGGTATTTGTTTTGTCACGAACCTTCATCACTATACCATGTATCGGCTTATATAGAATTATGTGAAATGATAAGTTTTGTCAAAACATTCTTGATCAATCATGGATTGCACATAAATATTAGCAGGAGATGAAATCACAATCAAGACAATCATACAATTAGTCTTTTATCTCGACAGATCTGATACTCTTGTTACTTGTGGAAGTTCAACTGAATCTAGGTTTCCAGGATAGGGAGTCCATAGGCCCAACCCTCCTCTGCTTTCCTTCAACCTGCTACTATTCCCTTTAAATATTCACTCAAGGACTTGATCCACTCTACCTTGGAAGAGTGTTCTCTAGTGTGTTTGTGTAATATGAACAAAGAGTTATATTCACAATTAGGAAACATGAAAAACTTGAAAGAGTCTCCTAATATATAAATAACATAACCAAAACTTAGCTGGTCCCTCGGAGTGAAAAGATTCACCTCATTGAACCAGATGCAGCAAAACAGATTGCTGAATGGTGTGTGCTCCCGTATGATGATGGCTCCTTCCGGAACATCTGCAATGGATTAATACTTTTAAGCAACTACAGAAGAGGACAAATGGGAAGTATATTAATGATTTTGGGCTCACCACTGACAGTTTTCCTCTTAGGACTCCATGGTTCCATCCCTTCATTCACGTAGATTTTCGTGTGCAGATCATTAAGTGGTGGAGCATATCGCTTTCTTCTTTTGTTGGCATCAGCTTCCTCGTATATACTCCTATGATGCTTATGACGAGCTATCGCAAAAGTATGACCTCCACGCCATAGATACCTGCAAACTTGTCGCATGAGAGTACATAAGCAAAAAGCACAAGGAGCCGCAGCTCTCCTGGCTAGGTGGTCAAGTCAAAAGAATCTCCAAAGGCCATGGGTTTGATACCAGGGACGTGTATATCTGGTTCATAACAATCAGGGGGAAATGGTGCAACTTATACAATCAATATGGTTGCAGAAACCGTACGATTGCTCACAGACCTTTCCAGAATAAGCAAGGGTTCAACTATAAGCTCCATTTTCCCATCAATCCAGATGCTATATTGTGTCTGAGAAAATAATCTGTGTTAAAATCTCAGGGACCTTTCCATTCCTTCGTGGCTCATCATAAGGTAGGTTGCGAAGCGTCACAAGGCGCCAAATACCAGCCCACTTCGCTCCATCACTGTCGTCTGTGATGTTACTACTTTCCCTAAGGCGACCAAGAGTAGTCTCATCAATGACCATAAGGAAGCAAAAGAGCTTCTGAGACCTTCTGCTGATATTGGAAGGCTGATGGGGGGTATCATATCCATCGAATATGCCGGAGGTGACAACATATTTACATGTCTTGACGAATTCCATATCTACATGATCCATATCTGCACCTCCATTTTTTATGAAGCCACAGTGAACCTGAAGAACAAATAGAATCATATCATTTTATGCATTTGAAACCTCTGGAATTTCATAAAGAAAAAACCCTGGAATGGACAAGAAATGGTTGATCTACTTTTGAGAAGAAAAAATGTGGAAAACAATAATGCAGCTCAAGGTTCACATGAATAGGGATGTTAGAGATAGCAGCACAAAAATATCTCTCTCCAAATAATGTCGCACATGCTCAAGTTGGAACAATTTTAAATTACAGAACAGCCTATACTCTAGTCCAAAATGCTATGAACCGTGCATATTCATCGTAGGCAACCCAATGAATCATCACCTTGTAATCGGAGTCCTACAGAATGTAAATCTGTGGACAAGTCTCTCCAAAATTAACAGATTTTGGTTATCTATCAGATGACTTATTAACAGCCTATGTGCTTAAGACTTTGAACCGTTCATGGTGGTCAAAACAGTGTCATGGAAATGTGGAGAGCACAGGAGCCTCATTCAAAAGCATAGGAACGATAAGTTTAAACGTCTACTTGTTGAAAGAGCTCATGATCCACTAGGACTACAACTACAACAGGTCCCAAACCGAACATCTTCAAGAGCATTATAACTTCCAACAACAAAGAACCCAAAAAACAGGTATTACACTCAAGGTATCATTGTAAGAAAAGAAGATCGAATTATGGATGATATGCTATAGATAGTCATCCTTCACAACCTCTTTCCACCTGAATGCTTGGAAGACCAACATCACATCTGCTGAATGCTGACTCAAATGTGAAGACATAGCAGAACTAGAGTATTAGAGTATGAGCTTATAACAATCCTTTTAGATATATAAGGAAGAACATGTTAACATAACCAATTATATGCATAAAAAATCAATATCCAACAATTATAAACATGTCGTAATCAATAATAAGTCATAAAACAATCCGTAAAAGCACAAGCAAACAATAATAAGAAAAAAAAATTATATGTACAAGTAAGCCCATCTCTATAAAGTATGTACATATACTATACTTTTCTCACATGATAAAATGCACACAACCCAAAGTTACTTTACTTTGAGTCATCCTCAACCACGCTTGAGTCACCTTTAATAGAGAGGAAGAGTAACAAGAGTAGTCACGACAAACAGAGGGAGACACAGAGAGCAAAGACAGAAGAGAAAGAGCTTAATGAAAAAATATGGACTAGAGATCTCCAACATTTTATTTATAGGTTGTGTGATGGATCATGGATCCTAAGATCAGATTCAATCGATGCACCTCTTCGTCCCATAACTATTTCGATAAAAACATCTGATAATTAGATCAAAAAAACTTCATACGAGAAAGTAAATGAAATACAATTCTCAAACGTAAATTTGAGTTTGTCTCATTCTTTAATATATAACTAAACTTTGTCTTTTTTTTAGAAGTCCCTCACACGTCACGTTTTATACTTTAAGACTTCACATGCTTGGATGATACATCAATTGAATATCAAGAGATATTAAGCATAAATTAAATATTATTAATACACATAAGTTTAATTAACTTAACCTTAATTAAGACGAAAAGAGAGATTCAATAATCCCTTGCAAGTCCCTCACCATTCTTGCACGCGCTAGAAGAATCTCATGGTGAACTATGGCAATTATAGCCAAACAGGAATCCGTGAGGCCCGCTAAGTTGTTTCCCATTTATGACAGACTTGATCGCTGTGTCCGTGCTTCGGAGTGGGCACGTGAAGTCATCAGCGTTGCTGAACTTCGAAGTTGTCTCCTTCGTTACCATGTGATGTGACGCTGATGATGAAAGGATCGATTCAACACTCAACTTAAACCAGTAAGCTGTCATCATCTCTATGATTGTGGCTGCATATTCACAGACACAGTCTCTCTCTCTCTCTCTCTCTCTCTCTCTCTCTCTATATATATATATATAAAAGAGTATACATCGAATCTCCATAAATCTCAACTGTGATTAAAGAGATTGATGACTAAAATGAAAAGAAAAAATACAAAGAATATATACATATATATATATATATTTTTATTTTTTATTTTTTTTATTTTTTTTTTGCAGGTTGTACTTGATTAATGTATTTTATATTTTTGATTTTTTGCCAATCATCAAATCTTATTGATCCTATGATTGAAATTTATAATAACAAGCAAACATACAATATAACAAGTATATTAGACTCTCTTTATATATATATATATATATAGAGAGAGAGAGAGAGAAAATACACACACACATATATATATATATATATATATATATATATATATATATATATATATATATATATATATATATATATATATATATATATATATATATATATATATATATATATAGAAAGAAAAAAACGTTGGTAATACCTAAATCTCTGAAATGTAAGACCACCATCCTTACCCTCTAACATTGGATCTTTCCAAAAACCATATCTAACGGTTTGGAACCAGTTACGGTAGACGCCATTACACACACACCCACACACATATATATATCTTTCAGTGCATAACTTTACATAAACATTTTCATGATTCGATTTAGTTATTTGTGCATGAAACAAATCCTTTGAATAAGTATCCAAATGAATTCACTTACAAAAAATGGGACCAGTCTGGCGATCCCCCGGATGATGAGTTTTTTTTTTTGTGTATAAGCACATGTTGGTCCAACTTATAGTATATATAAAGTTTTTCATATAGCTTTTTAAAGGTGAAAGGCTATATATGAACACCTTATTCGAAGTTTATGTCATGTCACTGATTGTATAATATCCACCCTCAAGTATCATATATCAGCATGTTACAACACAATGAACCATCCTTTGGAACCGAACCGGACTAGAATCTACAGTTCGGTTCGGTTCATATGATTTTAATTGGTTTTGTATTCAAAAATTGAGTATAATCTTTGTATATAGGATTGAGCCTAGACCAAACCAAGCTATCAACACCCCTAGGCTGCATATTAAGCTAGCACACAAACTGAACTGTGTGCTATATATCTCATCGGTTCTTCAAATTTTGAGTTTGTGGATACCGTGCCTGGTCCAAATCCAAATCCAAATCCAAATCCACATGGTTATGTTTGGGATGACCCTTCATTAAACACGTGCACGCATGCGTGCACACACACACAGACATAAATTAGTAAAACAACTTATACGCGAACATGGGTATATGTGGATTAATATTTGTGGACCCCAGTCTTTCCTCCCTGCTGGTCTGTCTCAAACAAAAGAACGGTTAGATAATGGACATAAAAACTTAAGACGCAGCCTTTAAACGTAAGAGAAGCGTCTTTTTTCGAGTCACAACGCAATCATTCATACTTGACCAAGATCTTTTCTTGATGAAAAGGAAGAAAAACCGAAAAGGTTCCATGCAAATAAGGAGTCGACGTAGCTTTAATGATTAGATTGTTGGTCATAGCTTATCCTATTATTGATGGGCTAATGAATTCTTTCATTCACGACTTTCTCTCTCTCTTTCTATCTATAGAGAGAGAGATTGGATCGTGTCCAATACAGTTTCATGATTGCTTTTTGGGAATATGAATATATAATAACATTGTTTTTTTGTATTTTTTCAAAAACTCTTAAACTTTTTAAAATTATACTAATATCACCAAAAATACATATATATATATATATATAGAGAGAGAGAGAGAGAGAGGGAGAGAGAGAGAGTAGTCTAGGCAAATGTTTTTTAAATTCAAATATCCATCAAAATGTTTTCCGATCACCCACACCACGGTAGGGGTACCCTAGGCAGCCGCCTGGCGGCTGAGCTTACCTTTTGTAGCCACCCACCTGACGCCACTGCCCACTGTGGGAGTACTAGCGGTAAGGCTCTACTATGGAGAAAAAGGAAGACCTTTTGAGTTGTTTCATTTAATGGATTTAAGCACAATAAGTGTGCATGTTAACTAAATTCTCCCTCTCTCTATATATATATTACGAGAAATTAGTCCATGCACACATTAATTCATGCTCTAATCTTTTTAAAGGTCTTAATTATTTGATCTTTAATATTAATTGTTGAGATATTTAAGTCAAAAAAATAAATAGTACTATGTGTATTATTATACATTCAAAAAGTATAATATACTTTTTTTTTCTTTTAAAATTTGAATTTCAACTACCCATTTCACCGATCAAACGGTTAAAACTCTTGAGAATGTTTAAGCACGATTAATGTATGTATGAACTATGCTCATATATATTATACATATTCATA
This sequence comes from Brasenia schreberi, assembly GCA_036023115.1. NCBI lineage: Eukaryota > Viridiplantae > Streptophyta > Magnoliopsida > Nymphaeales > Cabombaceae > Brasenia > Brasenia schreberi. Next base: position 6,215,087 of record JAYKKT010000063.1, read on the forward strand.
TATATATATATATATATATATATATATATATATATATATATATATAATGTTCTCTCTCTATAATATATAATATCACATGGCCCCTAGGTAGATGTGCTGGAATTCATGAGCATGACATCTCATTCCCGTTATTTCCGTATATTTTATCAGTTGTGGTTCCCTTATCAGGGCAAGCTTCAATGGGTCAAATGAGCATCGTGATTAGGCTGTGTTGGTGGCCCAATAGAATATATTATTCCATATGATTAGTCTTGTTAATATCTGTCTTAGAGGGTCCCCATTGGCACTAATTGCAGACCCGCAGACCATGTTGGGGGGCCAGACCAGCCCCTGAGCGTGGTTTAGTCATGATAAGATCACTCTAAGAAGCTTAGCTACTGTGGAACTTGTTCACTCACACCCACCTCTGATATGCTCTTCATCGGTTGCTTTCCGGTGGTATGAGCGAAAAATTAAAGGTTTTCAAAAGATGAAGAACAATGTTATTACACTCATGTTCTCAAAAAGCAATATATATATATATTGGATCATACTTTAGCAAGGCATAAGTGATCAAGGAATGATGATAATTCACGTGCATCTGTTTCAAACAAACGTGCGCTTATATAAAGGTTTGCATATAAGAGACTTGAGTATCACATATATGAACTGGACGTAAGCAAAACCGTGTCTCCATGAACTGGACGCACCAAAACCGTGTCTCCATGAACTGGACGCACCAAAACCGTGTCTCCGTGTCGAGTTTAAGAACCCAGTAAGCAAAGGACCGGTTTCTGGCTCTTCCAAACTCGACAAGGCTGACCTGCTTCCAACACTGTCCTGGCCTCAAACGGTCGACTGCATGCATGTGGTCAAAGATACTTTATGTCATTTATGACATACCAAATTAAAATATTAAGGCCCACACCACTCATTCAAACCTAGTCTCTATAATTTCTTGGCTGCATTAAAGGCGGCACTTTCGTGTACTCGTACTTGTGTCGTGTCATTTTGTGTTGCGCGAGAATCAATTCTAAACAGCTCGTAATTTTTCTCTCCTTTCTTCGTAGAATTAATTGGATTTTGCAAAAGAAGTTCATGTTTGAATATTAAAATCGATGGGATAAAATGCATATATTCTGAAGAGCTCATTGGATCGGAGAATTAACATCGATGTATGCTCGCCTTTCTCAAGGATGAGCCTTGGTTTCCTCTCATGGCAATCGTATTGTAAATGGCAAAAAATGTGTATTTCCAAGCATAAAAACCTATATTTGTAGTATTTTTCCCTATGAAAGGCCAAAATAAAATGAGAAAACAAAAGGGATTTTATAATGTTAAAATTCTCAGCAAATATCCTTAAATTGTTTTCATGTCGTCTTGTATCATATTGACATAAAAAAAGTAGATTAGACATGGATATATAACACTTTGAAAAACTGGATCCTATCTACTTTCGATATGCTCACTCATGCTCATCCATTCTTCTTTAGTGGTAAAAGTGTAATTTAAAAAGAATATAAAGTTTCAAAAAAAAATAATATCATTATATGGTACTCCCAAAAACAATAATTAAACAAAGTCAATGGTAGATAGAATCCAATCACTAACTTTATCCTTTTTTTCTTGACAAATATATCACTCCATCCTTTGTGTTGATTTCAAGGAACGTAAATACAAACTTTAGAGGTAGTGTTTGTTTAAAATCTTGATTGCATCTTGTTTGGAGGAGGTTGTTATTGTTAAGTTGTAGAATCTGGGATTCGACATTCGTTCCGTTATTGAATTTTGAGAGTTGAATTTTAGGCAGACCCTTATATTTTGCTTTAAAATTTTAAATTTATTAAAAAGAATTTAACATCAATCTTCTTGTCTCATCTGAAATTTTCACCCCTTGTGATGCAAAGCTTTGAATCATCAATTTCTTCATAATAGTGGTTGGGGACAACCCAAGTACAGATAAAAGACCCGTTGGGCCATGTGGGAACGGTGGCCAAGATGGTGCTTAAGACTTGACTGATGAAAAACAAAGCAACAGCCACGAAACAAAGGAGAAAGGGAGCTATCATGGTCCACAGCCAATACTTTAATGAATGATCACCTTTATATCTTCACAACGTGTTTGTATTGCAGAGAATTGCAAGAGGGGAATGGGCAGAGAGGCTTTCCTTGGAAAAAGATGGACCGTTACAGTCTAGTATTCCGTCCCCTGTTGGAAGCTGCCTTCTATTCTTTTAGAAATACATAAACAAATGCTACTACTCCACATGCGCCAAGCATGGCCGTTTGTTGCTGTCTCTGCAACTCACCTGACTTATATATATATATATATATATATATATATATATATATATATATATATCTGCTAGAGAGTATCTCATACAAGAAATTACCTTGATCTTCATCGTTACTGACCGTATGATTAATCAGGTGATCAAGTTCCGCACCACATAAATAGAATCAGATCATCTAATAGAGTTGCCATGAGAGAATATCTAGTAACTCTAAGTTTTCATATATATATATATATATATATATATATATATATATATATATATATATATATATATATATATATTTATGTTCACTCATTGTTTTTTGATGATATTAGAATAATTTTAAATGTTTAAGAGATTTTAAAAAATACAAAAGATAATACTATTGCATTGGTGTTCTTAAAAAAGAATGTTCAAACATGAATAAGGATGGTGAGTAGTGGACAATACTCTCTATATATAGAGAGAGTCCTCGATGTATAATGTGTTTCGATGCATAATCATGTATAAATATTTCTCACCATTGTTCATATCAATCAAAAAAATTGAATTACTTTGTATTAATATAAAAAACAAAAGTCTTAACAGTCTCTACCATTGATCTCAAATATTAAAAGTAAAAGTGCTTATACAAGATTATGCACCAACAGGTATTATCTATTTAAGACTCTCTCTCTCTAAGAAAGACTTAGAGAGAGAGAAAGAGCTTCAAATAACTCAAACATAAAGAGCTAATGCTTAAGTCTTAAATCTTTACGCGAAGTATAAAGGCTCACTCAGAGCACTTGTGAGAGTTGAAGCCCTGACTGCGTGCATCTCGCAACAAGTCACCATCTTCAAAGTGAGTTTAGGCGGGTCAATGTCATAACTCCACGTGTAAGCCTTTTGGGACGAGGTGGGGCCCTATCTCTCTATGGTTAGGACCGATCAGGTGATTCCAATTGAAACCGAACCGGCTGGAATTGGACCGAGTGAACTAGGCTTGGACTCGGGAACCACCTCGTATGGTTTTGGTTTAATCTTTTATGGAATTGAAACAGAGTCGAAACCAAAATTGATGGTTCTAAACCACTGGTTCTAGGACTCAAAATGGAACCGGAACGAAAACCAGATATTCTGAATAAGAACAGAAACCATTCTGATCCGGATTTCGGTTCCAAATTCTTGGTTCCAGGAAAAACGAATCAACCATATCTAGGTTGGTTTGTTCCTCTCACATGATCCGGTAGCGAGCCCATGTTCAACAAAGGTGACAAAAACTTAATAAAAAATTTATAGCTCACGGTCCAATTATGGGTTGTGAATTCGTATATACTGGGCAGCCCACGCAAAAGATCGTGTGGTTATAATTCCCTACCCGAAAAAAATTCTAATTTCCCGTTGAACGTGTGACACGGAGGACACGACACGAGAGAATGAGAATTCGTTGTTCTTTCCGCCGTTAGCTTCGTCTTTTCTTCTGGCATCGGTTAAATCTGCATCACCAACGTCGGGGAAACGATACTCTACGTGTCGTGTCCGTATGAGAGCGTGAAATAGATCCAACTTGAGCATGTGGCTCCGCGTCACAGGGGATACGGGTGGTCCCCCCACAATCTTCAAAAATGATCAGGGAGGGCAGTGTATCGGTGGAGCGTGGGCCCCGCAGAAGGACGACTCGGTGACAAAGACTAGTCTGAACGGGACGGATCGGGTACCGTGCACAGTCACACTGACGGTCTGCCTGTACCTGGAAGCAACACGATCGGGTTTGGGTCGAATACAATTTACTAAATCCGCCAAACTAGATTCAGAGGCCTCCACTGAGCAAGCCATGAGTCTCCTGGTTAGGGGGTCATCTCGAAGCTCATGAGTTCGATACCCCGGGGGCACGCATATCTGTTATGGGTCTGCCGAACCTAGTTGTTACCCATGAAAAAAAAATCAGGATCGGCGACACCGAATCGGATTCTGGATACGTAAACCATTGATATCTCCTAAACTATAGAAAGTGTCCACATCCGCACATTGATCGATCAGATTCAACTTAATAACACAATATTATTTGATAACAATTGAATAAATCATTTTAGTTTTTTTTAGGGTCAGAGACACCTACAAGATCTAACTCATGTGTGTAATTAGGTACTCCAAAACCTGTTTGGTTTAATTTAAGGTTCAATAGATTCGACTATTTTTAACTTTTAACATCAACTTTTTTTTTACTGCTTTTCGTACTGTACGTTTAAATGATTCGGACTTAAGAGAGTATGATTGCTCATGTTCAGGTTGATCTGTTTTAACTGTAAAATAAAAATAAAAAAACACGGTTCAAACAGTAACTTCATACATGTCATGGAAACTAATACAAATACAACCCGAACTAACAAAAGATTTACCTACTTTTGGCACAAACATGAAATTGTGCAAAACCAACCACGGCTTCTATACATGAAATCGCTACGACTGAATGCATGCAAGATTTTTTTTAATAAAATATAGGAGTTCTCGGCTTGGTACTGCCATGAAAGAACAATAATGTGGATCTAAATTTACTTTGGATCCATATTGAGTCCGATCCGTTAACACCCTCACTGCGGGTTAAAGAAGCGGAGAACTCAGTGAGGGAGAAAAGAGTGAGCAGCAGAGTGTGGGTACGAAAGCAAAGTGGGTGGGTGTCGGGTCATTTTCGATGAACGTATCAAAGAGAAAAGCCAGCGTTCTCTCTCTCTCTCAATCTTCCCCAAATCTGTCTAGATAAAGAGGGGACAGCACCATTTAAATCTCACGTGAGCCTGAACCAGCCTCCGTGATCGTCCTCTCTCTCTCTCTGGCTACATACTGCAAACTGCAAAGCCTTGCGATCGAGTGCGTGCGTGCATGCTTGCGTGTTCGAGTGTGTGTAAAATCCTCCTCTGACTCCCCTCTTGTTTTCACCGTAGGAAACTCAAAATAAAGGAATAGAATAGGCATTTATATGGAAAAAGGATTTTTTCTGTGATACTGAGTAAAGGATTCTCTTGCCTCTGCTCAGTTTTTGGGCATTTTATGCAAATAACGAGTAAACAAAGCGATGCTTGGAGCTAGACGCAACTAGTTCTTCATTGGTTTTGGTATTTCTCATTCGAGTTTTATAATCAAAGGAAGTGTTATTTAAAACTAGGCATCGGCATTGGGTATAGTGTCCAGCAGGAGGTGTCAGGGATGCCTCTGCTGCTTCTCTGCCGCCTTTACAGTAATAATCTCCACTACCACCATCTTCTTTAACTGAGTTTTCTATCTCTCTTGTTATGTCCGTTGATGTGAGAGAGAGAGAGATGGTGGTATCGGAAATAGCATCGTCGGCATCTCCAAGACTGCCTCTGCCATGCCCCAGAACCCCTCCGTCTTACCCTGACCTCTTTGGCAAGTACCGCTTGCAGAAACAGATTCACATTCTCAATCGCGAGATTGGTTTCCTTGAGGTCGGTCCTTCTCTTTCATTTTATTATCTCTGTTTGTGGGTTGTAGAATTCTCTAATAAAAAGATGCTTGGTATTGTGATCATGCGAAGGTGGCGAAAGAAAATAGTTGAAGTGTATGTGATTATTTCTCGTTAAACGGACTGATGCCAAGAAGAAAGCCGGGGCTTCATCACAAGAGAGGGAGGATTAATATGATTTTACATACCAAGAGGCAGAAAAATTAAGTTCCAATCAGGAGGTGAGGAAGTCCGAGGGAGCTCGAGCGAGAAAGTGTGGAAGGAGGATGGTAATGATGGTGCAAAAAGGTCAGATTAGTATGGTAGCTGACGGAGGCCTACGAAGTGTTTATGAACCAAGTTAAATCACAATGACGACTGAATCGACCCCAGTTAGTGTGGGGAAGAGGATCGATGCTCGTCTTGTTTCGTGTTAGTTACTTTTGGCCAATTGTGAAACTTACTGTTTTCCTATCCGGTGATACTGTAAATATTTTTTTAAGGAGAAAGGGAGCTCTAGTGCGAGCAGAAAGGTGAGAGAAGTCTACTCATGAGCAGTGTAAATTAAGCTGAGAAAGCCCTTCAAATGAAACCATACAAGATCCTTCTTTTTTATGAACCGAGATAAATAACAATACTATGACTGCTGAAACGGTGTTGCCAACCATATGGTGTTGTATGGATGCGGAGTTTCTGCTTGTTGAGAGATGAGAATGGTTCTTGACATGGCAAAATGATTCTAATGCATCATTTCAGGCACCATAAAAGATGATAGGTCTTGTGAAAACAAGGATTTGAGTGCAGACATGTCGCTCACTTGGGCACATACTGACGGAAGTATGGTTTTCCAAAACATGGTCACACCCTAAATAACCTAAGGACGTTATAATTTGACTTTGGAACCTCCGCTTGCATACGAAAAGGGTCCAAAAGAGGCCTGGTTTGGGTCGGCCTCAGTTTTTCTTTGTAAAGTTAATTGGGATCCTGTATACATTTTACTAAGGTTTGTTTCATCCCGCGATTCCTGAATTTTCACAGAAAGTTGCGATTTCGGATCATAGAAGATGGTTTTGTGATCTGAAATCACGGCTTTCTCGCAGACATCACATCCGTGACCAGAACAAACGCACCCTCTTGAAATGTTTTCTTTGGTTTTAATGTAATACTTCGTTGTTTTTTGGTTTACAAAGAGATATTTAAAGGACAATATTTTACTTTGTGCAGGAGGAATTGTCGTCCATTGATGGGCTTCCGCCTGCTTCTCAGTGCTGCAAAGAGTATGCTTGTTTTTTTTATGAAGTGTTTTGCCTTCTCGTTTGCATGTGCTGGGCTTTTCTCCGTTGAACTAATAGTTGCACCGTGCAGGGTTGATGATTTTGTTCGAGGAACTCCCGATCCATTGGTACCAATGTATGGACCTTTCGCTTCCTTTTGGAATTCCTTTCCTTTCCTTTTGTTCCCGATTTTGTTGGTCGAGGCTCTGATGGCTTGCTTTGCTTTGGATCTTTGAGCAGAAAGAGAAAGATTCGAAGGTCTCGTCGGGTTTGGAGAATTTTGCGGTACTTTCCGCTGATTGTTATAGTTCTTGATTCTTCTTTTTGCAACAGATTCTATATGCTTGTTGTTTGAATTTTTATTTGTTACACCATGTTGTGCCACTCACTGTTCTTAATTGTGCTGAGGAGTATGATAACTTGTACATTTGTCTGGGAGAGAGAATCTTGTAGTTGGTTTGTTATCTCTTCAATGTTTCCCATAACCCCCTTTCCATCGTCTTCCACAATGGTTGGGAGCCGTACTTTTACAAATTACCATTTTCTACATTGCTTATCATAGTAATTTTCGCATTGAGACCCCTGCTTTACGGGATATATGGTGCAATGGTAGTGTATTACACTTTGGAACAGGTTCAGGAATTTATCCTACTCTTTGCTTGATACGACTATATTTTACTCAATTGAACAGCCTGACTTTTATTTGCATCTCATTCCAGAGATTTATATGCCTGAATTCAGACAGCCTGACTTTGGAACAGGTTTACATATAGTCGTGCCCTTTCAAGACTAGCTTGTCTATGGATGTTTCAAGAAATCTTTGTTTGTCATATGTGTGCTTAGTCCTTAAATTTGGTTAGTTGTGGTAGTAGTCTTTACTGTTCCTTCTTCATTAATGACAAACAAGCAGCTTCTGTTGAATACGAGGATGACAGATCCCTTGACGGCCCAGGAGATCTAGTTCGCCATAACTTGAGCTCAATGGTAACCTGAGGTCTCCTACGGGTGTATCTGAAAGTTGGGTAGTGTGACCTAAAAACTGTTATCTGGATAATAATCAGCTAATGTTCTGTGCCAGTTGAGAGCCACTTGAAGAAAAGCCAATGGGAATATGAATCAGAAGATGAAATTGGTACTTTGGGGTAAGAAGGTAGATCCCTCTGCTTGGCGGTACACAAGGCTGAGTATAATAAATTCTGAGACCCATTCCCCACAAATTTGCTGTTGGAAGTTTTTCTATAGAATTTCAAGCGTGCTGCTTGGAAATCTTGAGAAACAAACCGCACATTCAACAGCTAGGTGAACTCATAGCAATCCCTCTTTATGGTCCACCAAATAGGAACTCGATACACCTATACTAGGATAATTTGGAAAATGGGATTTGATAATAATGAATATAGCCCGGCATAAAACCTGCAGTCCTCTATTTCAGGTTTTAAGCGAAATGCTAAGCTTTACTCTGTGCATTCTTCTTTTCTCTTTAGCGAAAATGTTCCTAGATGTCAATTGTTACTGAATGCATCAGATCGCCTCTGAGTGAAAAGCTAAGCTTCCTGTGATGCATAAGTTTAACCCAAAATCATATTAGTGAAAGAGCATCATCAAGAGTTGACTGCTTTATCCTATTGAACTATCTCTTGTTGGCTTTCAGACAAAAAGCATATTTGCGCTTCTTCCTCACATTTTATTGTTTTGGAGGTAGGAGAAAAGAAAATTTTGAAAGGGAATTAAAGTCTGTTTTAGTGATTTTGAATTTGTTTTCACAAACGTTCAGTACCATATACCTCTGCTTCTCTTGTAGCATTCTTAATGAATCATTCAATGGTTTCTACTAGTTGTTGGACTTCCCCTTCCAAATCTCTTGCCACTGATTATTTTGTACAAGTGGGAAAATGCTGATTTCCCTGTTCAGATGGTTTATAGGATTTATTAGGTATGAGTTTCAGAGCCCTATTCCAAGTGAATTTCAAGTATGCCTTTTATACCTGGGAACAAATGTTCGAGAGGTTAGCTACATGAGGAATTTCTGCCCCTTTGACTACTTTGATAGTCAGCATACATCAGTTATTAACCTGATTGCTTCCATTGGATACCAGAGATCTGCCTACTCTCGAGCTTTCAATCTCTCAACAATTCTTGGGCATCATGGTCTTTCGAGATGTCCTTGCTTGCAAATGTCTGAAGTAGCTAACTGATGGGCATTCGGGGTTGCTTGAACAGATGCTATAGACAGGGTAGACAGGGTATCGCATCATACGATGATATCCTACACCAAACCTTACCTTCTTCATTTTCACCCATTTATTAGTGCCCATTGCATCGTAACATAAAATGCAGACCATATTCTACGATACTATGGTATCATATCGAATGTTATTTTGATGGTTTCATGATACTATATGATATATATGAATCTGTACCCTGTAAAAGTGCAGGGATATGATATTTACAAGATTCACTTCAACGTGTTTATCTTTGAGAACCAAGCAGCAGATAACTATTGTTTTTGAGATTGTTTTTTGTTGATTTAGACTTCCAAGAGGCAGGAACCTTCAGTGTATATCATACACTGCTGTTTCTGTGGTTTATCTAGCAGGCAACCTTTGGCAATTTCACACATTAGATGATACGGTCTTGTATAGAGTTCCATAAAAGATTGAGTGGCAGTCTGATTGGAAACCTGGGTAACTAGGCCTCTTATGATAATAAGGTTAAATATCTTCACAATCTTAAATATAGGAATTATGTTGAGTTTCAGATAGTGGATTTTTTGAGTGTTTTTTTCAAAATAAATACCCATAGACTGAAACAAAATGCTCCTGCTAACCATTCTAATCTTGATCAGGAATTTTCAGTTTGAATCTTATTATTAAGTCAATTAAGTAGGTAGACAACACTATAGCCAAAGGCAGATGAATGCCTCGCCAGATTGTTTCCCAATTGTAACAAAAATGATGGGCTTTCATTTGAATAAGAGATTTTCTTATTGTTGCTCACAGATGTATATTGCAATGCGCAAGCAGATGCTTAACCATCAGATCTTCTGTTTTTGAGGTTGCAATTGTTTCACCTGTTGCATCCTGGAACGCATTGCTAATTGCTACTGGAACAGTGTTCTGTAATAGTTAATTTGTGTTCATTCTAGATTCTAGCTTGAAATATTTACCAACCAAAGAGACTACAACCTTCAAATCTTGAGGTACTCTGATCGTTCCTTGTTGACAATCTTCCCTAAAACGTTTTATCATGAGTCTAATTTATACGATAGGTATTGCTCATTGCTACCTAATGGAGCTTTTCTGTTGCTGGACTTGGACTAATCCTTTATCTGAAATATAACAAAAGCTGATTTCATTATTTTTATCTATTTCTGTTAGAATTGTTCTGGTAGAGAAATGGAAAGATAGCAGCTGTTCATCTCTTGATGATACGGTTCTGTTTGCAGTATGATTTTCTGCTTCAATTTACCATGCTTCCGATGCACGAGCAACTGCTGCACAAGCAACTGCTGCAGGAGGAACTGTTCAGTTAAAACGCCAAAACCTTGCTGCTCCTGCCATGGATGTTGGAAGTGTTGTTGTGCAGCATTTTGTTGCACTTGCAGCTGCAAGACTTGCTGTGAGCTGCCGACACCTTCTTGCCCTGACTGCAGTTGCTCTTTGTCCGAGTGCACTTGCCCTGAGCCTGGCTGTTCTTGCGGTGTCCCCAACTGCTCTTGCTGCATCCCCAACTGCTGTTGTCCTTTACCAAGCTGCTCTTGCTGTAAGCTGCCAACTCTATCCTGCCCCGATTGCAGTTGTGGCATATCGGATTGCTCCTGCTGTATTCCAAAGTGTGGCTGCCGCCTACCGGATTGCTCATGCTGCATTCGAAGCTGCAATTGCAGCTTACCAGATTGCTCGTGTTGTATTCCGAGTTGTGGTTGCAGATTACCGGATTGCTCATGTTGTATTCCAAGTTGTGGTTGCAAATTACCGGATTGCTCATGTTGTATTCCGAGTTGTGGTTGCAAATTACCGGATTGCTCATGTTGTATTCCAAGTTGTGGTTGCAGATTACCGGATTGCTCATGTTGTATTCCGAGTTGTGGTTGCAGCTTACCCGATTGCTCATGTTGTAGTCCCAGCTGCAGTTGTGGCTTACCTGATTGCTCTTGCTGCATCCCTGACTGCAGTTGCTGTACATGTTCTTTTCCAAAATGCCCCAAGGTATCATGTAGTTGGCTCAATTGTAGTAATATTTGCTGTATCCCTTCTTGGTTATGCTAGAAATAAAACTTTCTTTTTGCCTTCCCCATATTGCTGGCTTTGATATTTTTGTAGAATCACAAAATAATCTGCTGGTTTCTCTGCTAGATTCAAGTCTGTTGGCCCTTTCTCTGTTTATTTCCACTAGGGATGAAGTTGATTCATTTGTTTCCTTGTGTAGTCGAAATTTTCTTACAAAGCTTCGGATTTGGTTCATGATCAGTTGCTGTTATATTTGAATTGCATCTAAATCTATTATGGGTAATCATGATTTGTCTTTTTAGTTCGACTAGGAGGGTGTGTAAGAGTGTGTTTGAATTGTTGGACATGGATGATCTTTGGTTTCTGATATCTGAAATTCCACGGGGGGCATGTGTGTCCTTCGCAATCACCAAGAAAGAGTGGGACTTGGAACTCCCGGACTTTTGCTTTGTAAGCAGAAAAGTTGAGCTATCAGAGGTGTCAAAGCGTCAGCCTCTTAAGGTCTCTGCACTGGCTGGTGACGGCTAATTCAAGCACATCTTACAGACGGTTGTATGTGCAATCTTCATCTGAGAACAGGGAGTTATTGAATTTTTCATGCCTAAGACCTGGCATACCTTAATTCTTTTTGGTACAGTGGAGGCTGAAGCCAGATGCACGCCTCGAGTATCGAAGTCGTGACCTTCGACTGGTTAATCGACCCTGTAGCCAGGTGCGCTATTGCTCTTCGTGAGGTATATTTTGATTTTCTTCAAGCCTTTTCTCAACATTTGTCTTTCTCTGGATACTTTATAATTCAATCTTTTTTGGGTACAATAGAGAGGCCGAAGCTAGATGCAGGCCCTAGGTTTTGAACTCGGGACTAAGGGTATAATTAAGCAAAGTCAAGTTCGAGTATGGTTGAGCTCAACTCGAATCCTTTGGAAATGCTTGGGTTGAACTTGATCTCTGTCAAGCTTTGATCTTCAAGATTCAGCTCGGCTTGAGGTATATATTCAAGCACTCAAACTTGGACCCTCTTAACTCGATTAAGCTTGACTTGATCAAGCTCAACTCTTGTTATTCGGCTACTTTATATGAATTTGGTCGACCCAAATAAATTTGGATCTTCTCAAATCCATAAACCATGAAATGTTTCAAAATAAAATAAATTTTATATGTAAATAATATGGCTTGACTAGGCTGGTGCGTCGTACAAGCTAAGTACCAGTGAATTCAAGCTTGAAAGATAAGTGCAGTTCGAGTTTTCTTGAGCTGAGCTCATGTAGCTCGGGTGGCTTGCGCCCTACTAATGACTTGTGAGTCGACCCCCTGGCGAGGTGAGTTGTTCCTATTTATATTATTTTACGATGCAACTTTGATATTAATAGATATACCAATTCTACCTTATTCATACCTCAGTATCTCAGTATCTCAGTATCTTAGCCGTATGATACAGAAGCCATTCACAATCTTCATTACAAATTGCTGCTGATCTTGCAACTGTTACGTCGTGGGTTCAAACGCGAACGGGCACCATCGTGTATTGGGTAGGGTCTGCCTAACTTGAGCTTGCCAATTTGATAAAAAATGCTCATACTCTTCTTTTTAAGCTTTAAGATTTTCTCATTTCTTCCCGTTCTTTTTATTTTTCGGCGAGATCTCTTACTGTTGTTTATGAAGAACTAACTTGATAATTGAAAGTTAAGGATCATTTGATGCATAGTCTTGTTGTTACACCTTTCATTGGAGGTGTAAGCTTAAACGAGGGTGACCGTTCTACCTTACATCTTTTCCCTCGTTATGCACTGCAAATTGCCTTAGGCTTAGCTTTGCATTAGGATGAACGGGCATAAATTTGGGCACCGACCTGCTTTGTGCAACGCAATTTATTAAGACCCCTTGTTCGATAAACAGAGTGTGATACATGGTGGGTGCCCATTTTCGTGCCTATTTTGTTCTTGAAGGGCAGTATGCGATTTTCCCATTGCCGCCATTGAGAAAAGCCTATTCGCATGCTTGTTTGTCTTTTCGCACCTAAAAGATCTACCTGTGTATGATTTAGGCTCACATTAACATTTAATTCATGTGTGTCATTCTTTGTACTTGAGTAAAAAGTGGTGCTTCGTGCGACCAGTAAAAGGACACTCAATCCTCTTCCTTTCATATTTGGGTTTGGGACCAGCCATCCAGTCATCCAGTCCTAATATGGATGTATTGTTATATAAAAATTGTAATAAGGTTGATTGGAGCAAACCTAGAGTGATATAAATAGATGATAAAATGAGAGAAATTTGTTTAAGATATTTAAACATGTGGAAAGTCGACCAAGAAAAGAATTGAAAAAAAGATAGGAGAAATTAGATAGTGAAATAGCTTGTCCCATCTAATATGAGAAAAGGTTGATTTGCTGTTTAGCTTGCTTGATTATATGAGAAATAGCCTGTCACACATTAATAGACTCTCAGAGGGTGCATATGTGGACACAACCCGAAAAAGGAAATTGCTACATCCACATTAGAGTGCCAAAGGGTTGGACCTCGTCCAAAATCCAGGTTCTTTTCAGGCCAAGACCTAACACGAGAATGGCTTTTCTTTGTGGGTTGTCGGCTCTTTCATATGAAGTGACATGAGAACAAACCGAAACATGAAATTGCTGGCAATATATCATAAACACAAAGGTGACATGAAAGTTCGTGTTCTCGTCCTCCCCAAGTGACACGGAAAACAGCAAGTTGTATTCAAATAACCTGTTTTGGACACAAAAAGAACCCGAAGCATGAAACTGTCACCCGACTAACTCTTAACAAAACATCGTGGGTTTTGTAAGAACTGTGTTCTGTCAAACGGGGGGATCAAGACCCTTAATGTTATTGATTCATGAACCCGGACCAAAAGTTACTCACATACATATACGTATGTAGCTCTTTTGCCGTCACTTTCATGAAAGAATAAGAATGCAATCGCTCACAATGTGCCGTGCAGCTCTGCACAACCAGCGAGTTCGAAAAATCAAGAGTATGTGACAAACCTTTTTGAGGGCCTCAAAAGGCAATACATGAGTTTAAGCTCACGACGACACAGATGAACCTCGAGGTACAAAGTAATGAAAGGAGATGGGAACAAAAGGTCCATTGGTGAAGTTCCATTTCTGTTTGTCAAGCTTTCGATCCTTGGTATCGGCATCGGTAGGATTGTACGAAATGAGCCGAGTTAGGTCTGGTTGTGGATCTTCTTAGTTTGATTAAGAGAAGCAAAAACTCATAGGTGAGTCGCGAGTGAGACGAGCTGAAAAGAGCTCGCTCCATGGAACCCGAAACCCATCGAAGGCATGTATAATTTTTACTGGAAAAGTGAAGCTTGAAACCCATCGAACACGAGTGCACCTATAAAACTAATTCAATCACTATGTTCGTTGAACCAACACATGCACACACACACACACACATGGGCCAAGTCAAGGTGAGCCCAACCTGTTCACAGCTCATTTTGCCAACCCTAGAAGAGCTAGCCGATTAGGTTCTCAAGCCGTGGCTCCTGTGGAACTTGTTTAGGGGGTTCACTCTCTGTCAGGATTCAAGTACTTGACGCTCAAGTCTAAATCCATATCCAGATCCAACCTCTATCTACCACAATCCAAATCCGTCATGACTTCCCAGTGTTGATTTTGTGGTTACTGTCACGGATCTGTGATTGACACGAGATTCCTGCTCATACCGGTGAAGGTTTTGTGTCCTGGGTCGTGTTCATATTTGTGTCAGAAACAAGTCATTAACAACAGGATCCCAATTTTCTGCATTACTTTGTCTAGACATAAAATGGTTGTTTCGGGTCGTGTCTGCGTCAGGTTTTTATATCGGGTGTTATACTGCCAGCATTTTCATGGTCTGTGTCATATTCACGTCATGTTGTTTCCTATTGGCTTGAAAAACAGTTCACAGCCCGATCTTTTCCTGTATTAGTTTGGGTCGTCATGAACACTGACTTTCTTTTGTGAGTTCAGTGTTCGGAAGGGTGCCATTCCTATTAGACTCATGTACGAAAGCTTAACTAGTCATATTTGGATCGGATCTGTCCAATATCTGAAGGGGTGGAACAGATCAAACCCGCGATTGACCGACCCCATGTGCTTTAGGTACGCAAGCTAGTAAAAATGTGTGAAAGGAAGGATCGGATTTATTGAATTTAATGGGATCTGATGCTGTTTTATATCGATCTGAAAGCGGACCAAGAATGGCGTGGTCATAGTTTGAATCAAATCCAAATCTCAAATTTGGATCCTAAGTGGAAGTTTTGTACTAGAAAATGAAATACTAAAATTTCATTCTGCTTTACTTGTTTTATATACGTAGAGATATATAGATATAGAAGCTCTCAAGCTACCTTCTAGAAGGCTAGGGTGGTGCGATATATATAGATATAGAGAGAGAGAAGGAGAGAACCTAGTATATGCTAGTACACTTAGATAACATTAGACTCAAACAAATCTCTACCATTCATTTCTTAAGATAGTTGATTGAAATTTGAGTTCAAACAACAAAAGATATATGTTTGAGGTATGATTTGGGTAAAGTTTTACAAACATAATTTAATGAGTTTTCAAGAGACAACCAAGCTACAAACAAGTTCAAGTTCATTTATTAATTTTTAATACGAATTATGTCGCATGTGACTTTAATAACAATACCAAACAACTATTGTGTATAATGATCATAATCTTGATTTCAATTTAAGTTGAAATCCCCTTATAAAATTCATGCATTATAATACATTTGCAAGGCATGGTTAATCAAACAAGGTCGCATATTAATGTTTTAGTTAAGATTAAAGCTCACGTGCACATGAGTCTAGTCGATAATATATATGGGAGAAAATGATACAACATTCGCGATAAGAAGAAGGCCTAAATACTGTTTGCTAGAATTTAGAGTTACTCATTTTTATTCTCTACTATTCCTAATCATTAAAGTTTAACCAACAATCGGCCTTATATTTCTTCCCCTTGCTGATTGATTTAAGTGAAGCTTGGGTTACTCTCTATTCAGCTATCACTAGTCATTTGTCTACAATTGTATTTTTAAAAAGAGTAAATCTCTGTTTCAAGAGTGTATCTTGATCTTGATTTATATCAATCACGATTATGCCAAACAAAGATATTTTCTCGACTAAAGCCTAACATGAAAACACACAAAAGCACGCCCGAGATGTAACTCACCACGAGCAATGTGGGGGTGTACAACCCTGCCAAATGAGCAAACACTTTGCATGCAAAAACATTTTTCTTCATCGAACCATTTAGGGTATGCTTCAGTTGGTTCATATAATTTCATGTTATATAATGATGTTTTTCATGCATATTTCTTATTCTATCTATTTTGTAAGTTATAAAACTAGTGAGATACTAAACTATATGTAGTTAAACACCTCACATTTTCCTTTCAAAATGAGTTCCTTAAATAAATTTGTTTTTTTTTAAAAGCTACTTAAAATCTGAAAATATATGAACTAGGTCTAAGATTCATGAAATTTTTAATTTGAACCTCAAGAAGGAAAACAAATAACTCTTTATATAAAAAAAATTCATGGCATCATAGCAAAATTTTGGCAGCCAAAACCTAATTCAAAACCTCAACTAAATAATTAGTTGGTGTTATAGTTATTTCATTTGATATCATGTTAAAAGTTGACTTTAATTTATAACATATCATATTTATTTACATTATAAATTCAAATAAGTCAAAATTTATTAAAGTAATATTTTAAATCAAAAAGTTGAATGAGTAAGTAAGTTGTCTAACCCCATACAAATGAGCCTCACCCCAAAAGAAATTTTTGGTGTCGAACACAAATGAATTCATCTTGAAGGTTCTCAAGCTAGGAGAATTAGAAGAAAATTTTTGTTATGTGATGCTCGTTGGATAAACAGGTCCTTGTTCTGCAATTGTCATCAGAATGTTGTATGAAGATTTTTAACAGATTATCACTAATACTACTTCGTCACCAATGTATCGTTTAGGTTGTTTAATATCACTAATACTACTTTTTAAAACATTATACAATGGAACCAGATTTGTCGGGTTGAACAGCTAGTTCGTGCTCGTGCTCGTGTTCAGTTACACGAATAGAGGAACCCGAATAAGAACCACGAGTTCCTGTCTCTAGTTACGGTTCCGGCCAGTTTGGCCCGTGCTGTTTCAGCTCGTTCCTGCCCTATTCGATTCCAGTGGACATGTCTAAATGTCTTCCCTTGCTCTAATGTAGATCTTTCACTGCATGGGGGTAATGGTAGAACTTTTTACAGTATGTGCTACTTCAATTAGTGACTTTTCTTAAATGTTCTTTTAAGTCTATGTTAATGGGATACATGAGTCCTCTTAAGGATTGCTTAAAGAATTTTGGAAAAACTTCAAATTACTGCTGTTTGATTTACCAACAATTTATTTTGATATTATGTTATTTAGTTTCAAAAACTCATAATTTTAATATTTTATGATGGATACAATCATGAGAGACATTCATGCAGATATGACATGACTGATATATCACATGTCTCTTATGCCCACGCGTTGATGTCCATTCAAGTTCATCTTTGATGACATGTACAAGATTACAGCTAACTCTACTTGTCCAAATTTTAACCCCAAATCCAAATGCTTTAGCTCCACCCAACCGACGACCTTCTTCTCAGTGCCCTCGGCCAAGGCCTCTAACATTCCGGGCTAATTTAATCATGGCTCTTCGAATTAGCATGAAGAAGGGGCATAATCAGCACAGATCAGGTACACCTACTGACTACCGTTTTTGCCGAAGATGAAGTTGGTAAATCATCCACATGGCTACCAAATTATGCACTTATCTTCAAGGATGGATCAGGTAATTTTTATTTGAAAGATCATGATCAACCCCCCCACAGAAGAATCTGCCCTAGTTTGCTTTTAACTAAAACAGTAAAAAAAAGAAGGGAGTTCCTTGGATTCCACAGTGAGCAATGATTGCAGAGTTGGCCATCGATGCACACGAAGAGCTATAGCTTTCCCGGCTGGGAGTCAACTTAAAAGAAGCTTCACGTTAAACGTCATGAAGTTCATAGCTTTGGGCTTGCATCTGGTAAGAAGTCTCCTTAACCCAGCATGCCTTTGAAAAGATAATAATAATAAAAGAAAAGGAATTTGGCAATGAAGGTGGTACTGTTGCCAAACTTTATGTGATGCTCACTTGATAAGGACGAACAATGGAAATAAAGAGCACTGGAGAAAGGGTAGATGCCTTCCCATTATAGTCAATCAAGTTGGTTCTCTTTGAAAGTAGGAATTTACAAACAAGAAAGTTACATTCAGCAACATAATTATGCTTCTCGCTTTGAGTTTCATGGACGTTGTGTGAAACTAAAAGGAAGTTGAAGAAGAAAACAACAACAACAATAACTAATCATTTTTCCATACTAGGTGGGGTACATAGTTTCTTTATTTCCACATAGCCCTATCATGTGTCATGTTAGCAGTTAACTCACAATAAGCTAGATCATTCTTTATTGTTTCTTTTCAACACTTTTGTGGTCGTCCTCTACCTCTTTTAACACTTTCAAAATCTAGTTTTTCATACCTTCTTATATGTTCTTCTTTTTTATCTTCTTTCTATATGTTCAAACCACCTTAAACGATATTCTCTCATTTTATCCTCTATTGGTGTCACACATAATTTATTTTTAATAATCTCATTATGTATACAGTCTTTTCTTGTATGACCACTCATCCATCTCAACATCTTCATTTCTATCACATACATCTTTTGTACATGTTGATGATTAACTGCCCAACACTCAAAACCATAAAACATTATAGGTCTAATTGATGCTCAATAATATTTACCTTTTAACTTTAATGGTATCTTCTTATCACAAAGAATACTTTATGCTCCTCTCCATTTTAACCAACCAGCATTAATTCTATGCGTAACATCTCTATCAACTCTTCCATCACTCTGAAAGATTGAGACTAGGTATTTAAAATTTTCTTTTTGGGAGATGCAATGTGTGCCAATTTTGATTTTTATGTCTAAGTAACCAAATGATCAAACTTACATTCCATATGTTTTGTCTTTCTTCTACCAAGTTAGAGTCCTTTGCTTTCTAATGTTTATCTCTATAGTTCCAATTTTCTATCAACTTTTTTCTTAGACTCCTCCACTAATACAATGTCATATGCAAATAACATACACCAAGGTACTTCATCTTGAATATGTTTTGTTAACTCATTAATCACCATTATAAATAAGTATGGACTTAAAGTTGATCCTTGATGTAACCCAATATTAACTTCAAAGAAGTCTGTCATTCTTTCATGAGTCCTAACATATGTTTTTGCACCATCATACATGTCTCTTATAAGGTTTATGTATGTCAATGGGATACATCTTTTTTTCAAGGTTCTACAAAAAACCTCCCATGGTACCCTATCATAAGTTTTTTCTAGATCAATAAATATCATGTGAAGGTTTTTCTTTTTTACTCTAAAATGTTTCATAAGACGTCTCAAAAGGTGAATCGCTTCAACAGTAGATTTGTTTGACATGAATCCAAATTGGTTCTCTGTTGTACTAGATACTTGTGTTAACCTACATTCGATAATTCTTTCCCATAATTTCATGGTGTGGCTTATTAACTTCATATGGGTATAAGTGTACTCGCTTTCCATTCCTCGGGCATCTTTTGGTTTTTTCATATTTCATTAAATAGTCTT